>JAUCMU010000001.1:12275832-12293739 GCA_032275025.1 Enteromius treurensis
ATATATATTTATATTTATATATTTATGTGTGTGTATATATATATATATATATATATATATATATATATATATAAATAATTTATGATATATACATATATATATATATATATACAATAATTTGGTCAAACTTTATTTTAATGTCCAATTCTTAGTATTAACAAATCATTCACTATGACTTTTGCTTCAGATTCTTAATTCGCTGCTTAGTAATAGTTAGGTAGTTGTCGGGTAGGATTAGGCATGTAGAATATGGTCATAATATGCTTTATAAGCACTAATAAACAGACTATGTGTTAATAAGTAAATTGTTAATATTGAGAATTGGTCAATATACTTAGGTGTTACCACTTAAAGGCAAAGCTGAATTTTCAGCATCATTACTCCAGTCTGACTTCACAACGATTTTTTCTCCCCGTGAGTAAAAGTGGTCCATGCTGGAACAAAAAAATGTTGTGATTTTTGCAGATTACAAACAGCACATCACATTATCAAAAAATAAATCATAGAAACACAGATTGGACAGCAGTGAGACAAGACTATGGAGTTCTTAAGTGTTGAGATAGAAATTTAATATTAACCGAGCCCTTGGGTCGTTACTGATGTAGCTGTTCCAACATATTATAACTTCTTCCAGACCAGCTGTGAAAGAGCTTGTGGATGTTATTATTGCAATCTTAGCCGGAAATACCTGATGTAGACTTAAAGTGAAAATTAAATCAAAAGTTCGAAGCTTTGGCGGCCTCACGTGACAAAGAGTGGAACTGCATTAAGCTGCAAGATGAACATTTAAGACTCAAAATCAGTAACTGTTCCAAAAAAAGGGACCGGGATTTAAAAACACTGTTACATTTCAGACACTGAATTCTTAGTTTGGTAGCAAACAGGTGAGCCTGCCCTTGCATCATCTCCAATAGACAATCTGCCTCGCCACTTTATCCAGAAATCTAGCGGTTTCCTCATTGCAACACCGTCCAGCCACTCTTCACCTGTTCATCATCTTACTTTTACACTCCAGTGAGTCTTTGAGCAGATGGATGGGCTGATAATGAGGGTTGCCAGGCAACGGTTTGAAGGGCTCCCATAAGAAAGTTCCACCTCACAGAATCAGAGGCAAGGCAGAGGGAGGAATCATCTGCCCACCCAGACATGATGTCAGTGTACTCCTGATGCCCTTGCTTCTGTCTTGAGGTTAAGACTGGCGTATAAATGTACTCAAACGCTACTGTTCACCAATATTTGTGTGAGATTTTTTTTTCCCTCCACACCATGTGTGTCACGGATGTGGTTCCTTACTAGCCTGGCTTCCACAACTTTAAAAGCTCATATGAGCTTAGTCTGGCCAAGCTACCTTACTACTCGCCTTCTGGGAGGCAGGCTTAACCTGCATCCATCAGATGCCTCTGTATATAAATAGAATGTAGCGCCACAGGAAGTATGGGCGGGCCCAGGCTAGTTCCTTGCCACTGTCACCTTCGGCTTGCTTAGTTGGGAACACTTTATTTTGCAATACTATTAGAAGAGAACTGAACGGAGAAGGCTGTCGTCATCACTGAATCAACAACGGATTGACTTTAATTGAAAACTGACTTTGCTATTATTCGCTTTTGTTTTTTTACAGCAAAACTGAATTTTGTTGAAAATATTTGGCAGAAAATGTTATCTTAAAATTGGCTTAGGAAGTTAGCATGCTAAATAATCTAGACAATTAAAATAACGAAATCAAACATTGAAATATTGGTGTAAATTCTAATTGGGGAATTTGGGCTTTTGCCTTAATACAGGAACGGGGTTGAATCACCATATTTGTAAAAGAAAGATCACAGTCCTATATAAACAACCCCGACACCGCATACAAAAAAGCTGAATATTCAAATAAGACAGCAGAGTGCAGGAGATTATAGATGCATGAGGTTGTGGGTGTGTTAGTTTCCTTCAGTTCTGTCTGGTGAATGACACTCAGATCCTTGAAGAAGATTTTAGAGTACATGAATCTGTGTGCGAGCGTGAAGACAGCTCTACAGAAGTCAAATGATCAAAACTGTAAATCCGAATGATACCAACTTTTATCCAGAAGAATAAGACCTCCCCATCATTCATTACAACAACATTATTTTACTCAATAGATTTTAGACACAGCAAAAGAACCACTTACTGAATCGGGATAAAATTATACCTCACTTGACAACAGCAGCTCAGTATGCGGGAGAAATTCCTTCATTCTCATTAGTGCGCAAGAGACAACTGTGAAGAGCCTTCACATGACCTCTGACTCAGCTTCACCCAACAGTTTCTCAAAGGACAGGTGTCCACTTACTGCCTGTTCTCAATCTCTCTTGTACACAAACAGGACACACCAAACATGCTGCAACAGTCAGCAAATATATATTTGTGTTGTAAAACGATTAATCTTTTAAATCGCATTCAAAATAAAAGTTTTTATATACACATATACATACATACATATATATACATATACGCACACACACACAATGCGAAACTAAGCAAGCATGAAACTCAAGTAGTTCTTGTATATATGAACATATTTAGCATGTGCTTGGAGCTCAGCACAGCAGCTTTCATGACACAATGTCTTAAACCCACAGATCCCCAGCAATAATTCACAGCTTTTCACATGATGCCTATACCGCATGACATGCCAACGAGCCAAACGCAGTTTCCCTGACAATGTGACAGTCCGCCTCCATGTGTGTGCGAAAGAACAGGTTTAATTAATGAGCCCTGTTCTCCAATCCGTCATATCCACGGATGTCATAAGACATGAGGGCGAGTAAAGGTCTTTCTCATTTTTGGATGAACTCTCTCTTTTAAAAGACAGTTTTGCAACTTCTTTTTATTTAAAGGTTAGTAACAGTGAGGTTTGCATGGCTTAGATTTGTTAAAAAAAATTGGCAGTATTCAGTATTTAAACAATCATGGTAAATGGACCTTGATTTTTAATTTTGTGGTTGTTTACAGCATCACACAGCAATTTGCATCACTGTCCACACTGACTTTCAGTCCAGGACAGTGCTCAAAACCCAGAGAGGATTAAGAGGCATTCACACAGGACGCGTTCTTCCTTTCAAACTGCCAGAGTAAAGGGATATAACTCAACAGAAAGGACCACAGGGGTCTTGAGATGTGTTTTTACACACGTTTGAGAGCCATTTTTTACCTTGACACCATCTTAAAACAGCAATTCATGTTGCTGAACTGAAGCACAAGGCCAAAGAGATCTGGATGAAAAACGAAAGGCACCAGATTGCAATCCCCTCCTTATAGGAAAGCGATAAAGGTACCTTCCCGAAAGACACTCCTTGTTCTGAGTCTGCGGTCCTGCTAGAGTGAGACATTAACACCAACAAATGTTCTAAGTTCTGAGTCCTACCAAGGAAAGGACTGTAACTCCGGCATGTCCAGAAAGACATTAACAGAATACCAGCGTTCTAAACCTCTCTGGCCCTTGAGGGATGAGCCAACAACAGATACCAAGTCCTGAGTATCCATCCTAGAGAGACAAAGTGGATCGACCAATTCTGAGTCTCTAGCCCAAAGGGGCAGAAGACATACAGGACATTTGCAACAAGGTTAAGCTCCATTCACTCCAAAGCATCTTGGCTTGCATGTTCCAGGAAAGGACCTTCTGCACCTGCTCCAGGGCAATATCTGCGTGATCCAGATCTTAGGACCTTTTGGTGCTCCAGGAGATCAGCATCCTCCAGCTCTTCGTGTTCAAGGCTGTCAAAAGGGATTCCTGCTCCTTTCCCCACTGCATTGTAACCATCCACTGGTTGTGCTGAAGTCACCGCTAACGGACTGCTCACTCGACCACAGAGAACAAAACTATCACTTATCAAAACCTCATTTAGTAGTTGTGTCTATCTTTTGTTATTTAAATCTATTTTATTACACTTGTGTCTTCCTTGTGTTGATGATTCAGAAAAGGTTCTACAAGTTAAAGATCCCACCAATCTTTCTTATGTGATGATGTACTCATAACCACACCCTTATTTGACAAGTGATCCAAAACTCACAAGGTCATTGGTGACGCGAGTACCCATCACTACAATATTTCACACCCTTGGTTGGGGAAAGCGAAATTCACCACATACCCAAGCAGACGTTATTCTTATTTTAATAGTGCGGCAAAACAGAATAAGAATAAAGGACCAGTATATGCATATTGTACTGAGTGAGATCAAAGCATCGGACACGAGCTTGATCTCACACTCTTAGGTTCACGCAAAAAAATAAAAAAATAATAATAAAAAACACTGCAGTAAGAGCTGAGAGTGGTTCAGATAGAGCTGTGCCATATGACTGTGTGGTGTTGTGTCCCAAGAAAGAGCATATGTAATGAGACATGCATATGAAACATTCAGAGCGCTCTTCCTGGGATGCAGCAGCTCCAGGCTCCAATCCTGACAGATGGTGCCAGTCAGATGATCCCAGAGTGGGAAAGTGCCAGTGCTTTCCTGCTCTCACCTGGGGATGAGGGGAAAGTGGGTGTGTTTGTGCTTCTTGGCATATAAAAAAAGTCTACCCATTACTCTATTCACACCATGTGGGGTAAGGTGAGCCACAACATGGCTCATCAACTTTACACACAACATGTCCTTACGGAGAAATGAGGTAAAGTTATTACACCAAATTAATACTGCAGGATGTCTGCTTCCAAATAAAAAGCCCATACTAAACTTAATAACTAAAATAAAATACAAATAAAACAGGATAAGCTGTTTCAGGCCCAAGGGGTAAAATGAATCATGGAAGACTGAACAACTTAAAAAATAAAAATGACCATAAGAAAAAAAAAAGAGGAATCAAGAATATATTTTGCACACTAATAATATTTGATTAATACAATGTGGCAAAACTATTAATTTGGTACTTTTCAATTTTTACATTTTTAAATGTGTGCTTTTACTTATAAGTAATATAATTTATTATTAAAAAAAGAAAAAGATATTAGTATTTATAGCACTTGGAGGCAAAATGGTTACACTTTATTTCACAGTTACACCTATTAGTTGCTTATTTGCATGCATATTACTAGAATATTAGACCATTATTAGTGCTAATTAAATTCATATTAATGCCTTATTCTATATCCCTAATCTAAACCAATACCTAAACGTAACTACCTTACTAACTAATAATTAACTATTATTAATAAGAAGCAACTTAAGAATTTATTGAGGGAAAATCATAGTTAATAGTTCACAAGTGTTACCTATTCTAAAGTGTCACCGGCAAATAAATAAAATGATATAAAAACATTAATAAAATTAAAATTAATATAAAAAGGTGAAGAAAAAAAAAAAAGTAATCAGAAACCCTAACTGCAAAAACCGCTGTTCTAAATCCAAGTTCACATTAACAAAAAATGCATTATCAAAAACTGAAGAGATTGAATGCAAGTAAAATTTAACACTGAACAATAAATAATGAAGGGTGGAGATTCAACTGAATCAGGAAAAGCAGACTATCGTATTGGTTAAGACCAGTAGGCCAACTAAACCAGGTCAGTTTGAAAGTTGTTTTCTCTCTATCAGCAAACTGCTTATTACCAGGCCATTTCTGAGCTCAAAGCCGACATTAATTGCAGTCATTTTCCCAAACCAGAACTCAAGGCTATACTCTGCAGATCTAACATGACTTCTCCAGTGTGAATAACACCGTAAACACCATGCACACACAGCACTTGAGTGGTTCTGAACATACAGGTCAGAGGCCAGCGAATGTTGCCTCAGTAAACACAAACCAGAGACCAGATCAAAAAAAAGTGTGTCTTTTGATGCCTCTATCATTTTTTGAAATCAGAGAGCAATTAGGCCCACCTCCACTCCACTCGATGACAGGAAAAGCTTAACATCAACTCCAGACTACCAGACATAACATGTCCATTTCATCTTCCTTTCTTTGAAAACCATCTGTGCCTGTTTAAATACACTTGGCTCTTCTAATGCGGTTGTCTGATGTGAACAACAGTCTTCAAAAGAACCGCACCGCCTGGGTGCCTGGGTGTATTGTTTTGTCAAGACAGTCTAAACAACGACTTTTTATTGTATCGACAAGCCAACATCAACATTTTTAATATACCTCCTGAATATCAAACAAACGCAGTATAGCCATTTGTTGGTCATCAATCAGCCGATGTGGAAGTTACACTGCAGGACTGTGACCTAAAATTACACTGCAAGAACTTCAGGAGGACATCAGGATTCGAAGCTAATTAATCGGCTGCCGCTAAAACTCCCTAAATTAGTCTCAGACGGCAACAGCTTTAAAGAGAAAATGTTTTTAGTCACACTTACATTAAATCGTATGTAACAGTGCCACATACTTCTTAATCATTCATTTACTCGGAGGATTCAAAGAATTTTCAATGTATGTCCCAATTATTCCAACTTCTAAATAAAAGGGGGTAAAATTGTGGGGAGGTATATTTCTAATTAGATCATGTTTAATTGCAGATTTAATTTAAAGAATGTCTTCTGGGCATTTTCGTCCAGCTTGTTCATTTTTTAGAGTGTTTATCCATGGCCTGATTCAATAGTCTCTTTGAATCCATTAAAGTCCTGGCTTAGGTTCAGCTCAGATCTAAAGCCTCCCGGTTCACATAAAACATAATAAGAGTCTGCTTTCATCTTCGTCTTTGGATTTTAGGAGAAACGACACTTCCTTTCTGGTGGGAAACCTTGACGTGTCTGCAGCTTAATCTGTCACAGTAATTTGGCAACTCAAGTTAATTAGATCTTAGACATTACATAAACTATGAACGACGAATGCAAGGGAACAAATAGCACAAATTTGACATTTTCAGTAAATCACTGCTGTTTTTTTTTTTAATAGTTCTCTAGTGTTTGAGAGCAACATTTTTTAATTGTTTTTTTTATTAAAACACTTTTTTTCCTTTTTTGTTTGCGTGTTCTTATCAAACGTGGATACTTTCACAATACTTTATTGTGCCCTTTAAATAGTAAAAAATAAAAAGTCTTTACAATTCTTCAGTCTTTCAAAGTGACAATCCACTTTTTAATCAGGCAATCTACTAGGATTTTGTTTCTACTAGGATATTGTGAAACTTCACAAGAAAACATTTTTCTTGCTTAAAAGTTAAGTAGTCAGGTTTCACCTTCTACCATTATATGTCTGTTTATATGGAACTGCTTCCACGTTCATTTCTTCAGTCCTGCTAAAGTCGAGACTTTGACTTGAGGGACTGATGTCAGATGAGAAAGTGCTGCACTCGGTTTCAGTTCTTTATTCTGTTGGGAATTCAATCATTACTAAGCTTAACACACACACTATCAGTTACAGGATGTGGCTTTCGAATACAAATTTGGCATTAAAACTCAGTTATTTCTAATCACAGCCTTTTCAAGAGCCCAACATTAGCATACTACAGAAAGCTCTGAATGCATAATTCCAAACCAGAAAAAACACGGTGGAACAACATTTCCTCAAGGAAAATATTTTCGAATGACCTCAAAGGTTCAGCATTTCCTATTCACTTTCTTAATGAAATCTTGATAAGCCAAGAGGAATAGGACACCAGCCACAGATGCCAAAACAAAAAGACCAAAACATCTGGCAAAGTTAGTTTTTTCTTCCAAAATTACTTCAAAATGCCATTTACACAACTGACTGGTCAGTGGGGTCGACTAGTCAACTAATCGCCTTTAAAATAAGCCTTGGTTGCTTGGGACTTATTACACAACAGCTGGACAGACCACAAGAAAAGAGAAAGTGGTTTTAAAAATATATATGTTTTCAAAGTACTTTCAACTTGCCATCATAATGCCATAACACTCGATGTAACATCAAAACAAAAAGCATAAGCCAAAGACATAATTAAATTAAATTAATATAAATTTAAAAAAAAATTTAAATACTATCTAATATGAACTATTAGATGGCATACCAACTCTGACAACAGCTTAAATAAAGCCAGCAAAATATCATTTGTATAATTTAAGCTGTCTTAAGTCATACTAACATACTAAACATCCAAGTAAGGTCAACAAAACAACGTGTAAGAAACATCTTATTCAGATCACACATTATAATAAATGACACGCATTATAATAAATAAAATTTTCAAATCCTTTTACCAGGAATGTGCTCAAAAAAAAAAATACTATTTTAAATATGTACGCATCTACATCGAATATAAAAATTAAGCAAAAATAAACTAAAAATGTAAAACAATTTATAACTTATTATTTGATTAATATAAATATATAAAACTAAATTCTATTAAATTATTTTCATTATTATTTCCACATTTTCTCTTCAGACATTTCTGTTGACCCCTAGCACCCTCTTGAGGGCCCCGGTGTGTCCAGAGACCAATTAAAGCACAACACACTGTCAACAGGCTAATTAAATCATCACTGGAGAATAGAAGAAAAATTAATAAATAAATAAACAAACAAACAAACAAACACACACACAATTTAAAACTTAGCAAACCAACTAATCAACCTTCTTGGCCCTTCTCCCTACTAGACTTGCAGCTCACTAGGTTTGGTTTAAACAAAAAATTCACATCCTTTTGAAAAGGCACACTCGATACATCACTGTTCTGTGAACTTCAGCCCTGCTGTGGCTGCCGCAATCAAATAAACACTGTTTTCATCCAAAACACACAGCGGCTTTAAAAGGCGGACGAGACGCTGTCCACACAAAGATGTGATAAGACGTTCTCTGGAGATTCACTCACCAGTAACAGAGCAACCTTCTTCATGCTGCGATTCCCCATGGCAGCTCAGAGAGATTCAGCTCGGTCTGAATAGAGCGACAGAAACGGTAAAAGATTTGCAGGTTCGTCTTCTGTCAGTGCGTTGACAAGAGTGTCGACATCATGAGGATGAGGACGGTCTGTGTGTGCTCTTGCATTCCCTCCCCTCTCTCTTCTCCATCTCCGCTCATTCGGATTTCCTCTTTGCTCAAAAACAGACCCAATCTCTCTTTTTTGATTCAAGCTGACCAATACACAACTTCTGAAGGAAACCGCTTGTGTACTGGCATCTATTGTCTCTGATGTTTACATTTAAGGATCCACCACAATGGCCAAAAAACCTAGGTCATACTATGCAGAGCCGCAGATACACATCTCAATTATTTTGGTTGGCTGAAGAGTCAAGTTAGTATGCAAGTATGTAAGCCACACTCCTTCTGACCAACCTGGGTTAAGAGGTCACTTTTCTCTGACCCCACACCAACTCCATATCCAGATGAATTTGACAGATAAGGAATGTGATGGTATGTTCACAATCACAAACTGGAAGCATATATGAACAATCAGCTGACAAAGCTCTACCGCTTTCCTTTTGAGGTCAATGACAAGTAATAACAGGCATCTTGCAGCATAATACAAGCCTGCCGTTTGAGCCCTCAGACACGGACAGGCCCAGACCAGATCTCCCAACACTTTCCACAAAAATCCCACAGAAAACACACAACTTGTGTTCAGCAGCTCATATTTGGAATGACATGAGTGTAGAGTAAATTACATTTTCATTTTTAGGTAACCATTTCTAATAGTAGTATCGAATAATTTAACAACTACTAAAAGGGTCAAATTAAATGAAAGTAAATTTAAAAGGCTGCACAATTAAAAAAATATATATAAAACTGCAGTTGTGATTATCAAAATAAAAGGCTTTGGATGAAATGTAAGAAATAAAACTTGAGGGTTTAATATTTGAAAGAGAAGAATCAAAGAGATGTTAGTTCAGTAATACATAGTGTAAAATAAAATGTACTAATTATAAAATGTACTAATTACGAATATTTTAATGAAATTGTTTTTTTTATTTAAATTATTGCATCAAAATTTAGTACCAAAAAAATAAAATTGTGTGTAGTATACTGGTAATATATTTCTGTCTTTTTTGTATAATCAGATTTAATGTATATGTATGTATATATATATATATGTGTGTGTGTGTGTGTGTGTGTGTATGTGTGTATTATATATTATATATAAGTGTATGTGTGTGTGTGTATATGTGTATAAATGTGTATGTGTGTGTGTGTGTGCGCGAATATTAAGACCAAACAAAGGCAAGGATGTATTTTAAGATATCTCAGTGCAAGCCTTTTCTAGTTTACACAGCTCTTGGCATTTATTTTAATCTAGGACTAGTCTTAAACCCTGTTCGGGAAACAGCCCCTTTTAATTTAAATCTTATTTCTTTACTTGCATTGCACGTTATATTATCAAACTTAATCTAAAAAAGGTACTTCAAGTAATTATAAAAAGGGGTTCATCTCACAAAAAAGGCCCTGCTATCGAACTTAAAGAACTTCCATCACAGAATGTCAGAGCTGAAGGAGAAATTCAGTTTTAAATGAATCCAGATACTCCTGATCACATTCGATGCACTCCAGTATTTTTCATATTATCACACTAACCTTTATTTCAAAAAATCTTCCTCGCAAATAAAGCAGGTACGTAATTGTCTGGACTATGACACAGTTGTAGCTTTCCTTAAACCACTGGATAACATCAAGTCTAAAAATGAGATTGCTTATCTGATGTAAAGCCAAAAATGGCCACTAGAGAGAGACAAACGCCGATGATTGCACAGCCCTGACAAACTTCTGCCCAGACACTTTTCACTGTGTTATTCTCCTTCCATGTGGATAGTTCTCATTCCAGATGATAGTTAAATTTAGTCGCTTACCTTATTCTTGCAAACAGAGGGTGAGCTTTGGTGTTGTCGTCCAGAGGACTGGTCCGTGTTATCATTAAGGTCCGACACACCGGTCCTGAGGGAGGGAGAGTGGAGTCCTTCCTCTCCTTCCTCTTCATCTTCAGCCTCCTCCTCCTCCTCCTCTTCCCTCCCACTCTCATCTGAATGTTCAAACTCATCGCTATCCTGGTCCATTTCCTCCTCGCCATCCTCCTCATCCTCCGGCCGGTCGTCGTCTTCCTCTGAACGAAGTCCCACCCCAACCTGTCCTTCCCTTCCGGCATTGTTATTCTCTTCCTCCTCATTCTCCTCCTCTTCCTCGCGATGCCGTCTATTCCGCCGCCGTTGCTCCTGCTCCCACATCCACTGGGCGCCCTTCTCGGCTCCGTTGACCTCGCTCCTCCGGCCCTCCTCCACCGGCTCACCTCCGGAAGGCCATGGCTCCTCCTCCGCCTCCCTTGGCCGCTCTTGTCCACCCTCTTCCTCCTCGCCCGCTTCTCTTCTCTGTTGCTGTGGCTCCTGTTCCTGCTCCTCCAGCACCCGGTTCATCTGCTCCGCCTGGGGCTGAGGTGTGCGGACGGAGGTGCTGTTACCTGCCCCCGCTGCCCCAGGCCTCTGCCTCTGCTGCTGGGCCGCCCTGCTGCCGCTGCCCCCCGACAGCAGATCCTGGTTCATTTCCAAAAGCCAGCTTGCTACCTCCTGCACCTTCGCTAGGCTGTCTGAGGAGGACAAAGACTTGGCATTCTGAAAGAGATGGAGATAGGAAATGGTTGAGAGGAGTACAGGTGGATAGTAACAACAAACAAAACAAGGCAATAAAAAGCAAGTACATAGGCAGGTTGTATAAAAAGAAGAAAATCATTCTCCTGTTTGCATTCAGAGCGCAGTAACTCATTCTTTTATTCATGCCAGTGAAATAAAACAATGGACATTTGCATCTAAGCGGGGAAAGGCGCAATATGAGCATCCCTCAAACAATGGGCATCTACACTAGGCTTGGCCCGGAAACCACAGCAACAGTATCACTTCAACACATGCAAACAAACATTTCATCGCTGCTGACCGTTACGTATTCCAGTTTTTACTTTTGCATTTCAATTAACCAAAAACCTACATTTGTATGTAGATGTTAATATCTAGATTCTAAGTAAATGAAAATATAAATGCCGTTTTCAAAACTATTCTCTTTTTCTATTTTCTGTTCTCAGATTCAATATTTAAGTAGAATTCGGACCATCAAAACTCGAATGACAATTACAATAGAATGAACACAGCCACTGACAACCACAGACAGCCAGCAGAGGGCATCACTGCCAAATAAGTGCATGAATAAGGCTTTAGCTTCCAGACACATACCACACGTCTGCAGCAGGATGTACACAATAATATCATGCCACTGTGAAGATGCCCCAACAGCGAGAGAGAGATTTTGGCACATTAGCCCAGTACTGCAATGTCACTAATAGGTGATGTAAAATAGGTTTTTTGTATGCACCATTTAGTTTTAAGGCTAGTGAAATTTCAATAAAAGCTAGTTATATATAAAAAAAAAAAAAAAAACACACACAATTAAAATACCATGCCAGCAGAGGAAAAAATCCTTATTAAACCTTTAAAATTAAACCATGTGCATACTTCACAGAGACAGAAGCCAGTAAAAACAGTGTGCGTAAAAGCAGGGATGAGCTGTGTAATCCAATCAGAAGCGTGAGAGCACGTGAGCTTGATAGAGACCTGATTAAGATAATGGAGCACACAGATGGGCAGAGATGGTAAGTGATGAAAGACTGTGAGTGCTGTGACCATAAAACACCAAAGAAATACAGCTTCAAATAAGGCTACGTTTCAGACGAGACCAAACACTATGCAGAAGTTTCCTGTACACTGAAAAATGACAAAATAAACTCTCAGTGTTTCTCTAAAAAGTACAAATCAAGTACATAGGGGTGATGGGGGCGATGGGGGGTGGGCGCAATTCTTAAGGCATGTTCAGACCAAGGATGATAACAATAACTAGTTTCAATAATCATTTAAGTTTGAATAATTTTTTTTAATTCTACAAAAATAGGGACATCTACTAGTTCAACAATAACTTTGTCATTGGAATAACTTTTAGAATAGTATTTTCCACGATGGACAAAATATTACAGACTACACCCAACTTTAAAGAGCTTGACCATTTAAAGCAATGGTATAAATACAGTGCACACTTCCAGAACGCTGGACAATAATATAGTCACTGCTAACTTTATAAACAAATTATTGTAAACAAGCCTTAAAACCGCCCTGTATCTTGAATTTCATGTTTCAAAAATCTACAAATTTCAGAAATTCTAAATTCATCCAAAATGTGTCCATTTGTACAAATGAACAAGCTCAGAAGACGATCACACTGATCAATCAGTCGAGTCAGGAATTAGCAAGAATCACGTAATACATTTATTATATACACCGATAATTATTAGTGTTTTTTTAACAGCAATAACACACTTTATGAGTCCAAATGATGTAGTTACAGCATCCACTGTACCAACAGGGGCAAAACAGGACCGTGATACCCTGTTAAACTCTGTACCTCTAATGCAAACATCCAGCAGTCCTACAGCACCTTATCCATCATCTCTTCATGTATTGGTTCTATGCATCAACTCCCCTTCAAGGTCTAATCACAGCAAATATATGAAGCAAGAGATCTCAGGGCAATTTAAAACAGTTTAAAGCTTCTGACGCGATGAGCTTTTTGATTACCGAATCGTTTCCTTTGTAGCAAGGAAGATGAGAGCACAATCAGCCAAGATCCAATTGGAAAATAATTATATGGCGATGAACTTCAAGCAGACATTTCAATTTCCCTTCCTACATAGAGCTTGAACCAGATGAGCTCTATTAGAAAACCTGTGCAATCTCTGGAGATTCAACTGAAATTTTGTTAGTTCATTAGCATGCTCAAAAACAATTACTTATGAAAGAGTTAGATGCATCTCAACGCAAACACTGCCTGGTGAAGTGGGCTGCTGTGTGTCTGGAAGGTGCTGGACTGCCTGTTAGTATTCATGTCCTGCATGCTGGTCTATCTGTGCAACGGCATTAGACTGGGAACACAATTAGTGCTGTTAGACTGCACAACTGAACTAGTGTGTGAACAAGTGACAGTACTGCAATCTAACCGGCAGCACGCACACGATTGCATTAAGCCTCATTTGCATTGAGGGCGAGACTGTTAAAGTGTACGAAAACTGCCTTAACAGTAATTTGGTTTAGTACGCTTCACAGATGCTGCTTGCTTCTCATCTTTCTGCATTTTTTTTTTTAAAGACAGGTCAGAAGTTGCAGATACAGGTTTAATGACTAGTTGGAGACACAGAGCTGCTAAATAATCAGAATGAAGGCAGGCATTTGAGGGTTAATGACAGGATCCTCATTTTTGCCCTGATGTGTGAGATTTTGATTTAATTTTCTGCACTCAAATTAAAAATGAAAAAGGACGCCACGTGACATTTTCTAAAAAAAATACAAATAAAACACATTATTAAAGTTGATCAAAGCCATATTTGTAACATTTACTTTATTGTTGACACTCATTTGTCATTGACCCTCAAATCACTTGGGAAAACAACAGAATCATTCAAGCTGGGTATTTCACCACCACAAGAGTGCCTGGTTTGAATTCAGTTGTAAGGGCACTCCAAGGGAACAACAGAAACAGACTCGAGGCAAACAAGTCTATCGCAAATTCATCAACTTCTTGCATCAAAAGCCAGCAAAACAGCTTCAATTGAAACAAAAACCAACATGACTAATGAATACAGCAGTTTATGTGATGACACAGTAAAAACTCCAGAAGGTTTACAACAGCCTTGCTTTCCAGACATGCGCTGCGATATGGAAAACTGGAAGCATTGCCTTAAAAAGAAAAGCATTTGGCTTGGCTCCCGAGAAATGCGGCCAGCCTGGCGTAGCCGAGCAGTCTGATAAGAGAGTGAGGTGCATCATTTCTTTAGTTATTACCACTGTGTACACTTCAGCAGCAGGTCATTTATCTACATCAAAAGGTGCTGAGAGGAAGGTGAAGCCAAAATGGCTTTTGGCTCATCCTCTCAGAGAGAACGTTAGCAAAGGAGGTGAAGGGGAGGAGGAGAGATTAGTGGTATTATTGGTTTTACGATGTCATTTCCTACAAAGCTGCCATCTCCTCTTGGAGGCCTCAGTTACAGGAAACATTACGAAAAAACAGGAAAAGGAAGACAAGAGGGTTATTTTTATTAACCTCAGTGATACCTGGATGGGTCTTTATGATAAGACCCAAGCTAAATAAAATGAAAAACCCATCACCTGGTTTTGCAAATTACTCATTCATCCAAAACTGCTCCTATTCTTTTTGTCCCATTAGCAGCAGAACAAGACAAAGTGGCCTATTTGGTAGATACGCGAAAACAAAGACGTGGGTAAACGTGCTGGAAAACAGATCTCCCGCTGAAAAACCTTCATTTTGAAGAATTAATGTTTTCAAGAATGAAAGATGTACAGACAATTTCTTTGACCTTGAGTGGCCAGGCAGAACTGGCTCAAGACTCTCCTCTCGTAAATAAGTTAAGACATCTAGACTATTTATCGACAGGCAACAAATTGCTATGAACGTCACACTGGAAAACCTCAATAAGTCTCTGTAATTAGCTTAGGCAGAAGCCATACACCCTGCTGGCATTAAAACGATTTCTGTTCCAAGTTACTGTAGATTTTTACTAAGAAAAGAAGAGATAAAAAGCTGGAAGGAGAAAGGAATGGTTACAGTGGGAAATATGAGGCAGATAAATCATCCTATGTGTACTTGGCTGATCAAGACTTGCATGCTTTACTACTACATGTAGATGAAAGCACTAGAATGTGTTAGACCATTTTGAATTTTGAAGATTAAAAAAAAAGCACCCTAAAAGTACCCAAATGACTTACTACTCCTGCATAGATTCTGACGTGTGCAGCCAATGGACACTTTAATGTCCCATGAGCCCACTGGAGAAGAGCTGTGAATGGCAGTGAAGCAACTCAACTGATGCTCTTAACCACAAAGCAATGACAACATGATTGATGTTATGTGTCCACATTGCCTTTCTAATACACATATTCATTGTGTACAGAACATAACGGTCATGAAATACGCTTATTACAGTAAGCGTTTCGGCCAAGCAGCATCCTGGTATCTAGATACTGCACTGCCACTAGAAATCAGTCATACAGCAAGGAAGCCGGAAAATATAAAGTAGGAAATGGGAAGGAAGAGAAAAGGATTAAGGAAGAACAGAAAAAGGACAGGGACAGAAAAATGTATTAGAAAAAGGAAAGCAAGGAGGAGGAAAAAAGTAGCAAACATCTAGAAAGAAAAAGGAAGGGAAGGGAAAGAGGAGGCACTTAAGAAAAACCAAACAATGAGAAATGAACCAAAAGCAATGGTCAAATCTGTTCCTTCAGTTAATTAAATAGCAGCTGTGCTCACTAGTACTTAACTGGCTTAAGCTGGTATTTCAGACGTCACTTAGTGCCACTGGTTTTAGCATTTACTTTAACAGCTAAATATATTGTACAGTCCTAAAATTACAAGGTTAATGCACTAGACCTTATCACACATAAATGTGCTATTCTTTTGTCCATGTCTTCCAGGCATTACAGAAAAGGGAAGTAAACTCAGCTAAAGGACAGAGATACGGACAGGTGTAAACACAGCTCTACTATGGTAGAATGACTCACGGCCCTGAGGGGAAAGTAGTCCTCATTCACAAAATAAAGGACAAGGTCACAAGCTTCTGGCTAGCAAAACGGCTAGCTGCAGAAGTGATGTGACTGCGTGTATAGGGAGGGTTTTAGTGACGAGGCCTGAGTGGAAACAGAACGAACTGCTAGTGCAAGTTTGATGACCATATCAGTTACTGGTTGACTTCAGGGATTTTTCTTTTTTCTTTTTTTCAGATGATAATGTATATAAACCATTGCATGGCTTTTATTATAGGAGCAACTGATCTACAGCTTAATCGACCCTAGCATGAAAAGACTTAATTATTTGAATTTAGGTCTCCACCAAATTTCAATATCCGTAATATTTTCTAAAAGTTTTCTCCTTTTTCTGTTCAAGTAATTTTAGGTTTCCCGAGAGCCGTGATTTCACAGTCAGCAGAAAAGCCTCAGAGACACACAAAGCAAGCATTAATAAGAAGGTAGGACGCCATTTACAGCAACAAAGAAACTCAGTGCCAAAACAAATTTGTTTGTGTCCCCACAGGCAATGTAATGCATGCGGATCATGTTCACCTTGCCTCAGACTGGTATCAAAAATGAGCTGCCAGCTCTTGCAAATTTAATTAGTAAATCATAAAGATAAAGCAACAAGCTTCTTAGGATTTATCAGTAATAAGCAATTATGCCTATATTTAAATACTTTGGTATAAAAATTATTATTATTATTATTATTATTACTACTACTACATCCCCCTTTTCTGTCAATAAATCTACATTCACTGTAACAGCTACAGACGCAGTTTGAAAGCAGGTTTATTTAAATGAGCAGATTGATCATCATTAAAACCCCTATGCGGTCTTTGGGGTATATTTTACCCTAAATGACTTTCGCTAAAAATTAAGAAAAAGTTCTCTTTGTCCAAGAGACTCAGTAAAACTGTAAACACTTTCTAGATCTACCAAAAAAAAATAAAAATTGATGAACTCAAAACCAGGAACAGAAATAAAGTGGACACAATGAGCTATCTTTTGTATGCAGATGTAAGTGTCCACCATCTGCAATATTACAAACACAGACAAAAACACTTATTTCTTTTGCTGCCTGCTTGCAAAATAAATGTGCCACTCACTTTATAACCATTTTTCACATTTCAATAAAAATAGAAAATGCAATAAATAAATAAAATGCCGTATCCATGTTGTTCACTCCTCTTTTGTTATAATCCAAGAACATCTGTGGCTTTTTGTCACCTGTTTGTAAATGTTCCCCATTAAATATTTTCTTCAATGATTTATAATTTGTTGCTGCTTTTTTATGCATTTGATGTTTTTGTTGCATTCTGATGTTCATGCAGTTTATTGGTAATCAATATGTATATAACTGTTCATTTCTGTTAATTTGTTTTATCTTTCAGTTAGTCACTAAAGTGTAGACTAAATTTGTAGAATTTTATGAAAAATAGATGATTGAAAT
>JAUCMU010000001.1:12314324-12329298 GCA_032275025.1 Enteromius treurensis
TATATATATATATATATATATATATATATATATATATGTGTGTGTGTGTGTATGTATATATATATATAAATAAAAATTTTAATAAAATAATAATTATATATATATTTTCATATATTTATATATAAATTATATATATTATTTTATATGTTTTTTTTTTTTTACAACAAATTTGAAAAGAATATTTAAACCAAAAAATTTGCTAACAGTTTAATTAATTCTTTGCCAATTATTAAAAAACAATCTGACTATCCCCTAACTTCAATGGTAGTGGAAAAAAACGTAATTAGCAATTAGTGCTGTCAAGCGATTCATCGCATCCAAAATAAAAGTTTTTCTTTACATAGTATGTGTTTATTCTGTGTTCATTTATTATGTTTATATTAAAACACACACGTACATTATATATTTTAAAGGATTTACATGTAAATGCATTTATATATTTTTATATTTGATATTATATCTAAATACATTTAATATATAAACGTAACATAAGTATGTTAAATAGATACATGCGTGTTTGTATTAATATATCCTTAATAAACATACACAGAACTTACAAATACATTATGTAAAAAATGTATTTTGGATGCGATTAATCGTTTGACAGCATTATAAAGATAACATAAATACTTACAAATAATTTTATATTTTAATTTAAAAACACAAACATTAATTAATTTAAACAAATGTATTAACTACTTTTTATTTAATCTTAGGCTTTAAAATGAAAACAGCCTTTATATGAGATTTTGTGAAATCCAGATGAGTTATGAAATAACATGTTTAATGTGACAGGCACTGACATGTTTGAGCTTACAGAATTACGTCTCTTTGAAGCAGAAAGGGTGAGGTAACTTGTCAAAGCCGTGACTACATATTTTTATTCCAATAGTTACTAACCAAGACCGATCGATTAAAATGTGAAAACATCAATAGCTGTATGCATATTTCATGATATTTGGGAGACACGATTCAGCACTTACAGCCCCCTATGGAGCACACAGCAGAACTGCCCGGTTGAAGGTTTGGTGCAGTACTGCAAACCTGGGCTGTTCCACAAGAGTTCAACTTTTCCAAGTCACATGAGACTACAATGAATACCTTTTCCTCCAGCATCCACTTCTCCTGTTGGACCTCTGCAAGTCTCTGGAAGAGCTCACTGACCTCGTCGTCTGAAAGGTCAGCAGGGCGCTGGGACTGAGGGCTGCTGGTGTTAGACTGTGGAGAGACAAACAAAACTTCACTAAAACATCTGTATTTTTCCTTGAAAATATGTTTAAAAGACCAGCTTACATTAATAAGAATGTTTTAGCAGTGGGGTTAAAAACAGCATTCACGGTACTGCATTTACTAAACTTGTTAGTAAGTTAGTATGTAGTATGTAAGTATGTTTCACAGAAGGTTTCTTCGTCAGACAGGTTATTGTAACTAGAGCTATTAAAAATCATTTTGGTTACTTGAAATGAAATGAAATAAAATGCTAAGGGGCAGATTTACAATCAGTTTGCGTCAGTGCAAACTCCCATTTGGCATTAAAAAAACTTTTGTCAGGAGTTCCTAAAGACACCCAGCAGGAAAGTAATGCTGAAAAGGCATGATCATTTGTAGGATTTTCTGTTGGGAAAAGTATTTATAAATCACGCAACAAATTACCAACAAAGATTTGTGCCATTATTAAGTGCCCCCTAAAAAAGTGGCAATTTGCGCTGCTCTCTGTAGACTGCGGTGGTCATTATGGAAATGAGACGTTGCATCCATGTTCCTTAACATGCACCTTGTCTGTAAATCACCTGCAGAATTTTTCCCTCTCATCAGCACTTTCATGAAATTGCCCTAAGACCTTATGGGCCTTGACAACTAATTTACGTACTAAAGCTAAAAATAGTACTAAAGAAGTGCAGTACTATTGTACCAACATCACTAAACACTCAAATTGAAATCTAAATGAAAGCTAAACAGAAAACAACTAACAAAAACACATAACTAAAAGTTGAAATAATGAAAACAAAATGCTTAAAAAAAGCTGCAAATGAAGCCAATTCTAAATAATAAAGTAATAAATACTATAACAGTACGAAGGTTAGACTGTAATTAAACACTGTGTCGTTTGACGTCACATGAAAATCACCGGAAGGAATTCCACCAGTCTCGTACGTGTGGTGGTCCTATTGTGTCCCTCAGTGTGTTTCGGGGCATTTCAAGGAGCTGGAGACGATCCAATCAAATGAAAGTCGACTCGTCCCAAAGACTCTCACCGTCCCCTGTGTGTACTTTTTACATCCCATGAGTCTCATTTTCCCTCTGGCTTAAAAAACAGAATTTCCCTTACTGAAGGTTGACGGCAATTCTTCTTTAACATATCTCAAATATGCCTAATATGCATTATGTTTCAAATTAATTGCATAGATGCTTTGATAAATGCATTTGAAAGTCAACCAGATGATTCATGACTGTAGCACAAATTGTTGAGTACGAGTTGCACGGTGAAGTTTAAAACTTTGAAGCTTTAGCAAACAAAAATAATAACTCAAATGCATCTCAAAGTTTCTCTTTTTCTTCACCAAAAAACACTAATGTCCCATAAGATGGTCCGGCATGTCACGACAACCATTACTTTCTCCCGCTTCTTCACAGGAACAGTGTATTTATGGAATTTACACTGTTCGGGAGTTTATTAATAGCTTTTAGAGGAAGGAAATGCTCCTGGGAGCCAGAGAAAGAGAAGCGCCAAGTGTGGCGACTGTATTTGCAAGGGTCGTTGGCCCCCAGTGGGCGGCTCTACCTTATTGGTGCTGGGAGCCGAAGCCCCATCTTTCATGATCTCTCGGTAGCTGAAGGAGGAAATACTACTGCTGTCACCCGTCTGCTGCGTACGGCTCGGCGAACTGATCTCAGACAACACCAGCTCCTCCAGACCTGCAAATGCATGATGCAAAAAGAGGAAGACTTATAGAGGATAAATCACCAAGCGTATGTTTGATGTCACCAGTACGTTTAAGCATACTACATTGCTGTCAGGACGAGCCTTTATGCAAAATGAGAACACCTGCATCAATTACATATGCTGGTAAGTATATAACCATAAGAAACAAGTTATGCATTGAGAAGAACTTGTTACAAATGCACTAAACGGCACAAACACAAAAAGTTATCAAGTTGCTTTAAACTATATGTTAATGAGTTATTTTGTAGCACTTAAAATTAAGCACGTATCATGTTTAGGGGAACTTAGATTGTGCTTATTTACTGCAGCTGCTAACTCTACATCATGTTTCAGAAGCTGACATGAATGGTATTGTTTCCTAATAACTTTACAACAGCAGTTTCCAGAAACAGGTAACCGCTATTAAGCTCAACAACTAGTTACTGCAAGGTTTATTATTAGAAGGCAGTGTTATCAGTACACAGCAGTCTACAGAGAGCAAGGACATGGGTCAACAAACATGGAAACACTACTGAGTAATCTATGCTAGCACTAGGCAAGCTAACATACAGGCTATTTAGCAGAACTTCATCCATTAATACCTGCACTCACGGACAGAGAATCTACAAAGTAAACAATTCACAGAAGTTAAAAACCATCCATTTTATGTAACATTTAATTGTATGCAATACATTCATATTAAAAAGTTTAGGGTCAGTATTGGGAAAGGACAAATTAACTGATCAAAAGTGACAGCTAAGAGGTTTATATTATTAAATATTACATTTCAAATAAATTATGTTGATTTTGACTTATGTAAAAAAAAAAATGTTTAAGCACTAAGAATAGTAGAATAGTAGAATAATTCATTTTAATTTACGTTACTATATATATATATATTTCTTCAAATAAATGCTGCTTTTAAATTTTTTTTTAATTGTATCATGGTTTCCACAGAATATTAAGAAGCATTATTTTCAATAACAGGAAAAGTTTCTTGACCAACAAACAGGCTTATATTAGAATGATTTCTAAAGGATCATGTGACTCTGGCTGGACTGATGATTTCAGCTTTATTGTAACAGGAATAAACTACATTTACACAACTACAACTACACAAACTAAATTCATGATATTATCGATTTTACTGTATATGTACATATACATATATATACATATACATATATATACATATACATATATATACATATACATATATAAACATATACATATATATATAGATATATAGATATATAATATAAAATCTATCTGTCCGTCTCTCTCTATATCTATATCTATAAACATGAATGCATATAAACATACATACATATACATTATATACATATACATACATATATATATATATATATACACACACACACACACACACACACACACTGAATGTTACATATATGCTGTGTGTGTGTGTATTTATACGTACACAAGCATACTCTGTACATGTACATGCGTATTAAAAAAAAAAAAAAAAAATTAATTTATATTTGTATATTTGGATTAATAGTTTACTTTTAGGTTAGGATATAGTTAGGTTTAAAAAACAATTTAAAACCAAATTCCATTCAGTAAAAACATCTATATCAAAGAAACGGTGTCCGCATACAAGTTTTTCCACATTACATGTGACAATGGTTCTGGGCCTCAGCAGACAGAATTAATAAATACAATTAAACTCTACTGAAACTCCTGAACATGGTAGCAAAAATAAGGCTTGAGATCTAGCACTGATTCCTATGATTAAGAACACAAGAGCAAACATGCTTGCATTACTCCACAGAAGAGAAGACAGTGCTGACCAACATTTAAAGCCACAGGAAAATAACCATTGAAGATTTTAAATGGAGCTTATGGATAAAGTCAAAATCGACCCATTTCTCTTAAAATATGATACCAAATAATAAATCGATTTCATAGCTGGCTATACACAGTAAAATCTTTGAGTAAGCCCAAATGTGCAAAATAAATAAAAGCTGCTAGCCTTCAAAACCCTAACAACTGACACCTGCTGTGACAAATTTCGATTTGGCTAAAACACCGTCACTTTCATGCGGAGAGACTTTCGCCAACACAAATCAAAAAGCAAACAGAACCCTCCTTCAGTGGTTACTCAGCACCCGGCGTCTAATCTTGGCCTAGTGATGTAATGTTATGTTCCCATGCCCACTCAGAGACAAAGGGCAAAGGACGGTCATGTTCCTTGAAAGCAGCTAACCCTAACCATACTGTACACAACGTCGGGATGCCCAAATTCCCAACAGGGAAAACGGCAAAATGACGAATTAATATTAATATTATCAGCCATTAATTGATCATTTATTGGTTGATCAAAAATGCATTATTAGTGCATCCCTATTTTCTACCAGTTTAATGCATGAAGAGGAGAGAACAGCCTGCACTCTTTTGTGAGCGTCTTCCAACATTTAAGGAGTAGGTTTCCCAAATCTAACTTGATACTTTGTTTCCCTGAAATCTACAGATCTAGGAATATGCCCAGCCAAAGCAATTCAGACTTGCAAGAGCAGCATGAAGTGCTACACAAACAAATCCCAACCTTGCCACTTCAGCTAGGTTTCTGAATGAGAAAGCTAAACTCGTGTCTGGGTCAGGCACATTTGATACAGTGCTTCTCTCCAGAGAAGACTTTACACCTCTCTCCACCAAAAACCTGAAGTAACCCAGATGTGATGGCAGGGGCCAGGTCTCAAAGCACGTGTGCAAGCCAGTTTGAAGCGATTTCTTCAATATATTCAAGCCATGTTCCAAGTGTAAATGTTGGTCGTGAAGGTTAAAGTTTGGAAGAAAACTAGTTCACAAATGGTCAAGTTTACGGAAACCTTTGCTCTGTCTGTTCTTGCACAGGGGTTTCCAGAACTGCCTCTGGATCAGTTTCACACTCCGTATATCCAACTCGGTTTAGTTCATATTAGTCTTTCACTCAAAACAAAACCTCAGCAGGTAGTGCGAGCACAGCAGAAGGATGGGGAAAGGGGTTGTCATAACAGAGTTCCTGTAAGGGTGTGAAATCTGTAGCCTTGTGTTTCTTCATCGGACATTTTCTCACAGTCCTCCGTAAATGGGAGTTTAGGGATCCTTGTGCTCCTATAACAAGTGGATGCTCAGGACATGCATGGATGCAGAAGGTATTAAACAGGGCGTCAAGTCTAGGCTCAGATTGTTGAGAATTTGATCTGATAAGCCACGAGGAGGTTTAGATGGTTATGAGTTATGAGAAGCTTTACTAAAGCCTTTTAAAAAGGACAAAATAATGTTATATTTAAGTATTAGAGCTACGAAAGTTGACAATTTCGTTGATTAATGTGAACTATTAACGTGTAGAAGCAACGTAATTGTTTTACTCCGTTCTTGTGGCTAGTGATATACTTCCTAATTAAATCAGCCAACAAATCTAAATGTCATAAACCAAAAATAAATAAATAAATAAATAAAATAAATAAAAAACTAGTTATTTGTTATAAAATACTGATACATAATACTATAATTTCACAGTTTTACATACACAAGTCATGGTTTCCATCCCCAAAAAAAAAATAATAATAATCTAATTTAATGTATGCATGATTATTGCAAAAAACATTTGTGAATAAAACATCATTTCCATCTACGTTTTTTGTGTGCATTTCTTTGATCTGAACATACAATATAAATTAAAAAAATAAAAATGCAAATTTTTTTTTATTTCCATACAAAAAGTATTCTCCACGCCTCAAAGTTACAGTTGAACCAGTGATGTCACATGGAGTACTCAAATGATGTCTTTCATACTTTTCTGGACCATGACAGTGTAATTTACTTGGTAGTCAACGGGACAGTCACATGCCTCCCGGTTTTCATCCAAATATCTTAAATTGTGTTCTGAAGAAGTAGCGTTAAATGAAATGGGGGGGGGGGGGGGGGTTTACCAAAATAGTATACGTATTACTTTATTAAAAAATTACCGGCCAAATTTACTTTATCATGTGTTCGTTTTGGACCAAATTAACAAACTAACTTTAAACCGTTTAGTTTAGGAATTTCATAATCAAAAATGCGTCTGGGCTAGTGGTCAGTAACAGTGTAAATTTCAAAAGAATCAAACACGTTGCAGGTATGTTGAATTCAACAGTGAGACAGTGGGCCAAGACTTCGAAGCAACATCTGAAGACCACACAGATCAAAAGCATGTCTCCTACAGAAATAAAACGAAACTGAAGCAAACTACTCAACCGTAGAGACACACACACACAAACAAAAATCCCCATCTCTTTCTGAAACATAAAATCAAAACACCTACACAACCAAATTTACTTTAAAACTAAGGCAAAGGGTGGACGAAGACAAACTGCACTTACAAGCACAAGTGCTTTTTAATTACACAAGAAAAGGCCAAGTATCATAGTGTGAGACATGAAAGGCAAATTCCTTTACAAACATTTTTAAAATCACCCAATACCATCTGTCTGACAAGGTGTCACTTGTTCTCAGATCACAGAAGCACAGGAGGAGTGTTGGCACGGCTGCACCTGGAAGTGAATCAGGAGAAGCCAGAAGAGAAAAGCATTCATCAATCATAGCAGGAATATGCTCTTGTTTCCTCCACCTGTCCTGCTGCTCTTCACAGAGGTGTTGGTGCTGTGGTTCAGGGCATCCGGGGGATGTTTTTCTCATAAGATTGTTGGTTGGGGTTGGGTGGGGTACCTGATCTGAAATCAGCACAGTAGACGTGTTTTTATTAGGAGCAGGCTAGACTTGACAGTCAGTGTAATGATATAAAGTCAAGCAATGTGGCCCATGGCACAGCTCCACCGTGAGGCCCACCGCAGAGAGCCACGGCTAGGCTCAGGTTACAGCACGTTCAGGTTCAGATAGCAACGGGCTGGGCCAGTGAGCGTCTACTCCAGTTACAGAGACAAAAATGTGGAACAAAGTAAGAGACACAAAAGAGGGAGGGAGGAATTCCAAAGATGATACAACTTCTCCCTTGCGGTGAAACTCTAATATTATAATCCATCATAATTCAAATGTCCACATTCTGTAATCTGTATATCAAACAGAAACATCAGTTTTTCCCCTCATGAGGTTTGATGACCGGATTACTCAATCAATGTAGCAATTATTAACAAATGAGCAGAATATGGCAAGGTTTTCATTATCCAATTTGAACTCATTCACATAATTGGAGAATCAGTGGACGTTTGTGCACAACATCATAAACAACCACTCTATCCATTGGGTCTCATTCACTAAACATGCATATGCACAATATTTTGCATCAAAAACTTATTTACTAAAATGTATTCTAAAATGTACAACAACAACATCTTCTACCACACGTACGCAGTCATGTACACCCCAGGCATTATAAGCATGTATAAAGAACTCTACATAAAATTAGATGTGTTATTTACAGGGTGGGTGAAAAGTAATAGACATTAAAAATTGATAATACAGTATAATTGGAGGTCTAATTATACAAATAGATAGGTCCAAACAACAATCACCTGATCTATCCTTATATAAATGGTGATTTATTGTGTCTCGCCTTGTGTTTGGAGGCATGGCACACTTGGTGCTTGAAGACACTGTGGCGCGAGCTCTTAGGAGAGAGCGCACAGATATGTTCGCTAAGAGTGATGAATGGCTTTTCAAGTCAAGTGAATACATTTTTAAATAGCACATTTTTCTATATTCCACCTCCGACAGCAAAACCTTACTTTTATTTTTGTTAAAGTCCTTTTTCTTTTGTTTCGGTGCCATAACGGTCTGGATGAGCACCGCTTTACAGAAAGCCCTTATATGGAGCTGGTTTGGGCATGTTTTATGCAAATGACTAACCTTGTGCACGCAGGCGCTCATTTAGAACACTGCAAATTCACTAACTGAAGAGCAAACTCCTGTTTTGTTAATTAGGAGGAAAGTTTTCGTGAGAAGTTCAAATGCGCGTATAAATACGAAAACCGCAATTATTAGTGAATGAGACGCATTGAGTCCACCCAAGACCCCACAGTGATTTCATTGGCTAAAGGATTTCACATAAGAGTATAAATGGACAATCTCTCGCTCTTCTCTTTTAGAGAAGATTTCCAATTGAAGAAAAAAATAAATAAAAAATAAAAATTTCACAAAACGTTACATTTCCTTACCATTTTCAATGGGAACCCTAACTCTGAATCAGAAAGTGTGACAGACCACTGACAGAAGAGGGTGAGCTTTTAGCTAAAACAGCCTAATAGTTTGACACCTCGCCAGCTTTCAGGATACTACATAAACCCTGAGCGGAAGCAAGATGAGTCGAGTTATTTTAAAAGAAAAAGCAAGAGGTATACCATTCAAGCCATCCAAAACTGCAAAAACAAAAATTTCTAATGGGAAAAACCCATAACACCATCTAAAACAGTATATTTAAGAGCCAATCTCAGACTTTAAACGACATCAACATCCAACCAATCACATTTCATTAACTGCCTCTAACTAGAAAAAGTTGGTTGAGTTTAATCAAAGCAATATCTGCTTCAAGATCAGAGTTAACAGGCCACAGAAGTCCATTAAGTAATAGACTGAGCAGATAACATGGACCATTTCCACTGGACCATCTCTTATTTCAAGCCCCTGCCAAACGACGAAAAAACAAAGTCTGGTAAACATATGGCTGTACGGCTGGGAGAGGTTTATAGATGTTTTTACCACTGTACTGTTATTGTAAGTGTCCCACACATCTCCGGGAGAAATTTTCAGGCCTTTGAGGGAGAGACATCAAAGAAGTAAAGCAAACCCAACAGTCAGACATGAGATGAAAAGGTTGAATTCGGGAAGATGGGGAGCAGAGAAAGAGCATGTCTCTTATTCTCCAGCTAATCTTATCTCCCTCCTCTGAGATGATCGCCATCCAGATGGGCCAGCAGTCTCAAAAAAGGCATTTGTCTTCATTAGATCTGAGAAAATGAATAAACAGACTCTGCCGTCTGTTTTCCCTGTGCAGACTGTAGGCAAACAGGAACCAGGTGCACAGTAGCAAACGCCTGCACTTAATAACATATGATACACTTCGACAACTACACATACCATGTTTCAAACACACGGGTTAATGAGATGGAGTCCACATTTTAGCTATTGTTTTGTATTCCAGTGAGTTAATGCCTTTTAGGGTTTAATAAGATTTATGGGACAAACTAAAGCAACAAACTATTTGTACGCTAACAAAAGTCAGTCTGTCAATGGGAATCAGATCACTCTGCTGAGAAAGCCATAAGATCTTTTCTATGCTTTTGTACATAAAAAAAAAAATCATATTGGATTTCTATTTTTTCTATAGATACTGTAAAAATAAAAACATTTTGTTTACGATTATTTAAATTTGATGGAAAAATGGCAAGCCAAAACATTATCCTTACACCTTCAATGCATCTCTTTTATAATAATAATAATAATAATAATAATAATAATAATAATAATAATAATACATACATACATACATACATACACATACATACATACATACATACACATACATACATACATACATACATACACATACATACATACATATATATATATATATATAAAATTTAAAAAAAAAAAAAAAAAAGGAAAAAAGTCCAATGTTACCAATACATAAGCATTAAGGCACAAGATTTTAAAACTTGAACCTCAAAATTTGCTATAAAAAGTGAAATTGTGATATTCTTTCCATGATATTTCCTTTTTTATGAGATTCTAGTTTTAGGTGGCATACAAGGAAGCAGTATTTTGCCAAATCAGATTTTCTCCTCAAAATGGATATTTTTGAATTAATGGCAACAAAAAAAAAAAATCTGAAATTGGTAACCGTGCTTAAAAGATATATTTCAGTCAACTTGTATTTATGAATCAATGGGTAAGACGAGTAGTATAGTTATAGTAGAATAGTACATTTCTAAAAATGTATAGCCATGAGAGAGAGAGAAAAAATAAATGAATTCATTCATTAATTAATTTCTGACTACAAACCATGAAACATTGTATGTACCCACGGCGGGCAGGATGCTCAAAAGAGGTAGTCCGAGTGCGCAGCTCAGAGCCAGTAGCAAAAATGGAAAGCCTGCATTGTGCTTAAATCCATCAACAGCTAGTCATCAATTCCCCCCCCAAACTCTAAGTGGAGACGGAGGGAGTGAAAGGGGAAGAGGGGGGTTCTATATTGCATTTGTGGGGGAGAGCGATTTCAGTGGCTGAAATTCAAGACAGTGTCTTCTGAGTTTAAAGAATCTTGAGAGTGAGCTGGGCTGAAGGAATAAGCACACAAAGAGACAAAGCTGAGAGTACTCATAGAAATTTGTTCGGATAAATAAGAAAGGTAAAATGGAAGAAGGCTTGAGCAACTCCTAGGCTAATACCAACATCTGATGTAAAGTGACCCTGTATCAGCTTTATGTTCATCCAGAAATAAAAATCGTCTCATTACTCATACCAATGCCACTGTAGTTTGTCTATCGGGTAGAGGACAAAGATTTTCTTTAAAAACGATAGGTTTGCATCTACAACTTTCGAAAAATACTCAAAGTAAGTGATCCATTTGACTTTTGCACTAGATCCTTTGTGACGTATGTGAGCTTTGTCAGAGAACTCTTCAGTTCAACTCACTGACTAGGATGCTAATTGACAACAGCAATTTTCTGAGAGAAATAAATATCCCAAACACATTTTTCTTTCTCCCAGAATTTGAAAAACAAACAGTTGAGACCAGGTCAAGCCAGAACAAAAGCTTTTTAGTTTTTCAAGATGAATTGGAGATGAGAAAGTCCAACTCACTACCTGCCACTGATAAACTCAAAACTGTTGGACGTTCTTAGCTGTTGCAAAGAGAAACTGCAGATCCTTCAACTGTCTGGGCTGTTAACAATAATACGCTGAGACAGACCGTCTTGTTTTGTTTGTAAGAAAGTAACTAGCGTGATTCCTACATTAGCCAAGTCTGTAATTGCGCTTTTCCACCGCGTGGTACAGCTCTGCACGGTTCAGTACAGCACAGCTCTGTTCGATTTGTGTTTCCACTTTAGAGTGGGCAGAATTATTCACACGTCGTTACGGTTACGCCACCTCTACTGCCGTGACTCCTAGAAACCGCTTTTGTTAAAGCGGATTGACCAAGAGCTTGATGGACGTCACACTGCATAAGAGGAACGTCTGTACTTCCTAACGGACCACAAAACATTTTTTGGATGTTAAAAGAAGGTGCCTTCATTCATAATAGTTGCGTTTGTTCCTTCACCAGCTGTGCCGATTTAAAATCTAGCAGGTCTGTGTGCGTCTCGTGCGAGTTCAATGACGCAGGTAGTCAAGTCAAGTCACTTTTATTTATATTGCGCTTTTAACAATAAAGATTGTAGCAAAGCACTGAACATTATCAAATATGAAAATAGAGTGAAGTTAATGCATAATGACGAGATAAAACTTTATCAAATGCAGAGATGGTCTCTGTAGTCAAGACGACGGTAATCACTGGAAATCTGGTATCCCCAACTAAGCAGGTCGTGACGATTCACTCCGGCCAATCAGTGTTTAGCAGAGTGTACACGTCACGTTACGGTAATTGTATGGTACGCCAACAACAACGACGACGACGACAACATTTCGGGACAGATGTTTTTTGCTGTTGCCCTCCCTGTCTGTCTCAATCTTAAGACACTCATTTCCTGACGAAGCACCTTTCAAAGTCAGACAGTCTCCACTGAATCGCTCTGCCTCCCTCCCTCCCTCTCTACAGGAGAACAGGGGTTTCTTTCAGTGCTCTGAGGAAAGGTAGAACGGTCAGACGAGAAGCTTTTTGAGAACCCTCCCCAGATCACTGGACACACACTGGTGCTCATTGTCCAACATGGTCCTGATTGGGAAAAGAGAACTGTGGGAATAGACACTGCAAACCCTACTGTCTGCGGTCTAGACACTAACTTGATGTCTAATGTACAACTAATACTGACATTCATTCTACTTCTGAATGCTGCAGATTCTGGTTATTTACATTGACTGCTCCAGAGAACTACTGATCTTTCCAAACCATCCATCTATCTTCTGAGAAACAAAAGAGAGGAACCATACAATGACAAACAATAAGATGATGTAGACATACACCCAATGTTAAATTAAATTCTTACCCGCAATGTAAATAGACAGTTTGGAAAGTCTCACTCATGAGTTTCTCCACATCCTGTGGTCAATCAAAACTCTTCATCCCTGATCTTGGCCCTACAGAGGTCTGTTGAGATTGAAGCAGTGCCCAAGCTGGATTGATGGCCTCCGCTCTCAGATATTGTCTCCCAACAACAAAAGCACAAGCCTTTGCAAGTCATTTTACTAAATTTGCAGGACTGTAGTTTCCGAATGTCTAAGAAGTTCATTCAAAGCATTACTTTTTTGCCTAGCAGTAAGTATCAGCATGCATTATTTATGATACTGAAGCTAAAAGTATTGGGTAGGCTCTATATTAAAGTTGCTAGGAGCGATTTATGGCAGTGGTTCAGGACTCAAATTTTATATCAGAAATCAAATTGTTTATTGCACAAAACTTTGAAAGCTATAAGCTTGCGCATTTCAATAGTTAATGTGCTTGGCAGTTAATAAAAATCGCAACACAAAACACATGTATCCTTATTGCACAGGAACCTGTGTTTAACCTAGTCTGGGATACATTTTCTTATGGTTCACAATTTATTTAGACTGGTTATGTTCTTGGCTTTCATTTTAGACACTTTTCATTTTAATTATATTCTTTTAAAATTTTGACATTGCTAAAATATTAAGAACGTCTGCGATAGAGACCGGGTCACCGCCTTCCAGATGAGATGGGCTGATCAACAAAACATCATACAAAAACAGCAATACATATGACATATCTTTGGGGACCAGGATTTTGTGTAAAGGCCAGCGGCTGAAAAATGCGTCCAAATTCAGTGGCTGCATAGAACCAAAAATTTAACAGCTTAACATCACCCAGAGAACCTTAAGAAGAACAGCACTTTTCATCGCTTTGATGGGCTGCAAAGAAAGTCACCAGAAGCAAACATCAGGTCAACGATTCATTTGTATAATTCAGAAAGCTGTTCTGTATGAGGACACATTATTAGAGTTATTTTGCCAATATTTTAGAACCTTCTAGTTTCATTACAGACAGATATGGGAGGTCCACATTCACTATTGATCTACTGCTCCTCACGTTTCTGAACTATTGACGAGCATACAAGAAATTTGACAGATCTCAGTCTTCCCTAAAGCAGACAAACAGCCCTTTATAATTACCTCCAAGGCTATGAAATCCCAATTAAATAAGGTCATTGTAATACTGTGAAGCAATCCATCTCTAGCACTTCCATTGACTTGGACCTCAGTCTGGAGACTCAACAGAAAAGAAAATGTTAAATGAGAGTGTGGATTATTTTCACAGCAAATCAAATGACATCAAGCAACAAATTCAACCTTGAACCGTGGGAATCAGAAGTAACGGATTCAAATCTAAAATAAATCTCATGTATTTAATAAACAGAGAAATTCAACCCAGGTTTTAGCAAGCAAAAGTCATCAAATAGTGCCTAGAACCGGTCAGTGTGCTAATAAAACAGCGCTTCACTTCTTTCTCCAAGAAAATGGTCTGATTACACAGGAGAAGCACACTGGAGAGGTAAAGGTACAACCGATTCCCATGTTGATTACGAAGCTGTGAAGTCTCACAGGAAATCAAGAACATGCCAACTGTTAGGGGACTGGTTGCCATGGTAACCACGGTGTGCATACAGGTGCCAGATTTTTATTATCCTGTCCAGAGCACAATGGTTGTGTTTTTTATATGGCCGGGACTCGATTAAAAACATTAATCTAATTAGAGGCTTTGTAATTAATCGAAATTAAAATCGCATTTTATTCGCATATAAATATTTGACCTTTCATATAAATATTTGAGTTTTTTTCATATGGATTTTTAGTATACCACTGAATAATGACTGAATACATAAGCTTAAGCAACAAAATATTGTTTATTTTTGTTCAACCAAGTCCAACAGACCAGTG
>JAUCMU010000001.1:12329398-12340177 GCA_032275025.1 Enteromius treurensis
CAGGTGTCCCCAACTAAGCAAGCCAGAGGCGACAGCGGCAAGGAACCAAAACCCCATCCATGAGAGAATGGGGAAAAGAAACCTTGGGAGAACCAAGCCTAGTTGGGTCCAGTTCTCCTCTGGCCGGGCGCCTAGCACCTAATTTCCAGTTCAATTCATTATCAGCATGGATTTGCGCAGCTCGTCAGCGAACAACAGTTGTGTGTAGTATATACGGCTCAATGTGAAATCACACACCTGATGGCATTTACCACTGATTACATGACCAGCTTTACTGACATTCTGAGACCGAACGAAAAATAACAATTTACTGCATTAATAAAAATCCTTGCTCAATATTGTTCATTTGTGGACACAGTGGTGGGCAATGCAAATATGTAGGCTCTATTAACATTATCTTTTTCCCTTACTGAATGTTTTATGCTGATGTAGCCAAGTTGGTGTGGAAAATATTAAACAATAAATGACATAGCCTAACATTTTTACATACAATAAAACAGCAATAGGTAAAATACCAACCAACATTTCCCACTGAATACCAATTCCCTCAAAACCACGGTGCATTAGGGATTGCACTAAAACGTTATGCTTCGCAATTATTTCTGCCTGCATATTAGGGATGGGAAGATTCCCCGATTCGCTCGGTGCAACGGCTTAAAAAGTTAACGATGCGATGCATCGGTTTAAAATGTATCGCAATGCATCGTTTCTATCGTATCTGCATCGGTAAAACCCAATTTCTTTCTTTATAATTATAATTATTAGTAGACATACTATACCTTTAATTTTTTAGAAAGTGGAATTTGTATGTTGTGCCATTATAAAATATACAGGCAGCAGGACAAATCTGACAACACACTTGAAGCGCCGATACTGTGTGAGTTTGGAGACTCAGGCATCCTCCTCCTCTCACTCGGATTCAGCTGAACCTGCTACTGCTAGCGGAATGCCGGATGAGCAAACCATCAAAACTTAAAATAATGGAATCCAGTGGAGAATACACAATGAGTGACCTTTATACTGCAGCACTGAGAGATGCTGGAAAGGTGCTGCCGTTAAAAGCAAAACAAACATGAGTTTTAGATACCACGCCATGTACAATCCCCCACAATGGTGTTTCCCCTTCACAGTGACCACCAGGACTGAAGGATGAGACACTGACCAGAGCTCTCAAGAGAAAAAGATCAGCAAAACATAATGGCTCCAGGAACAAAGAGGCATATGTGGGAAGTTAATCCATTAACATGTCAAAAAAAACCTTACATCCACTTTTAAAAAGGACACTAGTAACGAAATGTCCCTTTACCCTAAAGAGTGGACAAAAGGTCTACGCCAGGACACCGTCTCAAAGGCTAGTGAGTTCCCTACATAGTGTTGATACAATACCAAAATCTCGATACAATTTCACAATTCTTGATATAAACAGACCTTTCTCATTAAGTTTCTCAGAAGCAGAAGTAGTCTTAGTTAGGCAAACATCTACAGTGGCGCCTAAAAACAAACATAACTTTATTATTTTAACTTTAATATTAAGAGATTGCTTAAGTTGGTTTGAAGAGTGAAAGAGGCAACATTTGCAATCACTTCCTCAGCTAATGTATCAGAAACACAGCATTAGTTTTTCCTAATTAAAAAGGATAACAGTTATTACACACACACGTTTCACTCTTAAATTTAAACTGAAAACTTAAGGTTTGCAATGGTAACTGTGGAAACGTACCACTGTCTGTGAAAAGATTATTTAGTTAAACATTAATTGAAAAACACTTATTTATAGCATTTATTCATTTTAGTTTGTTGATTTTTAATATTATTAATACATTATTAAAGTTGTATCTATCAATGTTAATAAATGGACCTAACATCATGAACTGTAATAATGCATTATGTTGAACTTAACATTAACTAAGATAAATAAAATGCTATAGAAGTATAAAAAATAAAAACACTAAAGTAAACATTCCCACTCAACAGTGATTTCAAGCATTAAAAAGGTGTATTATTTGTAGTGCCAAACAAAACTACATTTTTACGGCGGCCAAAAATGTTACCCAAAACACCAGCTCACTAGTCTAGGAAACATCTTCTGTATATACATGAGTGAAAAACAGCAAAGCAGTCTGGCTTACAGCAGAATGAACAACAGCTTTCCAGACGGAGAGGACAACAGAGGATTGGCAGGTCAGCAAACAAACAGACACGTGCCCCCACACACATGCCTCTCTCTGGATAAGACGGAGGAAATATTGGCAAACGGCGGCACCACACAAACTCTACCTAGGGTGCGCAGCCTGCCAAACACCATCGCACACACGCACATCTTTTCCGAGGCTTCAGGCAGACAAAAGAGGTAGTGGGTGCGCCCGAGGGCAGTGGAAAGACTCTGGAAAAGCTTAACCGAGCAGCGGGGTTTATGCTACGCTGTTATCTCAGGCTCTGCAGAGAGACATCCTTTGATGTGCTGAGCCACAGACTACAGGCGAGAGGAAACGGGCTGGTTAAGTAAATGTAGGCAGACACAGAGACATGCACACACATACAGGAAACACAAAGATGCCAGTTAGCATTTATCCCAAGGCCAACTCTCCAGCTAGGCAAACACCAGTTTGATTCATGCTTTACAAAAAGGACAAAAACCAATGCCACAAACATCAGAGTGGTTTTGCCTAAGGCTACAGGGGAAAAAAAAAAAAAAAAGAGGGAAGACAGTATGTGTCTGTATTTCAACAATTAAGCATCGGTTGTAACTGTGTTCAAGTGGAGGAATGAGAAAGGTTATTGTTATTTTCTGCATTTAAAAGGGTGGCAGAGCAAACAGATATAATAAAAGCAAAAGCTGTTAAATTTATAAGATGTTCTTTGGTTCACCATGGTTTTAACAAAGTTTGGTATTTTGTTCACATGGCTGATGTTACAAGTGACATTTAAGATACTAACCCAATTGTTACATCCTTCATTCTGGTACTGGCTGTGCATATTTATCTGCCAGCAAACCACCAAAACAAGCCTGACCGTTGAACATTCAGAAGAGAGAAAAAAAGTTGTACTATAAATCAGTATAAAATGTTTAAAATACTCCAAAGGTCAGTTTTTCATATGGTACTGCTCTTATTTGTTTGTTTGAACTTTACATTCTATGAACTAAACAGCTTTAACTATTTGCTATAAAGAAAATCAACCTTATAGGGCAAACGCTGCAACAATACAATATTAAATTTACATAATATATCATCTGCAAGTCAACCAGAGTTGACCACAAGAGCAGATACACAGACGCGTGTTAGAGCAGTGACTAATTGTATGCCTACTGAAGGACATGATTGATAATTCAGTCTAGTGTATGACAAATCTAATGACACACGATCATTGTAGTAACAATAAACAGTAAGGCATGTTGTCACTGTCAATATTTAGAAGAGACGTCTGGGCTTCATTGACAGCAGTTGGCCTCAATCGAACACATTTTAAAAATATATTAAGTAAAAACTTTAGCAGGGCATAACTTTGGCATTCAAATAAACCCCATAAAATGCATTTAAAAAACAAATACCACACAACATGGAGAGAGAAAGTGAGAGGGGGAATGGAACTGTGTCTTCCTGTAGGGCTTTGTGGCTCAACTCCCTGTCTCTATGGGATTATCTTCACTAATAGTCCTTAAGTCAGTCTGACTGAGCCGCCAGATGCCCGTTACTCTGCATACAGCCACAACATCTCAGACATATGGACGTGACACATGGAGAGAGATTTAAAGAGGCCTTGTTCCGTTCAATGCTTTTGCTGAGGTCCACCTTTAAGACTTTTAACACTAAACAAAAAATGCAATAACTTCCTGCATAGCTCTAATGTGTCAGTCAATACAACCTCACGCTTCAAGTTGAATTTTAAGGCAGCAAAAAGCTTTTTGAAAATATACCCGTGTTATGATTGGCTAATGTTCATAAGCCATTGTAGGTAATACTGGTTATTAAAGTTGGTAAAGTTGCTAATCATTCTTTCTTACCCATTTACAGTCTGAAGAACCTGTCGCTACAAAGAACGGGTTGTGAATTTAGACAAAAAGGTTCTTCTATGGCATCATGAAACACCTTTATTTATAAAAGTATAGTCTAAGGCTGGGTACACACCAAACGATCTTCAAAATGTGACTTACCACAAACACTAGGACCAGTAAATACTAGATTTAACCATTTTGCTCCTATAGAGTGTGGTGTGCTGCAATGTGATTTTCAACCAGAGTCCTGACTGTGAACACAGGAAATCTTGCAAAATCTCTCGTGACTTGAGAATGTGTTTTACAGAACATCAGGAACACACAAGGAATTCAGAGCGTAAATATCCAACATGTTCAACACATTCATCAATTTGCGATTGGGGGCGCCTGAGCAGTTTCGGTCACTCTTAACACACATCACACCACAGGAAACTCACGAGATAATCTTTAAAACCACCAAGATAATCGGGACGTTACCAAGGATTGTCTAAAGGGGAGAAACTGGCCCAATATCAGTCCAATTATCTTGTGGTATGTACCCAGCTTTACACTCAACCGACCAAGTTATTTTGTGTTTGGTTGGTGGGATACACGCTTGTCAATCAAATGCCTTTTCAACCACCTCTGGATGTGGTCGAAAGTAAACAAGCTCCAAACGTTTTACACCAGCTTTTGGATTTCAGATTGGATTGACAAAAATGCATGTTGATACCAGGTGTAAACAGGGCCACAGTGATTACTGAACGAACTTATAGCTCACTTACTGAACTGCTGTTTTACTGACTGGTTGTTCAGTCTGAAGGTATAGTTAAAAAACTGAAAGCCCTGATCCTTACATACAAGCACTACAACTTCTGTTCCAGATGACAGAGACTGAGGGACAAGTTTCTTCAGCATACTGATGCAAACAGAGACCGACCTGTGGCTACATGTAATAAAGATTTGATGGGCCTGTCTTTTCTGTAGAGACACATGCAGTCAGTTCCAGCACCTGAGAATTCTGATGCACACTGTAAATAATTCAGTGTCAACAGGGTGGAAGGAAGACGTGAATGTGGGCCAGCAAAAAGCAGACTTGCCATTTTGAATCAGAGACTGTGAGCGAGAGAGACAGATGGGCAGAGAAGCACCTCTAGGGGTGCACAGTAAATTTTTAGGAACAACTTTCTTTTGGACAATGTGTTTTTTATTTAAAGCAAAGCTGGAATCTGAAAAGATGTAGTTCCTCCAAAGCAGTGAAAGGTTGTTTCACATCAGCTTTGAGAACTGTGCTAAAGGCAAGAGGCTTCTTCAAGAATTCTAAATTATGCAAGATTTGGCACATGTGAGTTTATTACCTAAAAAGCACAACAGCCTTTTTTTTTCCTGGAAACTTCTCAGAATGACAAAAATTATCCAATCTTTGACGTACAGTTAAAGACCCTTAAGTGTTTATTAGGCAAGTGTGCTGCAGATGGTTGTCTTGACTGAATCGTCCCGTGGTGCCAGTGCAGGATGCTGGGAGGCCAATGACCACGATTCCCCAAGATCCATTCATAAAGCCAGGTGTTACCATGGAAACAGTCCTTCACCAGGGGCCCCCTTCTTCTGAAAGGACTGTCCTGCACCACAGCAGTCAGTGTGAGTGTGTAAAGACTGTGTAGGGCAGGAGATGGGGGTCGGAGTCCTTCCTCAGAGAACCAAAAGACAGTAGCACTGGCATAAGAGAACCAAGACAGCTCAGTCTTTTAAAAGGCCCTTTTATATGCATTGCATCAATGTACTATAAAATAAGATATCAGCCACAGTGATGACCAAGCACAATTTACTGTCTACATAATTCAATCTTTTGTATATATAAGCATTACGTAAGCAGACCTGCTTTCTATTGGTCTCTGGAAAAAAAATAAAATCAAGGCTGACCAACAGAATCTTTTTTATAAATTAAAACATTTTCTCCGTTAACCACATACACTTTCTTATCACCCGGTATTTTCATAAAAATTGCACTTTGACACTATTTGTAGCACTTTTTGTTTGGAGGTCAAAGCAGCAGTGCACTAAGGCCCTGACGCAAGTCATGTGAAAGGGCACTTAAGACGAAGGCAGACTTTTCCCTTAAGTGGACTAGGGGTTCCCACGTGAAGTCCTGATTATTCTTTTGTCATCGAAAGCTGATGTGAAAATGATAAATCTCACATTTGTTGATCATAGTTCACAAGAAGTATTGTGAAAGCACTCGGTCCCATGGAATACAGGGCCAAACGAAGCAACTACATTTTTTTTTTTTTTTCTCCAAAGTGCTGATGTTCGGGGGAGTTGGTGGGGGGCAGGGCAGCTGTTGGGTCCCAGGGTGAAACCACAAAGACACAGAGGAAACAAAGGGCTCAAAACAATGTAGAAGGCTACCCTTTCACAACCTCTCACGGGCCCTATTGAGAACTAAAGCAAAAGACCCTGGTGGAGGTAATCCTTTTATATCACTTTAAGAGAGTGAGTGGATCCAGCGGCATGCACAGACCGACTGAGAAAGAGCTTTTCTGTACTGCTGGAACACTTTCCAGGACACAATCCAAAGTCTTCACAAAATCAAAATATACATAAGCAGACACTACCCAGAAACAACACAGTCAAGCTACTTTCATTTAGTAACGCAGCATCAGACTTAAGTCCCACTGATATGCAGTCGATGTACTGCAATTCTATCTTGTACACTAAATTATTTATTGATCGTCTACAGCATAGAGGGGCAGTTCACACAAAAATGAGAAGTCATTGCAAGTTTGTCGCATTCCAGACTTTTCTACCTCGACACAAAAGACGATATTTTGGCCAGGTTCACACAGCAGCAGAATACAGTTATCACAGTCCTGTATGATTTATTATTAAGGTTGCATTCACACACATCTTGGTTTACAGTCGTGACGTATTCTAGAAGTGAAACCACACCTGTAAGTTCTCAGGATAACAGTATTTTCGATAACGAACAGAACTGGACTGGACAGCTATAGGTGTCCGTTATCTGGTGCAAGAGAGCTACTAGCAACATCGGTCCTGGAGTGCTGCCGTCATGCAGAGTTTAGCTCCAATCCTAATCAAGCACACCTGAACAAGCTTATTAAGATCTTCAGGATTACTAAGGCTACAAGCAGGTGAGGTATTTTTCAGGGTTGGAGCTTAATTCTGCAGGACATCGGCACTCCAGGATCGACGTTGCCTACCCCTGTACTAGCGTGTTGAAGGTTTGTGTGCTTTCAGTAAGTTACAGGTGCAGATGCATCATCTGAAGTTTGAGATCCAGTCACTGTCCTCCCCCCGATCTTAACCAGTGGATAGGGTTATACCTCAGCATAGAGTGTTTCATTAAACATGTCATTAAAAGATGTAATTAGTCATATCGTCATTGTAAGAGATTTCATCTTTGATATTTACTTTAATAACGGTCATTATGGTTACAGTAGATCACAATTAGAACACAGGCTTGCCTTCAGTTGCACATTTTGCTGTCACTCCTGACAGAGGCAAAATAGCCTTTGAAGTATGTAGAATTATTGTCGTCCATACAATAAAAGTGAAGCAGCACTGAACCCTGCCGATCTGCACTGTATATCTTTACTGCTCCAGAAGGAAAAACACTCTCATGTCTCTAATGCATACGGGTGGGCAAATCTTATTCCGGGTGTACTTTATTGCATGAAAATGCAAGCAAGTCTCAATTTGTGTTCAAGCTCTCAGTAGTGGGGAATACTCAAGTTGAACATTTCCCACACCAAGCTTTCCATTCATGCAGCGTTTCAAACAACTTGGAACTCCAATTTATCAACTCTCAGCTGCCAATTCCAGTTACGTCATTTAATATCTCAAAAGAGAGAAAATCCTGACAACCTTCCCTTCCTTTGCTTCTATGCAAAACATTTAGGTCAAGCGTGTACAATCTTGGTCTTGAAAAGGGCCACCTTTTAGATATAGCTGAACATGCAAAGCCTTATTGAAAAATGAGAAATTCTGAAAACTAGATACAAGTATGATCTAGCTGTGACACTGGAAGAGGCATGTTCATTCTTATCTAAAGAAGAAACCGAATGGCTGTAACTTGTGTTTGTGTTGAGGGAGTTATGACAGTATTGCAACTTTAGTTTAAAAAGAGTACAATTTTTTCCAATCGGCCATAAACTTAAAGAGAAATACAGAGCAGCCACTGGACAAAGATGAAGCTCTGTGAAGTGCATGAATCCACATAAACCTTAAATTGACTCTATAATAGCGTACACACAAAGTAAGATGTATACTTGGGTCTTCAGATGGATCTCTAGAAACGTCCATGCAAGTGTTTTTATCAGAAACAAGGTAATCTCTGTAGAAATACAGTCCCCGAAAGATTGAACGCCCCTGATTTAGACTTAGCATTTGAAAAGTGTTTCCAAACTACATGGAATATGAAAAGTAAATGTGGGATGCAGCTGGCTGGTTAAAAAGATGCTTCAGTGGACAGAGCTGGTGAAGAGGGATATCACTACACAATAAGCTGGATTTGGTGGTTCATGTAATGTTCTCCTAGCTGCATATGATCTCTTTAAACCCTTGATGCAAATCAGAACCAAGAGCTGGATGGCAGAGCTTTAAATTATTGACACTGCTCTTGCTGACAGCGTCCAGAAGCTCTGCATGTACAATCTCTGAAGGCCAGAGCAAAGCTGTTACAAAGAAATTGGGCCATATGGAAAGATGAAACGGAGGGAGGTAGAAATATCAAAATGCACTGACAACTAATCCACCTGTAGGAAAAATTCTTCATAAAAATTGAGTTTCCCAGAGTTCATCTTTGATGTAAATATCAGCACATTGTGAAGCATGATGCAAGCACATTCCGAAGCTCAGACAAGGAGTGACGTGAAATAGAGTGCGGATCGACCGCATTTTTCTGTCCGAGCCCGGCCCGCGTCCGAACTCGACAGGCATTAAGATATTTATGTCCGAGCCCGATCCCAGCCCAACACAGTTAAAATAAATATTTTTTTCCCCTCATACTTATGACACATGCACTTTTTTGTGTGGAAATCCCGCTTTTATTAGGCAACTGTAGGAAGGTGTTCGGAAATGTCAACAGATGAGAGCATCAGCGACACTGGGCAAAAAGTGCTGTTATAACACAGGCACACATTCGCGCTGATGTGAGGCTCGGGTCGGGTATCCATCCTCTAACGTGGAAACAGAGGACTAAACCTGCATGAAACAGCTGGCCAAATTATCCGAATAAGAGTATTATTTAGCTTCAGAAGACACCGATTCATCAATCGGCTGAATATGGATAACCATCATTTTTAATTTGTGTGATTTTAAGTAGCCTGCACATCTGAAGAGCCTTGTTTAATTAAGGAAAATCAGTCAAATTAAATATCGGGTGAAATAAGGGCAGGTGTGCGAATATCTATATTGACAGATAGATTTTCTGAGACAGACCTTTCCTGGATTAAGTTTTTAGAGGAGATTGTTACATAAGACAAATTTGATTTGCCATCGACTATCAGATGCTTTGTAAGGCTTGACCAACAGCAATGGTCATCTTTGGCATTTGAATGGAGGATGAAATCAGTCAGGTGACTAGTCACATGACTGGCCTGGTGTGACACAGCTGCACATACAGGAAAGAGAAATGAAGAACTATACCAGTAAACGCTAAGAATAATACCCCCCATACATTAGTGTCAATGCTAAAGAGGCACAGCAACAGGTGGAAAAAACAGAATGCATATATCATCATCATGAGAAATTTACATTCCCAATAGCATGTTGTTGTTTCCTCAACAAATGAGGTCTAATTTTCTTCAAGAGAAAGACTGCAGCAACTTTAGAGAAATGCAAAACCTGAAAAATCATTAAGGTAGCATCAAATTCTGACTCCAAAGGTTTGATAGAATTACTGAACAAAAAGCTGAGAAAGTGCTCATTAGAGCAAAGCAAATCAACACTCCATAATTCATCAGAAGAGGGACACGAAGGCTGTGTGTTCACGAGTGTGAATCACAGAACACCACAAGAATTCATCACCTATACAGCAAGGGCATACACCAAAGACATAAAAAAAATAAATAAATTTAAAAAAAAATAGGTACAAAGAAAAAATAAATTCCGTAAATGTCACAGGAGGGCTTGATGAGACATCTGTAGAGAAATTAAACCTTTCACTGTTTTGTTTTGATTTTCTAACAAACTTTGTTTTGGCTGCAGCTGAGGGAACATTAGAGTCAGGAAAGAAGAAAAATGATTGGTCTGTTTTATTAAACTAACACCATTACATCATTCACAATGGTTTGACAAAACAAACAATATCAGTGTTTGATGGAACAAGTGTTCTGTGTGCAGAGCTCTCAAATTTTCTATTCTTTTACTTGAACCTAGGTATGGGCCAGGGTGGTCGACTAGCAGTCAAACAACAAACCAGTAAATTACTGAGGTGAACCAGAATGTAAGCAAAAAAGGCTCAAAGTATTCTTAAAGGGATCATACAAAGGCAATTTTCCACAAGCACATATGATTCTTTAGGATCTTAATGGAAAGTATGTAATATAAATTGTTTTAAAATTTCTCTTTAGAAATCACTCTGTTCTGTGTAGTTCCCCTTTAAATCTTCACGAGCTCCGCTGACCCCGCCCCTCTTTTCCGAGGCACTCTCAGAGGATTTTTTTTAGCCATATTCATAGTGAAACTTGCTAATTAGCACTTTATTAGGAAAGGTGATTTGCAAAGATTCATTAAAAGACATTATACTCACTGCTTCTGTAGGTGAGGCTGGATCATGAATGATT
>JAUCMU010000001.1:12340277-12363604 GCA_032275025.1 Enteromius treurensis
GTCCAGATGAATGTTAAAATCACCAAAGACTAAAAGTGGAGTGCCATCCTCTTGGAATGAAGATAGCAGTCCATCCAGCTCATCTAGGAAAGTGCCTAGTTGACCAGGAGGGCGGTAGATGACCACAACGTGGAGTTTAATTGGAGCTGTTATTGTGATGGCATGACATTCAAATGAGTTATAATTACAGAGCAGAGAATGGTGAAAGAATTTCCAATTATTAGAAATTAGTATTCCAGTACCTCCACCCCTCCCAGTGTGACGAGGGGTGTGAGAGAAGGAGAAGTTATTGGACAGAGCAGCAGGGGTTGCTGAATCATCTGGACGAATCCAGGTCTCAGTCAAGCCCAGGATACTAAGTGAGGATTGTGTGGAGAACGCGGAAATGAAATCAGCTTTGTTAACAGCTGACTGGCAGTTCCAGAGGCCGACAGTAAAGGAGAAGGTTTCGGTGGATGAAATAGCAATAGGGCGAAGAGTAGTAAAATTGCGTTGACGTTTGCGTGTAATGTTAGAGCGTTGTGTGGAGACAACCGGGATGTACTGAAAACACATGGCAGAGGTAAAAAGAGAGAAAAATGTAAGAGTTACCTAATAGCGCTGTCGGTGTCGTTGCTCGGTTAAAGTCGCGCAAGAAAAGTCAATTGTCTTTACTCTCGTACATTCTATACCCCGATTGGAGCTTTGTGGGAGCCTGGTTGCAGCTCAGCTTGCGCAGCTGCTAGTGAAGGAGTTGACCCTGGCTATCCATTCTACCGTGCTGTGGACATATTCTGCTACGGTCCTTCAATGGCTGAAGTCCAAGTCCTGTCGTTACTGAGTTTTCGTTGGCAATAGGATTGCAGAGATCCAGGAACTTACTGATCAGCGCTCATGGCGTTATGTTGGTTCCACAGAGAACCCTGCTGACGACCTCACCAAAGGGAGATCTCTTTCCTTCCTCGCTTCCTCAAATCGTTGGCATCAAAGACCCCCTTTTCTTCTCTTTGATCCTCAAGAATGGCCTATCTTTCCGACTCAGGAGCCTGGTGATGATCCAGCTGAGTTGCGGAAGTCCAACACAATCATTTACTTATTGCACAAATGTCATAAGCAGTCATTTGTAACGACAAATGTGTCAGTTCGACACAGGTTTTGCTGTTTATGGTCACGTTTTCTGTCGCTGCTCCAGATAAAGATGATTTGGGTGTGCGAAAGAATAGGATTACCATGCACGAAATGACTTCATTTTGTAATTGCTGCATTTTTTGTGTATTCACAGCATGTCAGAGAAAACCCTATTTGTGGCCCATAGCATGTAGACATTAAATGAGAAGTAACTAGTGCAGAAATTGTATTTATTTTAAGGGTTTAAAATGAAGTCATTATAAATACCTATTTTTGGAAATGAGCTGGCAGCAGAAATCACAGAACTGAATAAAACGTTATCAATTCATATGCAGTAACGTTAAACAGATTAATAATGCAGTTGAAAACAAGGTAATTGATATGAAAACTAAAAAACACTAAAATAATACAAATTAATGCCAAGATTTCAAAATTAATCAGGATCCATTTTTACAGTAGGTGTAGTCAACACGTCAGTTTTGTACATTAAAAAGCTGAAAATACGTAAGGGTCATACGTTTAGATGCTGAAAATATGTCAGTATTACACGTTTTAGTGTCAGTAAAACTGTAAGAAAATGTATGTTTTATAGAACAACATTTTACGTAAAATGCATTCTAATTGTCATGAGATCACGTTGCTGCTGGTGAATATAGATTTGAATTTATTTATTTTTCCCCTCACAAAATATGAAACAGACTTGGAATAGCTTAACATCTCCTTTCTATGTACCTTGCTGCTTTTGTATTTTTATTTTTTTTTTGGTCCTTTTTAGCACTTGACAGCTTGTGATTGCTGTATACTTTCATTGTATATAAAAGAGCTGCATCAACCTCCTGCCTAACATCTGCTTTGTGTTTTACAGAAAAAAAGAAAATCATGCAGGTTTTGAATGACGGGTGAATAAATTAGTTTAATTATGAGTGCAATATATTCCTTAAAATGACTGAACTTGAAAACATTTAGTCTGAATAACAGTAATGTGGCCTGCTTTATTAGTCCTTATAACCAATGAAGGAATGAATTTTAGCCATTTCATTTCTAATTTTGTTTTAACCCAAGGATTGCACTTTTAGCAGATTTAGTGTAGCTATGCCTGTGTCTTTTATTCTGTGAATATTTGATGGTAATTTGTTGTGAGGACTCAGCTGTTGATTTTGTTATTTGTTTTAGATCAGTGGGTCGGGAAGAGGAAATGTGTTTGCGCTGCACTTTGACTTTCACTGATGGATGTGCAGTGCAGGAGGATTAATTAAAAACAAATTAAAAAAGGGGGACTCACCTTTAATTATCATTTTGAATACTTGACACACAAACACACACACACTTTGTTGTGTAATATGGTCATAGCCGCTGGTTGTTCGTCGTAAGGACATCATGCACCATTCTAAATGCCACTCCACTCTTTATACTGAAAAGTGACTTCAATCAATACTGAGCTCTAATATCCCACCATAGTTTCTACAAAGCTCATTGTAGTGTTTTAAATAGCTTCAAAAAACTATTTTATATTTAGCTTCAGTAAATAACTCTCTTATCAAGAACGTTTTTCGCTGACAAATTCAATTTCAGCCTGTTCCTCACACAAAGCTATTCTAGACTTAAGAAGATTTGAAATATTGTGCCATATGGCTTTTATACTTTTATGGTCCTTTTTGGTGCTCCAGTTCTCATTAATTATTCATAACTGTATGGAAAACAGTGGCCAATACATTAATAAAGCAAGACAGCCCAGGTAAATAGTGTGTATATATATATATATATATATATATATATATACATATATACACATATATTAGAGAACCCCAAATAAATAACCCCAGATCATCAATTAAATTAAGAATTGCAGTCATGTTTGTAAGAATTTTTTTCCTAAATATTATGTTTAATCACGCAAATAGGGCATTGTCTAATTAAATATGCAAAACCATAACAGATATCTAAACACTGTATAAAGCAAAGTTTAAAATCCAATTGCTTTATTGGAGACATATTAAAGTTGACGATTGTTACAAGAATCAATTTATCATTAATTATCACTCATTATAATGAAGAAAATACTCTAAACAGCAAACTCATAAAAGGCAAATGCTTAATATAAGTAAACCTCTTTTTTTTTTTTTTTTTTTTTAAGTAAATAATGTACTTTAATCAAACTTTAATATGCAAATAGATAATAATAACATAAATACAAGAAAGCTCAAAACCTCAAAATTAACTATTTATTTATGTCTGTAGTGTCTTACCTGAACAACATAGTTTTTTATGTGTTCCAGCAGATTAAATAATGTAATACTTCACTGGAACTGCTTTAGGGGAAAGAAAAAAAAAATAAAGTAAGTTGTACAGATTTGGACAGACATGAGTGTGAATAAATGCTTTTGGATACACTTATCCTTTAATTTTATCTGACTCAATTAAGTCGCACATTGTGATTGCTAATGTGTGAAGCTAAATTACAAAGATTTTTTCTGAATACATGAACAAAGAATCAAAAAGACTCGCTGTAATCTTCCCTACAGGGCGTTCAGGATGTGGAAAGCATCCAAGCGAGCGCTTTCTCTCACTCTCTCCATCTCACCACACTCCATCCGGCCTGCAGACTGGTGTAGCAACCTCTGTTTCCCAGCAAAGCTTTGACAGTCATGAACAGGAAACAGTGCGTCCATGAGAGAAGCGTGTTCGAACCGCAATCACATCCTTCTCTTCATAAAAGAGCTGTCAAGCCAATCAGTTCCAGAACGGAGAGAGAAAGATGGTGATTGCGATAGTCTTTAGATGAGGCTAAGCGCAGACTATTCAGTGCGATGCGTGTGAAGAGTAAACGTAAAAGAGAGGGAAAGAGGGATGAGATCAGCCAACAGAGAAACAAGCGGCAGGGTGATATCAGTCATGGCAGCGGTCTGAGACGTTCTGTCAGAGTCAGACACAGCAGAGAGAGCTGAGTGAGGAGTTCGAGAGGAGCATAACGAGTGTATGACAGCCATCAGACCAGAAGAGGCGGAGAAAAACGAGACAGGCTGTAAGATAAAGAGAGTGAGAGATTGAGTGTGAGGTGTGAGGAAAACAAGACAAAGAGAGATCGAGAGTTCTTGTTGAAATCTGTTTGGGTTGGGCTTGGCTAATTCTCAATCACAGTCAATGGATTTTCGACAGTCAATTTAGCTTTTTGCCCCAGACAGAGAAAGAGCAACTGAATCAAATTCATGCTGTTTCACATAGGGCTTGGGGTTTTAAAAAGATATTTTTAAAGAAAATATAGGGGGAGAGAGAACGAGGTAATGGAATTAAGACACAATGCGGGCCAAAGTTCAACCTAACGTGCATCTTCCACATGAGAATCACTGCTCAACATGTTTAGAATCTTAACGGCATTATAATCAGTCAGTCAATCAATCAATAGAAATATTGGTAACACTTTGAAAAACTACTTGTTTCAATGATTTAGAGCTGACTCTTTCTTTTAAGAGACAAAAACTTTATACAGTGTACACTTTCAGATAAAAAATTTTGCCGGTTGTTTTTATTCATAAGAGCTGAATGGAAGGTCATTTTCAAAAATCTCTTTAAAGTGGTCATACAAAGGCAATTTTCCACAAGCTAATATGAGTCTTAGGATCTTAATGGAAAGTAATAAAGAAACTTATATAGATTGCTTTAAAATTTCTCAAAGGTGGTGTAAAAAACTCTCACTCTGCATGGAAATCACTCTGTTCTGTGTACTTCCCCTTTAAACCTTCACGAGCTCTGCTGACCCCATAACCCCGCCCCTCTTTTCCGAGGTGCTCTCGGAGGATCTTTTTTAGCCCTATTCATAGTTAAACTTGCTAATTAGCACAATATTAGGAAAGGCCATTTGGAAAGATTCATTAAAATACATTATACTCACTGCTTCTGTAGGTGAGGCTGGATCATGAATGATTTGCACGAACATAAACGCATTTCGGTTGATCAAGAGAACCTCTGCATCTTCAGTCACTCAGATATTGGGAGTAAATGACTACTGCTATCTTCATTATTACATTAAACAACAAAACACCTCAATCTCTTAGAAGTCTTGCTTGTCTCTGCGTCTCGGCCTGATGACGGCTCACTCAGGGCGGGTCTGAGGTAAGACACCAGTGACACGCTGCTGTCACTCAAATATTGTGGGAGTGGCCTCTGTCGGTGTGACGCCACACCAACATGCATTTGACAATGTAGAGCTAACAGGTAGCCACTTAAACACTGTGGAAGCATTTCACCTAGGCCAAAAGTTATTCTAGTGTAGCAACTTGTAAAAATGTATTAAAGTGGTTTAATATATCACGTGAAAACGTGACCTAAACACAACAATGAATTTCTTTTTTTTAGCTAAATAAACTCTGATTTGCAAATCAACTTTTATATTATATTTTTATATTCATCCCAATTACCTAATAACTGTTGGAGACACGTGGACATAACACTGCATAATTAAATATTTCCTCCTTGGCGAGTTTTTCGGACAACCCACCAACTAAAACAACCCAAACAATACTACACTTATTTCAGCATTATTCAACTAATTTAACGGAATGTCATATAAGAATGATGTCATGGAGTACAAGTTTTACATTTATGCATGGGTTTTTGAGAATTGATTCCACCAAACTCAGTATAAAATTTGACTATGAGAGCCATCCGACGCATACATCCCTGTAGTATTTACTCCTGAAAGAATCATCACCTCTCTGCTCGTGTCTGATGGCTGTGAGAGCACATAAAAAGACAGCAGCACTCCATGGCAACTCACACTTCTGTTACAGCAGAAGAGACAACAGTCATGTGACCACGGCCTTTTCTTTCCCCCCCAGCACCCAAGCTGAAGAGACATAACCATATCAAGAATTCATAAGGTATTGTTGCACAGTGATAGTTTACCTAAAAATGAACAAATGGTATATTTTGAGAATTTTTTTTTTTTTTTTCTTGACAATAAAAGTCAATGGTCGCAAAAAAAAATTTCTTAATTTTTATATCATATCAAATGTCTTTCGTGTTCCTCAGTAGGAAATAATTAAATCACAGAGGTCTGAAATACACCACATTAATTAACATGAAGACATCTACAGGACAATACATCTAGCACTTAGCCCAATTCTGATCTTAAAGATCCCCTACAGTGTTCAATAATATAAAAAGAATAAAATACTGCATTTTATTGCTCATTGTTTATTATTAATTATTAAATCCCATTAAATGAGGCCTTATCATGTTTGTGAAAATCCACAGAATTCTGCATAATATACTTACATATTCTAAAAAGGCCAGTCCACACCAAGAACGATAACAGTATCCTCCATTAGCTAGTTTAGCCATTTATAGTTGGCATTCTTAGTGTGAATGGGCCTGAACACTGCACTGTAAATGGTGCACTTTTTTTTTCTTTGGTTAAAATGTAAAAATACATAAACATAAAACCTAGATACATGTAATAAATGAAGAATGTGTTCCAATTAAGCAGAAATAAAGAAAGCTATTTAGGAATTCTATGCATGCCATTTGCAACCTAACGGAGCCAGTAAAGCTTAATTGTGTGTTATATCCACTTGCCTTTAACCAAAATCCATGAACTAAAAGAGCTGATTTTCAGAAGACTTCTCAGTATTTGAAGACTTGGGTAAGCCCTTTACATAGTGTACTCAATGTCAAATTCATGTGGTTCTTCTAAGTAAAGCTTTTAATTGAGCAACAGAATCCATCATAGAGGAAACAGAACGAGTGAAATACTAGAAAACTTGCCTGTAGTGAGGAGCACAGAGAACACAAAGCGAGTTTGCCGTGAAAGGCTGCCGATTGCTGCAACTCTTTAAACCACGACTATCTTTAATCAAAACCACACAGCAGACCTGCTCTTATTATAGCTGAGTGCCATTAAGAAGTGGCTGCCCTGAAAAATATTCTGTTCAAAGAGCCACTCATCAGATGACCCGGTTCCTTTCTCTCATCTTCCAGTCCGGTCATGCCTTCTGTATGCTCTCTTTGTGTCTATCAAAGCATTAAGGCCATTCAGCAAGTCTCAAAGATCCATGCAGCAGACTAAAACCTTGAAAGCATTCATAGTGTAAAAGCCACGGCGTAAAAGAGCTCAAAACATCAGCTGAGACAGAGCACCCAACACCCTTCCGAGAGGGATGCCGATTCCCTGCAGGAGGGCGACTCTGGGCTCTCGGAGGTGGAAATGGTTGTGGAAAGGGTGTGAGAGCATAAAAGATCTCGCACACTATCCTCTGTATTTCCTGCTCTTTTTCCACTCCCTTTTATCAAATCCTTTCCGCTGTATCCCAGAGTGACCCACAAAAATCATGAGGGGTCTGTGTGCATCTGTACTGATGGTTTAACTTTCAAACAGGTGACAAAACTTTTGAAACTAGAGGTGCAGTGTTTGGAGAAATGCTTTTAAACTCCCAAACTGACCTCCAATCTGTTCTCTAGAGAAATCTCCTTTTTCCAAGGAAAGCTTTTATTTGACAACAGATATTACATAAACGCATGGAGCAATAGATGGCATTACAATCCCTGTAAAACAAGTTACATAATATTACAGATGAAGCTGAAACTTTCAAAGGCTCGCTGTGTGCAAGTCCATGAACTCCAGTAAAGCCCCAGTCTCGTATATTTATAAATGAAATCGATAGAAAATTGTTAAGAGAGAGAAAATTCTTTGTATAGCCGGGTGTTCGTATAACGCAGTGCAGCATCCATTAGTTCAATCTCCTCATGTGGAGAGAGATCGATTTTTTAAAAAAAGTGCTGTTATTATCGTTACGTGGATGTTGGGGTTGAGAGAAATGAGAAAGAAGTTTCACCAAGAGTTTGAGAAAAGAAAGCATGCTTTGACAAACTTGCATCGGCTGTAGTCGGTGCTAACATGTGCTTGTCTCGCGCCGTGCACGCGCTGCACATAAATCTGCACAAATTATTAATTTCTCACTCACAACGTGCCAGCCCGGCTAATAGTTCCCGAAAAGTCATATTAAAGAGCGAAAAGTCGGTGCAGATATTGGCGAGCGCTTCACGCGGATTTAAAGCCCTTATGAGACGCGGTGGTGGTGGTGGTGGCTCAAAAGGCTGAACGTCGATTGTTAGCGAGCTAAGCTAATGCGCTAGGCTAAGAGCTATCAGATGTTATCCTGCTGCCCTTGATAAAACGGGCACGCAACAGAGGACTTTATCAAATAAAAGACAGTACATTGGACAATCGGGTAAACATTCATAAACAAGATCGCCTTTCGATTGTCCAGCTCTAGCTGTGCTAACACTGTTAGCCTAAGCTAAACCTCCTGTCGCTAACCGGCTAAACTACAGCAAAACAAGCAAAAACACAAGGAATACTCATAATAAATGGCACTTGGTAATGTTTATTAATCTAAAATGCCAACCAATCGCGACTAAAAGTAAACACGCCGGTGTAGTGAAACATCCAGGGTACTTAGAGGGCAACGAGAGCGTTTTTAATCTACTGTAAACTTACATTTTCAAACAAGAGAAATTGGTTTGGGTTTAGAAGATCTCAAGTTTGTCAAATCAGTTTGAGCAAATATCAATACAACGAGAGTGAAAACAGATGATCAAGGTTTTGTATCGGATCTGTTTTATGCAGCTATGCAACTCTACCAAACACTACGTATTTGTTGTGTCCTATATCTTGGAAATGGGTTAATGTAGTTCAACTACAACTACAACAACACTTTCAGAACAGTGCGTGCGAGTGATTTCTCTTTTCAACTGCAGTTTTAAATGACATGCAACGTAACTTACACATCCGACTGGCATATTGAATCTAAGCATATCACAAGCAGCTGTAACGTTACATATATTAAATATTATAAGTTACACGAGAGGGAGAGAGGCCATGCAGTCAGCTTGATGTGTGCATTACCTACATGATGTTCTGTGGTTAAGCTGATCACATGGCCCGTTACCCCTGCAAAATCACCCTAGCATGGTAAAGTTTATATTTGCAACATGTTTTATTAGACGAATGCAAGTATTTACCCTGGAAACTGATGCGAAGGGAAATTTGGCTCCTGTGTTGCACAGGGACAGTAAGTTCCCCCAGGTATCCTATCCAGAGTCCAAATACGGTCACCGGTCTCTCCTCCTCTCCTCTCCGGTTTGCCCGAAAGAAAGATGAAACGATCCTTTGAAAACGAGTTGAAGTTTTACAAGCTCAAACCAAACATTTTCATCCGATGAAATAAAGTAGGAGCGTTACGCCAACCCTTCCAACCCACGCATCAGGGAGAGCTTTATTATTTATTTATCCTTTGTAAAAACTAAAATCTCCCTGAAAAAAATACGTATCCGATTTAAAGAACGCCAGGGACACAGCGAACGACTCCGATGCTTCTCCGTTAAAGCGCGATCGCCTTTATCCCAACCGATTGCTGTACGACTCCCTGTCCACTAATAATGGCGTCACCTTGTCGTACACAAACGTCACCATCGCTCGCGTTTTGTGTCGCTTAAATAGGTCGTAATTACGTTGCCATGTCTGCAGACTGTTGAGGGCCAAAAAGTATCATTTGTGATTCCCCGTGTAATTGCCCCGTTTCAGTTAAAAAAAATGTATACGTTGTATTTCATTACAAATATATTAATTGTTTTTTTTGTGTGTTCAACAAAGGTTGCAGTCATCACTGTTATGATAAGACAAGATTTAATGTTTCTTTTTACTCTTTTATTCAGTGTTAATCTATCAGAAACTAAAGCGCCAAAACAACGTGATTCTAAAAAGCATGGAGCAGATGCTTTAACAATTTATTTTACTTTACTGTACTTACACAGGTTCAAATTATTAATTTACTTTATTACATTGCATTATATTGCATTGTAATTTCTACCTTTTACTTGTAACTTTATTTTTTTCAGCATAATCTTTTTTTCCCCCAAAAAGCACATTTATAGTAACACTCAGTATGAAACATTTGATTACTAATTTGTTGTTCATGTAAAAAGTTACTCATGTAGCAGATACTGATATTGTGCTAAACAGATTGCTCATAAAAGCCCTACAATATGAAAGCAAATTAAGTATGTTAAACTGTTCTAGATAATAAAGCAATACCTAATATTAAATCATTAATGCATGAATACTAACAACTTGTTCAAAACCCAAGTGTATCTGCACTTATTATCTGATCAACATGGTTTTAAAACCAAACAGACCAGACAAGACTTGGAGAAGAAAAACTCTAATGACTTCCATCTGGCGCTGTTTTCCACCACTGTTATACTTAACTGCAACGCTTCTGCTGCGCCACATGACAGCGGCTGCTCTTGCCTAAAGCTGTGTTTTGTTCCAAGCCCCACTCAAGGTGCACAATGTTCTGTTACATTCCCATCGTATTCCAGACCTTTGGTATTAGAAAATGCACATAGTAGAAACTTTAACTCAGGTGGAAGCCAAAAGAATGCTCATGAATTACACATTGGTGCACCATGAAATATATACTGTAGGTCTTCCCACAGGAAGTTCATAGCCCATCACTTTCAATAAATAGCCTAGTTATAACTAGCATGGTCCTCTCAAGTTAGGTTACTTAGGTTAGGTAAGATTATATTGTGGTTGAGTGTGTAAGCCTATTTATTCTTATTTAGATGAAGTATTATGGGTAAAATGGCAGGGTGCGAGGTATGGCATGTACTACCTTACTTCTTTGCATGTAAACTACCTATTATTTATGTTATTTTATTTATGTCCCAAAAGTGACAGTCAATAATTTTACATCACAAAAAAAAAAAATAATAATAATAATAATTTCAAAGAAATGCCATTCTTTCTGTTTATCAAGGAATCCTGAAAATAATTATCACAGTTTGCACAAAAATATTAAACCCCAAATGTTTTCGAGAAAATTACTTGGTCAACAAATCAGAATGATTTCCAAAGGATCACATGACACTGTAAAATTCAGCTTAACCATCATGGACGTATTTCACAATAGAAAACGGTAATTTAAAAACTGTAATAATATTTCACTTTATTGCTGTTTACTGTATTTTTTTAATCAGTTAAATGCAGCATTAGATACATCTTTCAAAAACAATAATGAATGTGTTATTTGATAATGTATATGTAAAGAAAACAACACACATGAGCAATGTAACAATAGTTCCTCTTTTAATACAAAAAAAACAAAACATACAGTACATAGCAGGAAATGTTTTGGTGTTTTCTTAAGAATTCTGAAGTTTCGTTATAAATTGTAAACACGAACTTGTAACGCTGCAAAGAAAAAAAATGATACAACATATGCAATTATATTTACATAGGTTAAATTGATCATGTTGTTATAATTACAGTATTATAGGCTTACAGTAGAGATATCCTGGTCAGTGCAAGAGAAAAATATCTGCTTATTTTCATTTCTTCTTTTTCATCCAAACAGCAATGGCCTTTACAACAGCAGTGTTTCATTTTTTTATATATATATAAATATGTTTTTATATAAAGAAACATAATCTAAAAGCATTAGCAAAATTCTGAATTACATGTACCTATAGTACACCACAACATGCACACTGTGCAACATTCGATAGCCTATAAGGACACATGAAGCAGCATCAGGTCCACAGCTTTTACCTGTAAAACAAATGAGAGAAATATAGATTCATTTAAATATGTTCCAAACTGCTCTCTAAAAAAATATGATGTACTCCTTACTTTCTTTCCTTCTTTCTTACTACTGAGTTAAAGTGAAATCAATGAGATAGCCTTATGAACTTGGAGTGACATCACTTACATTTGACAGAAACCCCTATACATTTAAATAACCAAAATAAATCAAACACTAATAGATTTCTTTCTATAATCATTGTATGCAAAAACACACAAAATAACACTTCAGTTCAACATTTTTCAACACGCTTGTTCATATCAAAGCGTGTTTGGCAGATATTTGTTAGATTGTCCTGTTATTAATTGTGTCCACTTTACTAAATGTTTTAAAAATTAACGATATTGAAATAGTTTCATGTCAGGATAATATCTCCATTATTTTCATTGTAACAAAAGTAATAATATTTAAAATAGTCTTTGTTAGTCAAATATCATTATCTTCTAGCGAATAACAGATGCCAGTAATCGATAAAATTAACCTTTCGTTTTGTTTGTGTGATACTCATATACAGATTTTATAAAGGTGGTTATTCATTGTTATGATATTATTTTTAAAGTGTACACAGACAAATGGCTGTGGACATTAATAGATCTTTGTGCGTTTGTATATAGTCCTCAACAAGCTGTTCTTTGCCATTCAACAATGCTGTTACTCCAATAATTGCTGCGAAAAAATTCTGTTTCCAGATCAGATTAGTTTCAATTCAGCATAAATTATTACTCCTGTGCTGATGTGGCCTCAGATATGTTTATACAAACATTAATTTGTCATCCTTGACATCACCTAGCCATTGTGAAGCCTGCTCCCCCATAGCGCCTGATACCAATCCGATCCTGGGAAAAACACAGTCTGCATGACGTAAGCTTACATTCCTGGCTTGTGGACTCTGACCCTCTGGTGTTCCCAGGGAGAGCGAGACAGAGAGCACGCAAGAGGAAAAAAAAAAGAGGCCCTCCTCATCTCTGGCCCGGTCTGAGCCGCGCTTCCACGCATGCCTGCTGTAATGACTACCAGATGCCAACACTGGCAAAGCGGACCCGGGGGTCAGAAGTCAGCAGTCACAGCTATTCTGTTCGTCATACGCAGCCTCATCAAAACAAACTTGACAGAATGACATAGTATGTGTTTGTGTCTGCATTAGTAAGCAAGTGAATGTCACTGGGTGTTTGTGTAAGGGCTCTGTGCTGATTATGTAGAGGTCAACAGACAATGCTGCAGTTTATTATTCTATTAGACTGCCACTTCAAAACTATTTGATAATGTAGCGACTTGACAAGGGTCAGTGCATTACAAGAAGTGCATTCATGTCTTGCCTCATAGTATTTTAAGCATCTGAAAAACAAGGAGTGCAATATTTCTTTTTAAAATGTAGTAAGGATCATTTGTGCCAACGGCCTTGTGGGCAGCGTGCCGACATAGCTCTGTTGTGTTTTGGGCATCTCGAGTTCGAGTCCCGGCTTAGGGACCTTTCCCAATCCTGTCTATCTATCTCTCCCACATCGCTTCCTGTCTAAATACTTTTGTATACTATTGACCTTTCAAAAAATTGGGATTTATTAATAATTTTTCATTATTATTATCATTGTTCTTTTTTAAAATCCTTTTTATCTTTCTACTCATTACAAATCGTAAAAAAATGTTATCATTGTTTCTACAGAAATATGAAGCAGCTTTATTTATTTATTATATATATATATATATATCAATAATAACAATAAGTGCACCAAATCAGTTATTACAATGATTTTATGATCACATGACATTGAAAATGTAGCTTTGCATCACAGGGATGAACTACATTTTTAAATAAATTGTAATATTTAACCATATTACTGTTTTTTACTGTATTTTGAGTAAATAAATCCAGCCGTTGTAAGCATAAGAGACTTCTTTAAAAATTGTATTTTAAAAATCCTTTGAATGGTATTATTGTTATTATATTTAAAGTTATTGAGATCCAAAAATAGTGTCAATATGTACAGAGACAATATCATAACTTAAATGCAAGAAAAAGAGTTTAAACTCTGAGTTTACTTTAATGTCCTGACAATGATAGCTCTGTTTTAAAATGTACTCGATATCTTCGAGGTAACACTATGAAATATTAAATGTTTATCATATCATCATTCAAACTGCTTGACAAGAAAAACATAACAAAATGAACCAAAAATGTTTTTGACCAAACTGTGCAGCCATTATAACCCGGAAAAAGTATGCACAGGGAACGCTGATGTGTACCGTAGCTGTTCACTAGACTCGGAGGGGCATTCCACTGGAAAGTAAAGTAAGAGGTAACCTTATGTCATTTCACAGTTCCAGGAAATGATACCTTACACATTACATTACAGGGTGTGACACATATGAACGCATATCTTCGTGCCTTGTCTTGCACCACTGCTCAGTGAGTCATATATGTGTGTTCCCCGAACAAATCGGTACAATTTTACCATGTCCAGAGCTGCAGACCCCTTCCTTTTTTCAAATGTCTTACCCTTCACAACCCCCTAGAGGAACAGCACAGTTTCATGTTTCTGATGGGAACCCAACGGTTGCTCTGTGTATTTATTGTACACTTCTGAAATGTTAGTCCAACTATTTATGTGTACGACTCTGTTCTACTACTCGGAAACAGTCGGAAACGATCTGAATACAGCCTGGAGTGCAGTGAAATATGATGTGTCAATGTAAATAATCAAGAAATGCAGAACATCTGTTACAAATCTGTCCTGAAAATTAAATATTTGCAAGCTAGTACAATGACTTTCCTGTTACTAACCACTAGACAGCTGTCCAAGCCAATGCTGTACTGTGAAAACGCTCCGACTTTGTTCTAGAAATTGTGTAGCCTTCCCAGGTTTGGACTACATCTTGCATAAAGGAGGGAATAATAAGTCTAGTGTACTCACTGAAAAGCTATTCATTATATTTGGCCGGTGTCCACTTTCTTGCCTCCATCTGCAAGCAGACAATGAAAAGACACACATTTTTTTTATGTTAAAAGCATTCAATGAAATATGTTACACATCTTTTTATCTTATCTAGTAGAAATAGAGCATACATGTACAGTACGTAGCGTTTTTTATACACTTTCACAACACTGCTCACAGTGCAAACAACTTCAAACCGACAAACGCAGAATACTTATGAAGAAATAAAATAAGTACAAAGGATGTTTTGAACCTTCAAATTAAGTTCTGGTGAAAAAAGAGTGGTTTAAGTGTGAATAAGTTTGAATAAGTGAGCAATTTTCATATAGTCGAGGACGTTTCTTTGAGCATTTGAATGTTTTTAGTGCAATGGCTCTCCCTGCTGGTCAAAGCACACATTTCACTGAATAAACTTTCTGAGCAAAATATGAGAGCATATATATATATATATATATATACACACAGTATCCCACGAAAGTGAGTACACCCCTCACATTTTTGTAAATATTTTATTATATCTTTTCAAGGGACAAGGCTAAACTCAACACACAGCCATTCATGTGTAAGCTGCTGGCAACAAATGAAAATGTTCAAACTGTGCCCAGTGTCAATATTTTATGTGGCCCCCATTATTTTCCAGCACTGCCTTAACTCTCTTGGGCATGGAGTTCACTAGAGCTTCACAGGTTGCCATTGGAATCGTCTTCCACTCCTTTATCACATCACGACGCTGGTGGATGTTAGACACCTTGCGCTTCTCCACATTCCGTTTGCTCAAAAGGGTTTAGGTCTGGAGACATGCTAGGCCAGTCCAGCACCATTACCCTCAGTTTCTTCAGGAAGGCAGTGGTTGTCTTGGAAGTGTCTCGAAGGTAGGGGATCATGCTCTTCTTCAGTGTGGCACAGTACATGTTGGCATTCATGGTTCCCTCAATGAACTATAGTTCCCCAGTGCCGGCAGCACTCATAAAGTCCCAAACCATGACTCTCCCACCACCATGCTTGACTGTAGGCAAGACACATCTGTCTTTGTACTGCACACCTGGTCGCCGCCACACACACTTGACACCATCTGAACCAAATAAGTTTATCTTGGTCTCATCAGACCACAGGATGTGGTTCCAGTATTCCATGTCCTTAGTCTGCTTGTCTTCAGAAAACTGTTTGTGGACTTTCTTGTGCACCATCTTTAGAAGAGGCTTTCTTCTGGGACGACAGCCATGCAGACCAATTTGATGCAGATCCCTTCAACCTCTGCACCAATGCTGGCAGCACTCACACCTCTATTTTCAGAAGCCAACCTCTGGACATGACGCTGAGCACGTGCACTCAACTTCTTTGGTCTACCATGGCTGGGCCTGTTCTGAGTGGAACCTGTCCTTTTAAACCGCTGTATGGTCTGAGCCACCGTGTTGCAGCTCAGTTTCAGGTTGTTAGCAATATTCTTGTAGCCTAGGCCATCTTTGTGTAGAGCAATAATTCTTTCTTTCAGATCCTCAGAGAATTTTTTGCCATGAGGTGCCATGTTAAACACGTTAGACACGTCTAGTGACCAGTATGAGAGTGTGAGAGCGATAACACCAAATTTAACACACCTGCTCTCCAAGGACACCTGAGACCTTATAACACTAACGAGTGTCATGACAACAGGAAGAGAAAAGGGCTAATTGGGCACAATTTGGGCATTTTCATTTAGGGGTGTAATCACTTTTGTTGCCAGCAGTTCAGACAGTTATTTTGAGGTGACATCAACTTTAAATCATTATACAAGCTGTACACTGATTACTTTACATTCTATCAGAGTTCCATATCTTCAGCGTTGTCCCTTGAAAAGATATAATAAAATAATTACACAAATGTGAGGGGTGTACTCACTTTTGTGAGATACTGTATATAAATGCATACTTTTAACCTATGTCAGGCCAATATATTACAGATAAAATATAGACTATAACATGCACCACCATTCAAAATAATAATAATAATAATAATTTTAAAAAGCCAGTAAGGTTGTTTTTTTATGGTTTTGAAACAAAGCTCATCTGCTCAGCAAGATTATATTATTGTATTATATTTCCCAATTTTTTTCTGTTTTCCTCTCATGCAAAAGATCCAACTTTCTCTAAGCTTCAGCTTTCAGTGTCACATGATCCTTCAGAAATCATGCTTATCACTGCACAAGAAACATCTTCTTTTTTATTATAGCTGGCACACCACAAAAACAAGATTCGCATTTTAATAGGACAGCACTAAAATATTAACTATTTTGAGGAGCATATGTTTCTGATCTTTGTACTTAATTTTCAATTAAGTATTTGTAAGCAAACTTTGAACTATTCTCATTAAATCATCAAATATAGCAAAGGAGGGTTTACGCTTCCTCCATTTGCATGTATAAATGTGGTATCTGCTGACCAAAATTACCATACTATAGGGGGAAAAAAATGAAATGTAATATATTCTCAGGAACGGGGGATATTTTCTCAAACTAAAAGATATATATTAGCTTATTATTTTTCACTGAAAGCTAATTGAAAACATTGAAACATATCATTGTAGTAAAAAGGGTGTTCAAGAGTTCCAGGAAGCAATGTTCCCTTCTGCGCTCCAAGCATCCAATAATCACTCTGTTCCAGCTCCGCTCCCTGTTCACAATTTCCAGCTACTCGCTCAACCGCTCAAAAACACTACTCTGTGCCTGAAGTAATTCAGTGTTCCGAAATATCACAAAAAAAAAAAAAAAAAAAAAAATAGAAATTACACCTTAACTGCTTTGAATGAATTTGAAGAATATGCTGCAAATTTTCCATATTTAAGCTGATAAATCACAGGACAGTGCACTCCTGAATGTATCTATGTGCGCGGAGTCTATACATTATGTGTGAGGTTGCGCGAGCAGCACATTAGTTTAGAGCGGAGATTGGCTATTTGTACAATAAACTGTTTAAAATCTGAATCACGCATTCAGTTTGAAATGTCCACCTGCTTGAGATATAACCTCCATCACTTGGCAATCACCGTCATTATAAACTTCACCTTCTTTCTGATTTGAGTGATCCAAACTAGGGGTGAGGGGACCTGAATAATGGTATGGGGCGGTGGGCTTAAAAGGGATGAGAAGCACTGCTTTATTGTAAATCTATTCGATTTCTATTCGAATTGTTCATGTCTGCAGCAACAACTATAAACTCAATTCACTTTAAGAGCACTGTGGACACATATTTGTACCTAGCAGCTGTTATCTGATCCTCAACTTCGTGAGTTCCCAGTTGTTTGTAGAGGGCATGCATGATTTTGTCTCCTTGGTAACCACTTCCTCTCCCATCAAAGCTGGCCACAATCACTTTCTCTGTGCTGGCCAAGTATGTGGACCATCCCACCCTGAACCGGAAATCTGACTTCTGACTGCAGGGGCCCGCATATCTACAGGATATGAAAGAATCAAGACTGTAGTGTCCATCAAACCAAGATAAGAGCTCAAAATCAGATCGCAAAATGCGTAGCTAGCTTACACGTCAATAAGCAGAGGATATTTTTTGGATTTGTCGAATTTGGGAGGCAGAATCATCTGGTACCAGAGGTCTGAGGGAACAAAACACCCGTATGGGATTAAGATTTAAAACATATTTTCTAGGTTATGTGATATGATTCTCTGTTCTCCGGCAGAGTCAGTCTTACCAAACTCTCCTATCTTCAGCGTGCCATGCGTAACTGATGGCATTGCAATATCCTTCAGAGTACTTTCCAAATCGTTGTTGTCTTCAAGAATTCTCACCTCTAAAAAAACATTTTGAAAAATCAGTAAGTTAGTGCCAGAAATATAACTAACACTGAACTGATTTTGAAATTCTGGCCAAAGCTGATAACAGACAGAGGACGAATGAATTTTTAAAAAAAATTCTAAAATACTTTTTTAAAAGTTTAAATTGGAATTTTTTATTTTCAACCTAAGTGTTCTTCCACCAGCGGTGGTTAACACGATCACTTCGTCAAGAGCCCTCTCTACGAGGCGAGCTTATGCCTTGAAGTGGTGTCTGTTCGCTGACTGGTGTTCTGCTTGTGCGGAGAACCCCCGATCATGTACGATTGGAGTAGTGCTTTCCTTTCTGCAAGAAAAGTTGGAGCGCAGGCTGTCGCCCTCCACTTTGAAAGTGTATGTGGCTGCCATAGCAGCCCATCACGATGCAGTGAATGGCCGGTCCATTGGAAAGCATGATCTCGTCGTGAGGTTCCTAAGGGGCGCAAGGAGGTTAAACCCTCCAAGATCGCCCCTGATACCCTCCTGGGACCTCTCTGTTGTGCTAGCAGGCCTTCTAGCAGCTTAAATACCTGTCTCTTAAGACAGCGCTCCTTATCGTGCTCGCTTCCATCAAGAGGGTTGGGGACCTCGGTAAGCGAAGAGCGCCTTGTATTCGGGCCGGCCTACTCTCACTTGGTCCTGAGACCCAGGCCTGGATACGTGCCAAAGGTTCCCACCACGCCCTTCAGGGACCAGATGGTGAACCTGCAAGCACTGCCCTCGGAGGAGGCAGACCCAGCCTTAGCGTTGCTGTGTCCCGTCAGAGCATTGCGCCTGTACGTGGACTGCACCCAGAGCTTCAGAAGCTCTGAGCAGCTCCTTGTCTGTTACGGAGGTCAGCAGAAAGGGAAGGCTGTTTCCAAGCAGAGGTTGGCCCACTGGATAGTGAATGTCATCGTCTTGGCATACCAGGCCCAAGACAAGCCGTGTCCCAGGGCGTGAGAGCTCACTTCACTAGGGGTGTAGCTTCCTCTCATGCGTTGGCACACGGGGCCTCGCTGGCAGATATTTGTCGAGCTGGGGGCTGGGCAACACCAAATACTTTTGCACGGTATTACAACCTCCGGGTTGTACCGGTCTCTTCTTCCCTGTTGGAAAACAGATAGATCAGACCGCTTGGTGTCCTGCTTGCTGCGCCATTCCCCCTAACAGGGAATGCGAGTGCCTTTACTCTCCCAGTCGTGTCTCCTCTTTTCACGGTAAGCGAGTTGCACTGGAGCGTTGGGAAGGTTATGACCTTGCGCAGCAATCGTCAACACGCTTACGCCTGTCAGAACGAATTGCAGTGCTGTTGGTTGTGACAGGGCTCTTGGCGCTTTGCATATGGACCCGAGTCTGTCGTCACGACATACCGTCATAGTGACTGACAGACAGGGAACGTCTCGATTACATACGGGAACGGAGACATTATGTCCCCCTGCCACAGCCTCGACCCGTCGCTGGGGCCCAGGGACCTGGCTCTCGGCTCCTCAGCAACATCTGATGAGTGGATGCACCTGCTGCCCTATTAATACCCGCTCTGCTGGGGAGTGGTTCAACATGCACATTCCACTAGCCAATTTTCATTGGCATTTTCTCTATATTAGAGTGAATCAGGGCTCCCAAGTAATGACCCCAGTCTGTCATCACGACATAACGTCTCCGTTCCCCCCATCAGGGAACGGGGGTTACAGTACGTAACCGAGACGTTTTTTATTGTGCATGTGAGTATGGGCTTTGATTTTACAAATGGGGGTTGTCTGTGTTGCATGTAATTATAAGATTGAGGATTGTGTAGGAGGTTGTTCTATATATCCTTTGCCCCTCTGATTAAAACACTAGGGGGGGAGTCACTGAGAATGAATGTCACCCACTGATAGTGCTGCTTATTTGCATGCACATTCTGCATTGTTGTAGCATCCAATTCACTAAAGGAATTATGCAAATCAAGTAAATGTCCACAAACTCCTGTCAATCTAGAATTCCTGATCTTATGGGTCATTTCTGAATACTAGAGTTTGGAGGAAACTCAAATGTCTGTCCATCCGTTTGTTTCGTTTAGCATCACATTTCGATGCATGGAAATGTCGCCACAATAACAGACCAGTGTGTTAAAATCACAGACGTATTTTAAAGAAATCTATGCAGCAAACTTTTAAATCCGGCAAAAGCCACAACCACTCTTCTTGAATAAGCGGTTTGGTATCACGTAATCTTTGTTTACAGGTGGTTAAAGAATGCGTTAAAGAATGCAAACACACCTCTCCTAGAAATCCTGCACAATTCAACCAATCCAATGCCAACTTTAAAACTTTTGAGTGCCATATGTATCAGACATTTTAACAATGTTTGTGGGCATGAGACTATTGAATAGCCATCCTGTGTTCCTAGTTTCCAAGTTTAGCCTTTCGGTCTTCTTTTGTTTACCTGTGTTTTTGATGTTTGGACTGTTTCTTAATTTTTTGATTGTTGGCTGCCCTGAGCATTTCCTGTATATTGAATTACTCTTTTTGCCTCTGCCTTGGATTATACTGTTTGCTAGTGTTGGAACCTGCCTTATTTGACCACATTTGTAAATAAAGCCTTGCATTTGGATCACCAACTCTCCATGTCACAGTGTCAGTTTGCCGTTTTTAAAAAATTCACTCCCTGTAACGTAATTAAAACTTGTTTAATCCTAGCACTTACAGATATCTATCTATCAGCAAGCTTTATAACAAAACAAAACAAATTATAGTTAAGTGAATTTCTTTACATTTTACATTCATTTTAAGTCTGTGTTCTCGCATTCGTATCAACTGTGAATGTGTATCCTCTTTGCTGCCTCGATTTCAGAGACTGATTTGGAGTTTAAAAGGCATTCTCAATTAAATTATGAATGCCACACAACCCATAAACATCTCTTTTAGATGACGTTCTTTTACCGCTTGCTTTTTACAGTAAATGGATGTGATTAGACTCAGATATCACTGAGTTTCATGAATAAGTGCTTAATTGTGAATAATTTGCCTGGTTAAACTGGATTGCTCGTGGTTAGTGAATTAAACACATGTTTTTGTGCTCTGAAATAATTATAAGTGATTACTGATTAGTAAATATGCCCTGTGGTAGTGTATTTCAGTGCTTAATCCTCGCCTTTTCGTTTGCTCGCATGTTGTACTGTAGGACTCCCTGGCATCGTGAATCACCAGAAGACTCCACAGACGAACCTCCGCAGTTCATCACAGTGGAAACCCCTCCAGACAGGCGTATCCCACCCACCCAGCCTTCACCTGTGTGTCCCATGGGGCTCTGTCTCAATGGCGGAACTTGTCGGCCCATCTTTTTGCCCAGTGGAGCCTCGTCTTTCTTCTGTGACTGTCCTCTGCACTTCACAGGGCGTCTGTGTAAACAAGGTGAGACCCCCGGTTCCCCTTCACATCATAGCTGAACATCTCCCTGCTGAAATTAGCCATAAACAGTAATTTAACACAGTCGATGGGTTCATGTCATTGTAGCTCACCTCCAAAAGCAGGCAGTGATCTCCCTCCAAACCTTTTGACTACAGATTCACGGCACATTTTCGTGAAGGAATGTTGAATCCTTGCCCTGTTGTTGGACCAGGGATCACTTTAAAAAATTTGTAATGTGAATGAAGTAAAGTTGTACTGTCAGAAATCCCTCACTCAGAATCTGCTCACTTCGTGAGTCCTACTACAAATGAAATGGTGACCCTGTCACCTGTGTTCTCCAGATTCATTTTACCTCCTCTGCCTCATGCCAGGATAAGACATGAATGATATTAAATTCAGGTGAGAGGAAAGTCTTTTACACAGTGAACCCAATTGATATTGACTGACACTCAACGTACTTTACTGAACTGCCATGGCAGAATATTTCTCACTTTAACAATTTAGTCAACTCTGAACTGACAACGGACTTTCCTTTTATCAAAATCACCACCTTGTGGGAAAACAGAATTTTTATGCACTTCCAGCAGTGGAGTATTCACTGTAATGTGCTCCTCCATAGTGCTAATTGCCTCTTATTGTATTTTGCACCAGCTTCTGCTGACTCACCATGTTTTGCCCGGTATCAATAAGCCAATGCTCAGGTAAAGAGCTAATTTGCTGAGCTACAAGTTCATCTGTCTCTATCGATGTAACATTCAGATGCTCTGGCGCTGAGATGCCTGGCTTCAAATTAATTAAAAATCATTTATACTTCTCTCAGGTTTCTATTTTTGTGCCGTGCCAGACATTGATTGATGTGTTTGTGAGCAGATCAGTTCAGTTCCTCTATGAACAGAAAAAAGACCTTTTCAGATGAAGCTGTCAGTGTTTTCACATTTGTTTACTACTGATTGTGGAAAATTCTTCCCATTTCTTAAGAATATAAAATGACTTTTATTAAAAAGCTTTAGAGGGAAAAGTTTTACTGTGAGTACTATTATCTACCATAAAATGGGCTAGTGTAAAGTAGCTAGTAAACAAGTAGGAAGAAAAATCTTATTTTGTTTATTGCTAGAAGCATGAGGGTTTTTAGAGCCAGTTTGGTCTCATAAATTGCAAATGTCGGAAAATTACATGTACAACATGGGTATCTGGTCATACGTATCGAGATATGCAAAGTATACAAGCAAACACATATCTGAAGACATCTTTGTATTTGTTTATCTTTATTTCATTGAAAGTGAGAACTTAAAGTTATAGTAACATTACATGTTGTTGAATTTGGAATAATTAATGGAAATGTTTTTCCATAAACAACAAGTACATCCAGTGACAAATTATGCTGTCGGAAAGCAGTTTTCAAGTTCCCTTTCAGTCGGTCACTCCGAGTCACGTCGGTGACCGACGAATAGGAATCTCGCTTCGAGATGGCAAATCT
>JAUCMU010000001.1:12363704-12388498 GCA_032275025.1 Enteromius treurensis
ACGCTCTTCCGATCTGAAACAGCCAATCAGAGCAGACCTCCTCATTACTATTCATGAACCTTCCAAATAAGGCAAAAACAGACATGTTTCATTCTGGGGTCAAATTCTAGGGTTGTAAATGGACCTGTAAAACCTGTTTCTGGGCATTTCTCTACCTACGCTACATACATTCTATGTACATATCAGAGAACAATTTAAAATATTCTCTCAATGCATTCTATGGCACCTTTAATATTTAAATCCCTTAAGGATGCTTAGTGAACACTGAGCATCACCCTGCACTATCACCAATGCATAAACATTGTCTCTCTTTGAGCAATTTGAGTCTTCTACTCCGTAGAATTAAAACGTTTTCAATGCATTTCAATACATTCATTTACTCACTGTCATGTTATTTCAAACCCGTATGACTTCTATATTTGACCAATGTAGTGGAGCTAACAATGATGGACATTAGTGAAGAGATGTTTGTTAATTTTTGGGAGAAATACACCCATCATATAAACCTGAATCTCAGCTTTTTCTTTTTATCATCTTGGGCAACCAGGTGCCCCACAGCATCAAACGTAGTGCTTAGAGGGGGGAAATGGGTTTATCTGGTAAATCAGTATAAATAATTAAATAGTAAATGAGTTCAGATGCAAAAGCCTCTAAGTCTGAAATGTTCTGTTTATGCTTGGTTGTTACATTGTAAAATTGTTACATATCAACTTGAGGAAAAGGGGCATCTTATGACCCCTTTGATATTGCTTAACATTTGTTCTATTACAGGTATGTAGAGGATAGAGTGAGCTGCCGGCCTCGCGTTTAATCATGAGTGTGTGTTAGTGGTCACACTTCGCGATTTTAGCCACGATTTGGTCATCTGAGACAAATTTTAAAAATCCTAAACCCTTAAATAACACATTATAGATCTGAATGAATGAAATATTCTTATTAAATACTTTGTTCTTTACACAGTTGCATGTGCTGACAGCTAAATCATAAATGCTGAATTTTAATCAATGGAAATTATGGCTGAACGATATTCTGTTTTGACATCGACATCGCGATGTGCGCGTGAGCGATATTCAACATCGCCGGAACATACGATGTGAAGGGTAGATGCCCATGGTATATTAAGAGAACGGTAGCACACAGTAAACACAAGTTTGTTGTATGGCTTGTTGCTGGGGTGACATGCACGTTCCGTGTGCCTGCTCGCCGTTCACAGCCAACGTTCACTGCTGAAAATGCGCGACGAAGAGGATCTGCCGCAAAAAAAATGATTTCATACCAAAAAGAAAGTCGAAATCATCTATTTGGGACTATTTCGGCTACAAAAAGAAGGATGTTGGCCAAAAAGAGGTACTTTGCATAGAGTGTCAAAATCACGCTGATAATGAACCCGAATTTGCGCAGCTCATCAGTGAAGTATTCTTGCGCTCGATCTTTTCTCACCTGCTCGCGCAGGTGTCATTGGTTATCCCCCTTTTCCAGAAGTCAGCATTGGATACCTGTTATAAGATGATTCATTCACTTGACTTAAGATCATATGTTAGTTATTGTTTCATAAGCTTATTTTATTGATTTGTTACTGATTTTGTCTTTATTTAATGTAATTGAATGCATTGTTAGTAGAGTAAATCTTTTTCAGATACTTTATTAATAGAGTTTTTAAACGTTTTAAACCTTTCATGCAATTTCATGATGAATCATTCAAGTGAGCAGTTGTACAGTTTCATATTTATTTGCGTATTGTATTATTGAATGTGAATTATGAATGTATTATTTCTTCCTTTATCGTTTTACAATATGTATACAGGGATTTTTAAAAGGAAATTTGCAGAAGCACTTTGATCTGAACTGCCTTCCTCTGAGATTCAATAAAAAAGACTTGTTTTTGGGGGGTTATTTATCCTGTAAAGATATCGAGGTATTTATCGAGATATAGCAAAATATATTGAGATATATTTTTTGGTCCATATCGCCCAGCCCTAATAGGAACTGAGAAGTGGTCAGTGGTCACCACCTGCAGAACCACTCTTTTATTGGGGGTGTTGTCTATTCCATTTACACAACAGCATGTGAAATTGATTGTGTTGTGATCAGTGTTGCTTCCTAAGTGGGCAGTTTGATTTCACAGAAGTGTGATTGACTTGGAGTTACAAAGTGTTCCCTTTATTTGAATTTTTTTTTTGAGCTGTGTACTTTTCATGATGACCAACATTTTTTCCCCCCATGTGCAATGCAGCTCATGGTCACTTAATGATGTTTGGGTTGATGTGAAACTGAACGAGATTTTTTTGCACGCACCTTTTTTAACACGTCCTGACTGTTGTACAGTCTGACATTAGTAACAACTGAGATGCCATGCGTGACATGATCATCATGTTCGTACAGTCTGACAAGTACAACGCCAAAGGACGTTTTTTTAAAAGAAGGCACAGTGTGAGCCTGGATTAAATGGGGAGCTGATGGTGGAGTGCTCTGTGTGTGTATGTGACTGACTCTGATGTGCTCTTGTTTGCAGACGTCCTCTCCAGCCGTCATGGCAGTCAGGCTGTGTGATGTGGCTTCTCTTCTGAGAAGTGGCTCGTGGGCAGCCGAGCCGTGGACAGGGGTTTGTGGGAACTTACTTTTTCTTTCATCACTGTCAGTCCAGATTTTTGGTATTTGTTGTACATCTGCATAAACATGGATTGAATCAACTGTCAGATGAGCAAATATCAGGCCAAAAGTGCCGTCACAACCAATGCATCCATCAGAATAAGTGTTCAGATAAGTCGTTTTTGTTTGCAGCGTGAAGTAGGCTATGTGATTAATTTTAGGTTATGATGTTGATCTTATAGTAGGATGAACAGTGGCGTGTACCGCAAGTCGGAAGGCAGTCTGGGGGTCGTTGAGATGGTTTTATTGGACTCAATGTAAAATTACACAAATGATGACATTTACCGCTCACTACAGAACCCCCCAAACATATCGACCGATGATTATCGTGCATCCCTGCAAGCAATATTAAAAGTTTGTGCAAAAATGAATGCTGTGTTCCAGACAGGTTTTTGAGGCCGTACGTTACGACTTCAAACTCTCGAGTTTGTAGCGATCCAGGCATGTCATGACAAACTGCCTGAACACAAGGAATTTTGGTAGCTAGATGCAAACAAACCGGCGTGGCGGACCGTACAGGGCTTATGCTAGTTTACAATCATTTCTAGCACCAAAAGTGCATTCCTTGCTTATTGAAACTGCTTTTCCAATCTTGGAGTACAACGCGATATATATTTACCAAATGCTTGGTCTTAAAAGATGGATCAGTGCCCAGTTTATTTGGAGCTGCTTGCTCCTCTGAACTTCTACCTGAAAGTATGATTTAATAATTGATGATTGTATTTTCTAGCGATCGTTCGGCGGTGGTTGTGCGAGTGTGCGAGACGTAATTTAAATCGTATTCACCTTCTTTACGGTGCAAATCTGTAAATGAATGTTCCGAAGTGGAGAAACTTTAAGGGACACTGTGTAGGGACCATGTCGATCGGAACACAGCTCATGCGCGGAGCTCTTTTCTAATGAGCTGATTATCAAAATCAGGTGCCTTAACAAAGAGAGACATGCAGAATATGCAGGGGGGCGGGCGTGAGGACCAGGATTGAGGACCGCTGGTTAAAGTAATGAAAAACGATGTTTAACGGGGTGTTATGAATTATACAATGCAGAAGTTCACAACGTAGAGGTGTGCCTGATACGCTTACAAAAGCACTTTCCACGGTAGTCCGTGCTAACTAGTTGATGTATTCTCTCAGAAAGCACCTCTAGTAATGTCAGTAAGTATAGTTTTGGTACAGGCTCTGTGGACCGCTGTAGCGGTAGACCAATCATAAAGGACTTTAAACCATCCATCTGACCAATCACAGCAGTGAGAGCTCACGGAGAGGCGGGGTTTAGACAGACTGATTCTTCAAACTGCTTCACACGAGTCGTTTACGAATGGAGTAAAACTAAATCTATTTTTGGAGAAAACTAAAGTGTTTTTTGACCTTGCATACATGTAAACCTGTTTTTAGAGACTCATAAAACAATATTAGCAACTTTTAAAATGGCATAATAGAGGCACTTTAAGGGAAACGGAGAAGGTAAAATAACGCATAAGGCAAGAAAAGCTGTTATACCTTTTATTTTAGTGTAGTATTTGCGTAAACACCCTGTCCTTTGGTTCTGCCATTGTTCTATCCCAGGATAAGTGATGTCAGAGCTCGGAACCGGGAGTACATCGATCTAGTATGGCACACAATTGCGTCTTTCAAAAAATTCAACAATTGGAAAATGACAAGCCAATACGTTAAGAGCTTATTGACGCGTCTGATTGAGAAAATATATATTTTTTACTTTGTTGTATTTTATTAACACCGCTACAGAGATGCTGTCAATAGTAAACGCTAATAATATCAGTGTACATATACAGCAGTGTTAGGTTAAATATAAGACACAACAATGCAAGATCATGAAACCTAACTCATCCTTTCCTGGATGTTTCTGTGAACCCAGGTTTGTCACAGTTCGGCATTTCATTATATTTGGTACTTTCACAACAGGTACAAAACGGTAATTGTAGTTCTCTCTACCATAGTTGATCATGCTATGTTTGTTTTTATGTGAGTGACACAAAAAACATGTTCTGTGTAATCTTGAGCAAGTGACGAGGCTAGCATATTTTCTTCTCGTTTGGTTTGAACACCTCGCAAGTGTCTGAGCATAATAATTGCTTCCTTCCACTAACTTTAGAATCTTCCTCCTTTCCTATCTGAAGTATCTCAGTGTGTTTGAAATGTCACAGTTCTGTTCATAACATATATAAATATTAGGGATGGGAAGATTCCCCGATTCACTTGGTGCATCGTCTAAAGTTAACAATGCGGTGCGTTGGTTCAAATTGGCATTTGTATCGCGATTCATCGTTTCTGTCGTATCTGCAGCGGTAAAACCCGATTTATTTATAATTCTTAGCATATATTATATATATATATAGTATCTCACAAAAGTAAGTACACCCCTCAAATTTTTGTAAATATTTTATTATATCTTTTCAAGGGCCAACACTAAAGATATGAAACTCTAATAGAATGTATCCGTGTAATCCGTGTACAGTTGATGTTCTCTTAATATAACTCAACACACAGCCATTAATGACTGAACTGCTTGCAACAAAAGTGAGTACACCCCTAAATGAAAATGTTCGAACTGTGCCCAGTGTCAGTATTTTGTGTGGCCACCATTATTTTCCAGCTCTGTTTTAACTCCTATGGAGTTCACTAGAGCTTCACAGGTTGCCACGGGATCCTCTTCCACTCCTCCTTGATCACGTCACGAAGCTGGTGGATGTTAGACACCTTGCACTTCTCCACCTTCCGTTTGAGGATGACCCTCAGATGCTCAATAGGGTTTAGGTCTGGAGACATGCTTGGCCAGTCCAGCACCTTTACCCTTAGTTTCTTCAGCAAGGCAGTGGTTGTCTTGGAAGTGTGTTTGGGGTCATAATCATGTTGGAATACTGTTCTACGGCCCAGTTTCCGAAGGCAGGGGATCATGCTGCTCTTCAGTATGGCACAGTACATGTTGGCATTCATGGTTCCCTCAATGAACTGTAGTTACCCAGTGCCAGCAGCACTCATGCAGCCCCAAACCATTACACTCCTACCACCATGCCTGACTGTTGGCAAGACGCATCTGTCTTTGTACTCCTCACCTGGTCACTTCCACACACGCTTGATAGCATCTGAAGTTGAACCAGATAAGTTTATCTTGGTCTCATCAGACCACAGGATGCGGTTCCAGTATTCCATGTCCTTAGTCTGCTTGTCTTCAGCAAACTGTTTGCGGGCTTTCTTGTGCACCATCTTTAAAAGAGGCTTTCTTCTGGGACGACAGCCATGCAGACCAATTTGATGCAGTGTGCGGCATATGGTTTGAGCACTGACAGGCTGGCTCCCCATCCCTTCAACCTCTGCAGCAATGCTGGCAGCACTCACACGTCTATTTTCAAAAGCCAACCTTCTGGACATGAGGCTGAGCATGTGCACATAACTTCTTTGGTCTACCATGGCGGGGCCTGTTCTGAGTGGAACCTGTCCTTTTAAACCGCTGTATGGTCTTAGCTAATTGGGCACAATTTGTGCATTTTCATTTAGGGGTGTACTCACTTTTGTTGCCAGCAGCTCTGACATTAATGGCTGTGTGTTGAGTTATTTTGAGGGGACATCAACTTTAGACCATTATACAAGCTGTACCCTGATTACTTCACTTTCTATCAGAGTTTCATATTGTTGTCCCTTGAAAAGATATAATAAAATATTTACAAAAATGTGAGGGGTAAACTCACTTTTCTGAGATACTGTGTATATATATATATATGTGTGTGTGTGTTTGTGTGTGTGTGTAAATTTGTTTAAGTATAAACTAATTTTAACTTCATGTCATCCTGAGACAGGTAAAAGCTAAACATGTGCATTTTATACCATACTGTCATTCTTTCCAGCACCGGTGGGTAGAATTAATCACAATTAATGTGCAATATCTGAGACACACCATGGCCTAGATATGAACTGTGACTCAGAGTCAGAAGATTACTAATAAACATTTGTATGGTTACCTTTTGTCACCCAATTTTCTAGGTCTTCCATTTCCAGCTCCATAACTGATGGGATATCATCCTCAAACATGGGCCTTGGTACAAAAAAAAGGACCAGCATTTCAGTTCACGTTTATCAAGCACTTTTTGAACACATGAATTAAAAAAGAAAAAGTAAATAAGACATGCAGTTGTATAAAGTACTAAGTGCAAAAATGACTGATTATTCAAAGCCCAACTGTGCTTATGTGGGCAGTTTATTATGAGGTGTAAGTAATTTTTGTCTGCTGCGGCAGAATAAACATCATTTATTCATCACATTATTTTTATTTATTTATCACATTATATATTTATTCATCACATTATTTATTTTGCACTAAATAAATTACTATTAAAATCGCAAATGGACACTGGAAAGAATAGTAATTATTTAATTATCATTGGAATTTATCAAAATGTAATTTCTAGATATGGCCTTAAATTAATTAACATTCAAAAACTAGTATTGCAAATATATAGTCTCATTAATTATTATTATTATTTTTATTTATTTTTTTACAAAATTTATTTCTGGTTGCATGTTGCAGGGTCTGAAAACATTGTGGGTTGAATGTGTCTTCCACATGTGATGCATACACAAGCATTTTGCACATCCGGGTTAGCCGCATAAGCAATAAAAGGAACTAAGCAATTGTTCTAAACTACTAAGAACATTATTATAATAGCAACACAACATGCTTTTAAAAACTTTTACTTACATTGGCACCTTTTCATGGTCTTCGTGATCCAGATAAGGATCTTCTTTTGTGTTTTCTGAAGAAAAAAAAAAGAGTGAGAAAACAATTTCACACTGCTGCACACAAAATGCCATTTCAGTTTGAGTTGCCTTCTATTTAACCATCTGTCAACAATGTTAAAAAGAAAGGGAAGATATGCTTTTGAGTCTCAAAGTGATGCATGACAAAAACAAAAATGGTCATTTTTAAGTGTTCATCTTTTTATGTGATTTACAATGGTACCCAGTAAGTTTAAACCGAGTTTCTACTTTGCATCTACTCAGAACATACCATTATCACACCCATCTTCTGGTTTTATTTTTGTCTGAATTGCCAGGCATTGTAAATAGATAAATGTGTCAACTGATGTATTGGCTGGTTATTTTGAGTCTGTAAAGTCTATTCGTTTGAATGCAACATACCAGCTTTTATTCTGCGCCTGCGGTAGACGATGACTATACACATGATCACAGCGATAAGGACCAGTGTGAGAACTAGAGGTATGATGATCATGACTGTGTCGAGATCATCTGTTTCTGCTTCAGCAGTCGGATTTGTTTCCTCATTTGTAACTGTTTGCTCAGTGTTTGACTCATCGTTTGGTTGGTCAAAATCTGCAACTGCACAAGATTTAAGTAAATAATGCATTTCCTGAACTAGAAATCAGTAAAAGTTGATCAGATAAAGCTTAAAATGTTAAATATCCGAAAAGGGCAATACGTAACACATACCCTTCTCATCTCCAGAGCCTGCACCATCCCCCTGATTCTCTTAAAAGCAATAATAATGAAAAAAATCAATTAAAAAGCATTTATGATTAAAACACTGTATACATTTTAATCTCTGTAAATTAGTTTTTTAATGTTTTTTTTATTTGTTTGTTTTTTATTCAGATTTTAGATGCATTACAAATTTTTGCTAAAACGTCTAACATTTCTGGTTTCGAAGATGATGCTATGTTTCTACTTGCACTAAAAACTCTAGCAGAGATGCTGGAACACATAAGTACATTTATATTGATTATACTTTTATCACAGTAATATGACTAATATTCAATATATTGCCAAGCATCTACTAATTTCATACTGTGCCACCAATTCTTACCTGAGGTTTTTTCTTCACTCTCTGTTTCTTGATTTAAAATTGTTGTTAATTCTATAAAGATTTGGAAGAGAGTGTACATAAGCTGTTTGTTTAAATCAACAGAAACTGTGGCAGACAAAATATTGCTTTGGACTTAAATTACGTTTTAGTTCCATGGCAGAGACCACAAGAAAGTCAGTGCTTTCTTTTGAACATGAGTCATTCATAACTAAAGCCACTGTCTGACTTCTACATCACATCAAATAAAAAAGTTAGGTGTGCTAAAGCAGATACTCACGTAAGGCCTCCTCTGTTTCTTCATTGTCTTCGCATTGAACTGCAATGACATGCAACTAAATTACTTTAAACATTTTGGAACTGAGGTTAAGTTAAGGCCTGTTTTGGTTCAGAAGAAAGATGTTCTCCGTGAACCAGTCTCCAAATAAGAGAGATTAAAACTCTTTTCATTATACAGAATACTTTCACATGGTTTATTATTATAGTTTTGTTTAATGTTTAATTTACGTTCATATTTACAGTTTAAATTAACGATTCATTTAATATGTATACTGCTAATGATCCAGAAGCATATAAAGAATAATATACATTGGTAATTCATGTTTGTTCAAACAACATTATGTCATTTTAATGCTGGTTTGTTTAAAATACATATAAGTAGAAATGAACATTAACCAAGTTGAGTAAATGTTACCTATTGAATTAGGAAATGTTAACAACTAGAACCTCACTGTGAAATGTTAGCAAAATCAAATTACTTTGATTTATAAGTGTGCAATATTTCAACATGTTTAAACTGACTGTTACTCAACATCTAAAATATCATTTTAATGACATAATAATAAATATCATATTGTCTGACCATATCGTATATCCTATTGTTATAATAATAGAAATCATATTCAGCTGGGAGAGAAGTAAAGGTAAAGGTAAAAAGGAGGAAACTAATAATCACTTACAAGGAAATTATTGGCATAAACCAAGATATAACCAAACGAAATGAGAGGTCATTTGAATATGTGTTCTAAAAGCACACGTTAATTCCACACAATTCCGCAACTGTTGTGTTGCTTAGGGGCCAGTTACAGTGTAAAATGATTTCTAAAGACTACTAAGAGGGCAGACAGGACAGAGGAAAGTTTCTTTAGATGAATGGGGGAAACGGGAAAGAGAGAAATAGGATTCTACATGAAGAAAAAAAAAAAGATCTACTACCGTGAGCACCTACCAAGTCCAGTCCAGCTAGCTGTCAATGCCAAAAGCAGGAATAGTGTAAGATTCATTTCCCAGAGTCCTCGGTGGAAGTGATATGGCCCACTCTATAGATAGACAGAGACACAGACTCATTGCATAGTGACTGGTGGCTAACACGCCTTCATGACATCCTGCTTCCTCTTTCAGACCTGATTCACCTACCTACGAAAAAAAACAAAACACCACCCTCTGGTTCTCTCCCTCAGATGTGATGCAATCAAGCAGCGAGCTTGTTACCACAAGCCAAGCTGTTCCGCAGTTAGCTGTGAAAACACATTCCTGCATATATGGTATGTGACCTAACCAAAAACCAGAGGAAGAAAAAAGAGAAGTGCAAAAAGAGCTGAGTAAACAGTGGCAGCTTTAAACTCAAAGACTTTAAACATGGTGAAGTAGGAAGAGAACGTAAAGTGTTTGAGTGTGTACACTGCTACAGCTGTCACAAAAAAAGAATGCTTATACAAAAATAACTTGGATATAGATTTTTTTTTACATTAGAAAGCTTATGCTCTAAGCCCAATGATAGCACAATATGAATCTATAGAAGAGAAATATTAGATATGTTTGATAAACTATAATCTAAAATGTTTCTATTTAATTCGATTTGTAATATTTACAAATATCCAGTTTACTACAAGAAAATGACAAAATCACAGGATTAAATTATATTTAAAGGTGGTCCCAGGTTTTGGTAGAATTATTGAAAATATTGCAAAATTAATTAACCCCACATGCAAATGTAACGTTTGTACATATGTTAAATTTCCATATATAAAATATATTGTCAAAAATAAAAGAAGAAGAGGAAGAAGAAAATAAATCTATTAGAAACTGGACAAAATCTGTATGTTTACTGTTTAAGTATGTCTAGTACATTTTTGGTTAAACAATATGTCATGCAAATGCATCCCAAAACCTGACATTGACATTACCAAAGTATAAAAGATATACGTGTATTTAAAATAAAATGTAAAAAAAAAAACATATAAAAAACGATTTTTACTATATATATACATATATAAAACAAGATATATGTTTTCTCTATAGGCCTATGTCGTCTACTTTGAGAATGTATATGTAACAATATATTCCGCCTGTATAACAGGTAACGTTAACATATATATCATATATAGCAAAAGGTTAAGTGATGACTATTCAGAAGCTCTTACCATAGTGGGTTTTGTAAATATACACACATTCTGTAAAATAACTTCTGTTTTGTGCTAGCCTATATCAAGGGGGCGGTATTACATTAGCATAGGTATCTACAATCTCTTCTGAAACCGTGCAAACGTAAAGGAGCTAATACTTTAAATGCTTCGAGGGGGTTTCTATTTGTTCCACTTTTACTACTCTTACTGGTAGATCTTCATTCTTTTAAGTCTTACAATACTGATGTTGTTGGTGCATTGCAATGCAGTCATTAAATGAAGACGATACACTAAATGCTAAGAAATGTATAAAATAATTAAATAATGAATAAATACTTTTTTGCGAATCTACCAAGTCCTGAGAAATGTAGAGTCGCGCATGCGCTTTAGCGCCACGCATGCGCAGTTTCTTTCCTCCGAATCTCGCGCCAAACTCCAGCTTAGCTGAAAGTGTCAAACATGGTGAGAACGTGGTTTCTATATTTAATAATTCTATTACTTGTATTACCGTTTAGAGAATGGCGCTTGTATAAAATAATTCATTACACGTAGGTTTGCAGAAATGTTTTAAACAGGTTGAATAATACAAAATTGGGCAGAGATCTAACGTTATAACAATCGACAAATTTGTCAGAAATATTTTTAATGACTTGCAGCCAAAATAGAGAATACGTAACAACGAATGTTCACGGGGTTGTGGACAACATGATGATTGTGAATGTTATTAACACAAACAATTAAATTTAAAATAAATTTAAGAACATGACGCATTAACTTACATCTATAAACCCTTGTCCTCAGACCATAATTCAATATTTCATAAAACAAAATATACAAGCAGCCTTCTATACGTTTTTCTTTTGCTTTTCTTTCTTTTTTTAAAAATAAACATTACTTGTGTGTATGAGGTTTAACGTTATTTCAAAAAACAAAAACGTTGCACCTTTTGCAACCTCTTATTAACACTCATGTTTATAAATATAAAATCAGATCATATTAAAGTCAGTCGCTCTGAAAGCCTATTTTGGAGGTTCAATCCTCCATAGATTTAATTTAAATATATATTTTTAACTAGTCCATTTAAACAAAGAGTCTAAAAGAATAAATCCGATAATCCCCCCCCCAGAAATGTAATATTGAAGGGTTAATAAAATATAAAAGCACCACAACTGTTTAATAATGACAGCTGAATTAGTTTTATGTTATTTATTTAATTTAAAAAAAAAAAGAAGAAATGTATTTATCCTATTAAAAAAAATGGTTATCTTTTCAGTCTAAAAAGAAAGGACTTAGCTTGGAAGAGAAAAGAAGTCGTATGATGGAAATATTTTTTGAAACTGTAAGTATGCATGCTTTCATATACTCATTTTTATCTATTTATGTGTGTTTGTATCCATGTCTGACACAGTTCTCTAGTAGTCTGGTATTATCTCAAACTTTGGGACATAAGATTAATTATGATTATTTTTCTCCTTCCAGAAAGATGTGTTCCAGCTGAAAGATATAGAAAAAATTGCCCCCAAATCCAAAGGAATCAGTAAGTTTTATTAACTTGTAACACTTTTTCGTGTATGATTCTGAAACTGATAAACCAGTGTCACAGATAGAGGGAGCTCTAAATGACCCTGCGCAATTTTCATAGAACGTATGTAATGGTAGTCATCAGAAAACTGATCCTTGCCTGTTTGATTTGGACTGAAAGTACAGAATTTCCAGACGAGGTGCCAATATGAATAACCTAGTTGTATAAATAGCCAGGAAAGCAGGCGTGTTGACCTGAAATTCAGAATGTTCAGCCCCTAGAGCTTTATAAGTATCTAATAATGATGCTAAACTGTAAATAATTATAATAATAAATGAATTAATTAACTGGCATAAAATTAAAAAGTGTGTATCAGCACATATATATTAGCCATTTTAAGACAAGCATCCAGGGTTTAAAAAAAGCATACGAACAGCAGGGCATTGGCAAGGAGACAAGAAACAGTTTTTAAATGAATGTCAATAGAGGAGAGGCTTCTGTGTGCTGAAAGGCTACTTTTACATAGCCTATGTTTGTGTGATATCTATAGAGTAAACAACAAAACATTTTTATTTTGTATGCAGTCATATGATGCAAAAGAGATTTCGACAAAGCATCATTTATTTTATCCATGTTGTCTTGTGACAGTATTTTGCAATATCAAAACTCTACGCCTTTTTGCAAAGCGTAATAATGCGTCAGTGGATCTCAAATATTAAGTTGCACTGCAACACTTGTCTGAACGTGCATGAGACAGTTTTCTCGCACATTGAGTTTTGAAGGTATGTTCACTGACATAATGCTTACTAGAGAATTTATTTCATCTTTTTTCAGCTCCTATGTCAGTGAAAGAGGTGTTGCAGAGTCTGGTGGATGATAACATGGTGGATACTGAGAGGGTGGGCACCTCCAACTATTACTGGGCGTTTCCTAGTAAAGCCCTGCACGCCCGTAAACGCAGATTAGAGGAACTGGAAATACAAGTGAGGGGATCTCTTTTTGGTATCTGATACTGCATGTATGATAGTTGATATAAAAAAAATGAAATGCATTGAACTGTATTTATTTTAAAAGAATAGTTAATTTAAAAAAATCTGAAAATGTACCAACATGTAGAGATCTGTGTGTTTTCAGCTGAACATATATATATATATTTTTAATGAAATTAGCCTTATATTACTTGCTTACCAGTGCACCCTTTTTGGTGTATGGGTGTTTTGTCAGAATGAGAGTGTATTCATCAAAATGTATCTACATCTGCTTTGGCCTGAGGGTGAATAAAATTACATTTTTAGGTGAAGTATTCTTATATAATATCAATAATAGTCTCACAAAAATACAAAAGTTTATTTTACATTTTAAATTAAAATTTATTTTTAAAATCTGGGAATGTCTTATTATTGTTTTTAACCATTTCGAGTTCTATTGGAAAATGGAAATTTTTATAAATATTTCATATATATATAAATGCAATTTTTAACTATTTACATTTTGTTGTCATATTAAGGTAACGTACAGATATTAAAAAAACTGTTTTTTACAAACATTATCAATAGTGCATGCTTTTAGGTCATTGCATTGATGGTTGAATCTTTCTGTTCGGAGGAAGAAACAAGAGACTTTGCATAAATGTATAGATTTTGTTTTTTTTCTGTGTAGAATGAAGATGGGAACCAGCGTAAAAAAGCCCTTCAGCAAGCAGTTGACAAAGCCAAAGTGGGACGTGAAGTTAATGTGTGTGTTCCCTTCTCTCTGAACTACGTTACTGTACAGCTCTGATGTATGTGAGCCTTGTCCTACTATTGATTTTTTTTGTGTATATAATTAGGAGGAGAGAGAGAATCTCCTGAAAGAGCTCGCAACATTGAAACATCAGCGAGATCAGCTAAAGGCTGAATTGGAGAAGTACAAAGAATGTGATCCAGAGGTGGTGGAAGAGATACGTGAGTAAACCACACACATCTGTGTGCATGATTCTACTAACTGAAATGAAACGAAAATAAAAATAAATTAAATCATTAAAATAAAACGCTTATAAAAAAGCACAACAAAATGAAAATATGAGCAAAGCTATAATTGCATATAAACAATAATATAACACTGATAATCCGCATAGAGGAACTATGAAAGTAGTTCACATTTTACCCTCCAGATGGAGTTTGCACAAACATATTTATTCTTAGTACTGCATGCTTACAAGCAGTTTAAAAAAGCTAGTTTGTTTCAGAGTGGTTTGCTTTAAGCTATATGCTGACCCCAGAGATGCTAAAACCAACATTACAATTTTTTTCAAGATTGCTGTTTTTTTAAATGAATTATTAGAAACAGCAGTGAAGCACAGGAAGTAAAAAGTAAATTTAAAAATATAGTATTTTTCCTATTCTGTTATTAGTATTTTTCATATACCACTGACATTCACTTTTATGTCATTTCACAAGGTCTTGGAGTATTTAATATATATTCTGTAACACATTGTTGAATTTCATCTGAACCGTGTACTGTATGTAAAATTAATTTCAGCCGGTCTAAAGGGTCTGATTTTGATGATTAACAATTACGTTGTTGGTAACTGCGTACCTCCTTTGTATTCATGTTTTGTCTGCCTTGTCTTAAAAGAGGAATTTCTGATGTTTCTTAATCTTATCAATCTTAAATTGATTTCACAATTACGTCCCTGTGACACTCATATGAGGTCTAAGAAACATCATCCCTGGTTAGTTCTCGTAAAAAGCATGATCTATGCATGTTTACCTTCTATCACGGAGTTGTCTGTACTGCACAAATTAATAATAAGTTTAGTTTGTTTTCCATTGCAAAGATCCTCTGTTTGCATTTTTTCTGCTGCAAATTTTTGTAAAGCAATCATCTGCATTATTCTGACAAGACACCTGGGAGCAAGTAGCACACAATAAAGAATCAGCATCTCTCTTCACATAATTCTGCATAATAAGGCAAACATTGCTCACAGCAGGACTGAAGCTATAAAGTGATTGCTTTTTTTGAAGGTGATTTTGATGACTGTAGTAACAGTGCTTTAGTGTGTATCACAAAAAAAGGGTTAGTTTACCCAAAAATGAAAATTCTGTTGTTAATTACTCCCCCTCATGTAGTTCCATACCCGTAAGACCTACGTTCATTTTCAGAACACAAATTTTTTAATGATATCAGAGAGCCATCTGACCCTCCATAGACTGCAACACAACTGAAATGATCCCAGATCCTGAAACGTCATACTCTCTAAAATGTCGGAAGACGCAAGTCACGTGAGAGAATGGAGTAAGTAAATGTTATTTTTGTTTTCTTTCCGCAAAAAAAAAAGTATTCTCCTACTTTCGCAAAAGGGAAGTAGATCCACTGATGTCACATGGACTATTTTACAGATGTTTTTACTACGTTTGGGATCATTTCAGTTGTGTTGCTGTCTATGGAGGGTCGAATGCCTGTGTGAAATCATCAAAAATATCTCAATTTGTGTTCCAAAGATGAACGATGGTCTTATAGCAGTGGTTTTCAAACCTGTCCTACAAGCACCTCTGCCCTGCACATTTTGCATGTTTATCAGACACACCTGATTCAGCTCATCAGCTCGTTAGCAGAGACTGCAAGATATGAATCAGGTGTGTCTTACGAGGGAAACATGCAAAATGTGCAGGGCAGGGGTGCTTGTAGGACAGGTTTGAAAACCTATATAGTATTGGAGGGACATAAGGAGTAATTAACGATCGTATTCACTAACCCTTTAAAGCTCCGAAAGCAGCACCTACTGGCAAAGGATGAATTTGCATTTTGATTCAGACTAATGCGAAAATCAAGTTTTCCCAGGTCTGCTTGCGCAACAGGTGGGCGGGCAATATGCTAATATTTCACTTTGACATTACCATAAAATAACTCATTTCAATGACCGCGTTTACATGCGCACGAATAATGTGATTATATCCAATAATCCAGAGTAAGGACTTAATCACATTATGATGTTTACATGTCAAGAGCAAGCTTTTCACTCCCGTTTGGAGTGCTATTTCCATATTCTTTTTATTCGCTAAGAATTGTGGTTACATTTTTACTGCCATAATTACATTACCCCACTGCATTTGACAAATTATGGACTCATAACACAGGTGCGTAACCTACTATCCACTGTTTAAAATGTATTTTACATCTAATGAAAAACTCTTTTGTATTCGATATTCGTTTCTGGATAAGAGTAAAGAACTGAAGGCAGCGAGTTGTGTTTGTTTTCCCAAGAAATGCGATGCTTTCTTATCCACAAACGTTTCTAATCTGCATGTTATTACAGGATCTGTGAGTTTGTGTCGCAAAGATACACATGCATTATGATTAGGCTATAATTAAGAAGGTTTTTGTTTTCGAATTTTTTTTTTTTAATAAGTGGTTATTTAAAGCTTTCTGTAGATTTATTTATCATGTCCTTTCGCAGAGATTCGGTTCATTTTTGCTCCTGTTCAAGACGCTCAGGCAGAAAATCACATTTTGCTGATAATGTCAGTGCACACAAATAAAAGTAGACCCAGTTCCAAATGATGTATTTTACCTTTATTAGAAAAAATGACAAACGAATGCTATTTTGTTTCCACTGAAAAAATAAAAGTGCTTGCGCTTGTGCCTCTGTGTCATGGAACGAGCTTTCAGTCTCCGAACACATTTGGATATACTAGCACACATTTATTATTATAGTGAGGTTTAACCTTCAAACATTTTTTTATATGCTTGAATTAGTATGTATGTTACATTGATTTTATTTTTAGGCAAATCGTTACTTTTAAAAAACAAAAACTTATAGGCTATTTAACAAACAATGCCCGAACAGTTTTTCTAAATTGACAACAAAAAAAAATTGACATAAAAATAATAATTTTGCCATTACACACAAAACTGAACTATTTTAAAAGCTGAAACAGTAGACTGGTCAGAGCGGCAATATTTCGATTTGGGTGTTTATATGTCTATATATTTCGATTTAAAAACAGCGTACAGTGTACACCTATGTTAATATGATTATGCTTGTTACGATTATGAGCATAATCGCATGATTTAAATCGAAATATTGCGTTTACATGTGTTGAAGTTTAACCGCAATACTGTCAAAATCTCTTTATAATCGCATTAAGAGGGTCCATGTAAACGCACTCATTGATGCAGAGTCGACTTGTTTTGAGGGACAATGACTTTATAAATGGTGAACTTTCAGATTTAAAACTTTGCAGGATGTTTTCATTCTCTTAGAACTGTTAGAAACTGCATGAATGACATGTCATGTTCAGAAAATCCATAATAGGGGCACACTAAACAGACTGTGGCATGGATTCAGCGAGTCAAAGAATCTGTCACGTGACAACTTCTGACACTGTATGAGTTTGTTCTGTATGCATGATATTAATAATGGTATTAAATTTCATGTCTTAAAACATACATTTGATTTGAAAAACCAAAACTGTAGATACCTTGTAACATACAGCTAAAGTTCTAGACAAACGTTCAGTTCCGTGTTATACTATTCCTGACCTATCGCACCTTTCCAGACAAGCTCAGCTCTAAATGTTCTGTGATCCTCTTCAGACAGTTCTGCGATCAGCCGTTAGTAATCATCTCTCTCAGGCGCTGGTGTGGATAATGACTCACGTCTCTTGAGAGAAAATAACATTTGTAACCTCTCTTTACATCATCCACCTCGTTCATCACCCCATCCCTGCAGCTCCGTCTCTCTAACAAGCCCTCCAGTTTAAATGCTGTGAAAATATCAGTAGTCCCTGCTGACATACTTGATGCTTTTTCTGCCTCTCGGGATTTGTTATGTATATTTTAATCACTTTTAGAATTGGCTTACAGACGCTCTGAGCTATTGCATCTCCCCGAGGGACTATGTTCTGAGATATGTTTGACGGAAAAGCACAGGGCACCACATTCTCAAGTCAATAGACAAAACATTTGTGTATATATTCGGTGCGGAGATCGTGATCCCCATTTAGAATTTGTGCACTGGCGCTAGTAACATTGAAAGGAGATTTCTCTTGTGTCTTGGTGTGTTAGTAATGGCTAAGGCATCTGGACACTTTATTAATTTAGTCATAGGATGCTTCTTGTTGCATTGCTATAGAGGATGTTCAAGAACTGCACGCAACAAATCAAAAATTTGTTTTAAAGCACCTTGGGCATGAGGGTCATTTGCAACAGTTAGGGGTCAGATATTAATGAATAATTATTGCATTCAAGGACAGGAAACAGATCCTATATTGCTATATACACTACCATCCAAAAGTCTGGGGGCGGATTTCTTAAATGTTTTTGAAAAAAAGTCTAAACTACACACATAGCAGTAATGTGACATTTTATTACCATTTAAAAATGTTTTAAAATCTGATTTATTCCTGTGATGGCAAGGCTGAAGTTTTGGCATCGTTCCTCCAATCTTAATTATCACAAGATCTTTTTTAAATTCTTTAAATATGCTGAAATATGTCTTATCAATATTTAAAGCAGTCTGTTTTTTTTCTTCTTTTTTCTTCTTGAATTCACACTTGGTAAAAAAAAGCGATTTATTTATAAAATTTTTGTATGTCATATTTAGTGCATTTTCCTGAAAAGATATTTTTATAAATTTTCCTGAATAAAAGTATTAATAAATAAACTGATTGCAAACATTTGAGCAATATTGTAGCTGGGCTCATGTTCCGTCTCTCCACAGTCTTTATAATTATGCTAATATTTCTAATTATATACATATTAGAATCATAATTATGTCATAATTGTCATTATCACAAAATAAACACCACTCAGACTGATTGTTATTCAAAGATGAGATTTTATTCACCGTCTCTGGACATTCAGCAATCAGGCTTTTTTTTTCTGCAAATGTTCAGTAACTCATCAATATTTCATGTCCATGTATTTATTTATTAGCTAAGTAGCCAGATATTAAACTGAGAGTGCTCAGTCAGACATTATCGCAAAATAAACTCCTTCAGGGTTGATGATCACCCCGTCAAGGTTTAAATTAGTCCTTATTAATCATAACTGCATTAAAAAGAGACTTCACAGTCCTGTGTATTTAAAGAGAAATCTAATTTATCCTGAAGGGTTTTTTTTTCTGCTTTAGTGAGTGAGGGCTCATTGCCAGTTATTACAGGGTTGCTGGTATGAGTCCCAGTTGGGACACCCATGGGAAGTTAAGTCCGTACCAGAGGGCTGCTGATATCGTGTCTCGAGCGGTACACTTAACCCTGATTACCTCTGGGGTCTTGAACATGGCAGTGCTGTCATCACACTTTGTGGATGTGCTAATAAAAGCAAATTTATCAGTGCTGCTCACTGAATAAGAAGCATTATATTCGACATTGAACTACATTTAGTACTTAGGTCAGAGTCAGAGGCTTTTCATACTGTGCCCAACTCTGGGTTATTATTATACTTAACTCTGTTTTAACCCTGGGTAGAGGAGCGTTTCACACTTGTTTAGAAGCTTGATTAGCACTGCTTTTTAACTGGGGGTCTGAAAGGCTGCAGTGTTAACCCTGCAAACTTACGTGGTGGGAAATGATGCAGTGTTAGAATGCTAGGTCTAGATGCCTAGGAACAATCTCTGTCGTGTGCCTCATATTCACATGTTTTGGACGGTTACGTGATTTGCATAAACAGTCAACAGTTCCAGCGTTTGAGAGGAAAAATTAAATATGGTACCCAGGATTTTAAGTTTCAAGAGTATTACATTCTGCCCCCATTCCAAAAGTATGTACTGTTTAGAACTTAAACATTTTTCAAGAATGGAGCAGGTTTCTATTGTTGGTCCTCAAGTGTTTTTGTCTGTGGAAAAGGTTCATTCTTTCCCCCGAGTTGTGTCTTTAGAGAGCCCTTTATTTAAGCACTGCCCAAAATGATTTCCATTCTCCACCTGACCTGTTCTATTGCCCTGGAACTCTGCAGTGCCATGCATCTGCTCCTGTCAAGTCAGTATGAACAGAGAGAGCACAAGTCATCAAGATTACAGATTGATCTGCCTTTTCCCAGATTGGATTTGATCCAAAGCCTTGGAATGACTTTTGAGCATTTGTTAATCTAGCTCTGAAATTGAAGTGGTCTGGGCAGCACATTCAGTATGATGGATTATATATCAGAGTGGGTCTGCTAACTGTCTTAGAGGAAAATCTTTAGACTTAATGGAAGAGAGACTTGCTAAAGTGGTGTGCAGCCGTCTGCAGGGCCTCAAGTTGCTCCGTTTTACAAATACATAGGATTTGCCAAATTTAGCTAGTTGAGATGATGTCGATATGCCAGTCTCGTCAAACTAAATTACTTAAATGTAAAATTTTATTTTGTTTATGATCTGAGCAATTTCATTAAACAAATAGGATTGTTCAGGCAAATTTAAAAGGTAAGCGTAGTAACACAACTTCTGCACAAAATTATGTAAATGCACTAGTGAACTTAAATGCTTGTCACAATGTTCATGTCATGTTGTGAATAAACTATTTCTGGAACAACACACAACAAAACAGACAACTTGTCTTTTCACTGGCAGTGATCCCACATTTCTATGGTTATTAGCAGTTTTCTTTTTTTAAATTTACAAAACTATTCATCAACTAAAATTAGATTTTAGAAATGTATAAAGTTATTTTTATTAATTTACAGTGTTGCTCAAAAGTTTGAAATCAAGTAAGATTTCTTTGTTTTTAAAGAAGTTTCTGATGCTCATCAAGGTTGCATTTATTAGATTTATTTAGTGTCTATTTGAATATATTTTAAAATGTCCCTATTGTGCCATTTTAAAGGTGGCTAATATTGCTTTATGCGTCTCTTAAAACAGGTTTACACATATAAAAGGCCAAAAAACACTTTAGTTTTCTCCAAAAGTAGATTTAATTTTACCCCATTTCTAAATGATTCACAAATGACTCGTGTGAAGCAGTTCAAAGAATCAGTCTGTCTAAACCCCTCCTTTCCATGAGCCCTCACTGCTGTGATTTGTCAGATGGCGCAGTCCTTTATGATTGGTCTACCTCTACAGCGCGTGTCGGAAAACGAAACGCCCATCGCCATAACTAAATGAAAGCGCAGGATACAGCGTCTTCTTGACATGATGTAATCCATGTGGAAATTGTACTGTTTGTGGGCGGGGCAAGTTGTTCTCAACGTAGAACGTGGTTGGACATTATGCAAATATGTTACTTTGTGACGTGTGGCCGTAACAGAAAAAGATTCGAATTGCTTACGACAGAAGCACATGACACTGACGATTTGAGTAATAGATATTAAAAATTCAGTGCTGTGTCAAAGAAATAAGTCATATTTTAAAGTATACTAAAATATGAAACCAATATTAGAAATTTTGATAATATTTTACAATATTACTGCTTTTGTGAGCATAAGAGACTTATTGAAATATTTGAATATTCAATCGGTTGAATGTTCAGTAAACTAATGTTATTTTTATCAAATAAAATTAGATGACATTTTTAATAACATTTAAAGTAAAACAGACTGAAATTTATGAATGTGACAGGATTAATTATTAACTATATTTAAAGGATATAAAAAGGATGTAAATAAAACGTGCACAAATGAACACTGGACTTCACAATGTTAATCTTGTTAAAATATTCATCCTTTTTCTAGGTAAGGCCAACATTACAGCAAAAGAGGCAGTGTCTAGGTGGACGGGTAAGTTGTTTGCATGCTTCACACCTCAACAAATCCCAAACCAATTATTTCCTTTGGTAGTGTCATGTGATGCATCCACAAAAACATTCTGAAATGTAGGCCACAGACAATCCTGACAATCCAGTTTTGTCAGATCAGGCTAATATTAGTCCATGCAAGCTGATCTTAGGTTTGCACTGAACATTATTAAATATTCTTTAGAAGATATACAGTTGTCACTGGCTTTTTAATTTGTCCAGTCAAATAAAATAACCTGTGCAGTGTTGTGAAAAACAAACCGGTATCTATGAAATGCTGTTCACAAATGTTAGTGTGATGCAGCTGTTTCGCTGACTTGGATATTGTGGCCCAGTTCCAGTCTGTGGCAGTTTGTGGCTGAGTAAAATTAACTTGCATGTTTTTAGACCTCTTGACTCGGGCAGTGCAGTGCAAGCCCTTAGTTATTCCCAGGCATGATTTTTTTTTGGAATGCAGCAGAAACAGACATGCACACCACTTAACTTGTGGGAGAAATTCCTTTTTGTGCTCGGTAAATGTAACTACAAAAGTGGTCTCAGATGAGCAGTGCATGAAAACTTTTGGCGCAGGCATGTTTGGGAACACAGCAGACATGCTAAATGGCAAAGGTTTTAATGGTCTGTTTACATTTAACAGATCAGATTTCAGCCAAGAGTCAAACACAACGTACACTCTAGACCAGGCAAGCGCAAACACATGTAGGTTTCACTATATTACTGTGTGATCTCATAGATGGAATGGTTTGTATAAGGAGATGATGATTTACTGTACCTTTCCCGTAAATCAAACTCTCTCACAAACCTGATACTATCAGCAGATTTAATGCAATATATTATTTAGCAGATTTCTGAGCATTTGGAAAAGAGCAATTTCAAATGCCTCTTATTTTCAATAACTTAATCTATATTCCTAAAAACATTTTTCAGCCAAACCTGTGCACATTCCATGGTGCTATGCCAAAGTAAGCTATCAGCTGTGTGACCCATTGAAATAAAGTAAAATATAGTTAAATTCAACACATTTTCATTTCTGTAAAGATTATTGCGGTATCTTATTATTGAAAGACTGCATAATTTGTGTAGTGAAATCAAAAGCAATGCATCTTCTGTTTGTTATTGTACTTAACTACTGTATGTTTTTGTCTGCACAATTACAAATGACATTTTTAAGTTTTCATAATTCATCATTTTTGCATCACGTGTGTGTTCCGTTCGTTCTTTTCCAGATAATGTTTTTGCAATCAAATCCTGGGCAAAGAAGAAGTTCGGCTTTGAGAACAGCAGCTTGGACAAAGCTTTCGGAATACCAGACGACTTTGACTATATGAACTGACCAAAAACGGATCTTATGATTGTTTGTTCTGTTTAAATCTGCACAATCAATAAGGTTTATTGTCTTAGATCAGTTGGATTTCTGTTTTGTTATCAGTTCTGCATGTTTAAGACACAGTGTGACTGACTTACATCGTGAAGAGTGTGGTGTACATCGTCAGCAGTGCCCCACCCTTGAAATTTAAACTTGTCTACTCTAAGGAAACTTTAAGATTGATTTGTTCGGGTAAAAACGCTCCCAGTGTGTAAGTGGAGAAGGTGTTTTGTTAACCCTTGACTGCTCAGAGATGCACCCTTTAACCTAATGGACTGCTTGGACACCTGTTGATAGAGAAACTAAGTCTCGCAGATACTGCTGGGATGATAAATTGAGGCGCACATCAAAGGTCAATTCAAGGAAATGAATCACAAGTTAGAGTTTGTTTTAAAGAAAGTAAAATTGATTATAGAAAAAATGGACACATTCGGTTCTGTGTGAAGTAGGAATGTGTTATGCATTTATTTCAAATGTTCAGATCTCTTCAGGTGCTTTCATTTTTTATTTTTTGACATATTTTGTACCATGTAAATATTTGAACAATTTTCTTTGTCAATTTGTCAATTGTAATGTGATTTAATAAATGTAGTTATCAAGCACATTGTTTGCATTTTGTCCTATTTAACTGTAATATCCTGTTGATTTGCTGCATCATTAACTGCGCTTAAAGGTGCAGTATGTACATTTTTGACTCTACTAAAGCCTAAAAATACCATAATATGTTTGTGGATATTTAAGAAACGTGCTAAGTAAACATACTAAAAAACCTCCGATATTTAGAATTTGGACAGCAAATGTAATATTTTGGATTTGGATGTCAAACCTACACCTTTAAACGCATAAAATATCCCTTAAAATTTGTAGTTAGTTTGTCGAAAATATTTTTGTTTATTGCAACACCGTAATAGTAATGTACGTTATTAAAATACGAGTAATTTCTACTATTTTAAATAGGTTTTATTAATTAGTATTAGTACACAAGTGAACAATTTGTGCGTAAAAAGTTTAAAATGTTCAGCGTTCATGTGTAGGTGTTAAAAAAAGCAAATCAACCTGTTTGTTTCTCTGCATTTCATAAGGAATGCCTAAAAAAACAATGATTTTTCCCCAAGTTTAATTACATATTTTAATTTAAAACAAGTTCTATTTATCAATAATAGTACATTTAAATATATAACAAAATCAGAGCCCATAAAGATAGTTTTCAGTAGTCTATTTTAATAAATCATTTTGTTCATAGACTTTTCCATTGAGAAAAATATAGAATATTTTAGAGGTTCATCGCCTTCCATTTATTTGTGTACAGCTTATTGCAGAAATATGCC
>JAUCMU010000001.1:12408746-12439847 GCA_032275025.1 Enteromius treurensis
TTTTAAATGAGAATATCCAGGCTGTACGACTGCTGTCAGCGATACGAGTACTTGAAATTAACATGTTTTCTTAATGCCTGTTGAACATAACAGAGACATTTTATGATTATTACAATCAATTTCTTACCTACGGTACCTTTTAATTGTTGTTAACCGAATCAAGGTCAAACTGTGTCTTTCTGTAAATGTGGGGCAGTTATGTATATTACAGTACACACTGATGAGTAATAAGCTTAAATAGTACAGAATCCTTTGCAGTAGTCAGCATAGTGTGGTACTGTATGACTGTCATCAAACAAATTTACTTTAATCACCAGCGAAATCTGCATTGGCGTAAATTAGTATTCAGGTCATGTAAAGTATGCTATCTTCTGTAGTCATGTTTTCATCATGAGTAAGTTTCTGGTGACCTGATAAAATCAATTACAGCACTTTAAAGTACTTCATGCATGAAAAACAAGATGTTCAAGTCTACACTAGCTGTCCAAAGTTTTGAAATGCCAAACATTTTTATTGCATCACCTCTCAAAAGCTATTTTTTATTTCAATACGAAAGCTGCATTTACTTGATCATAAATACAGTAAACAGCGTACAATTTTAAATCAGTGGTTTTTTTTTAGATATATTTACTATATATATATTTTTTTTTTTTTAAATGTGATGTATTTCTGTGATTGCAAAGCTGTCATTACTTCAGTATTCAGTGTCACATGATCCTTCAGAAATAATTTTAATATTCTGATGTAGTGCTCAAGTAAGATTTCTTATCAATGTTGAAAACAGTTTTTGAAATGCGTTTTGTGTGTGTCTCTGTCTCTCTCTCTGTGCCAGGTTTTTGGGGTTGGTGTCCATGGGGGATCAGTCAAGGACGTCCATAGAAAAGACAGCGTTCTGATATTTCCCCACATACAGAGCATTAATCTAACACAAACTCAGGTGTGTGTATTGAATGTGGATATGCTCTTTGCTTAATTGTGAGCTTAAACATGCAAATGTTCTTTTTTGTTTACTATTCTTTGTGCTGGATGACACATGAGGTCCAGCGACAGCTGACTGCTTCTGTCTCCTATTACTGTCATAGCCATTAGCACAAACACACACAGGACATCATACGTTAAGAATCCAAGTAAAGCCAGAATAAATGGGTGTTCTGTGTTTGTAAAACCGCAGAAAATGTGTTATTAACCACCGAGCCAAATTTAAATGATTAAAAATACACCAAGTAAATGAAATGTTATTAAAATCTTGAAAAAAGCAGTAGTAATCTCTGCTCTCAAATGTTGGGGGCATGCCCACTTTTGGCACTGAAACCACGCACACTCAAGGGAATGCTGCTTCCTCTTTTAACAAAACTGTCAAATATAAATAAATGTAAAGACTGATGTTTTATAAATTACCGCAACCAGGTAATATGCATGCATACATACATACATATAATCATTTTCACTTGTGCTTTAGAGCAAGCAGGCGATTGCTTTCAGAGGTAGATGCCAACTGGAACAGTTATACAAAAGACAATTATATAGAAATACAGACAGGATCATAACAACATACAGATGCAGTGAACGAGAGAGGTCGTCTGGTTGGCCCAGTTAACATGTCACATGACTTTTTTTGATGCACATGGAGGAATTAATTAGGTAGTTGTGTTTCTTTCAAAGTTTATGCACATTTTATCTTAATGGATAAGAAGTTTATCCCACTTAAGTTTTTTATGCGCATTTTAAGATTTTACGCGGATCTCCGTTTCCATCCAACATTTTGTTTATACAATATTCCAAAATTTGCATAAAAATAAATGGATGGAAACAGATATAGTTCACAGTCGGCCTTTGTACCGTGTTTTCAGCATTACGTTTCTAACACTCATAATGTGTTTAGAAACGATTATCTTAATTACTTTTACAGCTAGACAACTTTTTTATTCAGAAAATGTATTAATGGAGATTTTCCAAAAGAATTCTCCTGGAAAGACTCGGTATAGTTGATCTTATCATTCTCGTTTTTAAAACTGAATTACATATGTATTTTTGTATATTTATATCTGTTTAGTTAGTCGTCAGCCTGCACGACTAAAGTCTCTTTTTGTTGATATTATTCTTAAAGCCTGCACAGAAAGCAGAAATATGCCAATAGGGGCTGTTGACAACGCATTTTTGTGTTCACTGTGCTGCTTTTTGAATGTTTATCTCTGTAAACATTCACTAGACGGCATCCTTTGCACTTTAGAACTTTTTAAATAGTATATAAGTTGTTAATACATGTTAATACATCACATTTAAGTTTAGTTTGAAGACAGTATGCCAGATATTGGCAGTTATTTTATAGACTTAGCTTTGCTGTTTACCTGTCTTATAATCTTCACAATGGAAACCCGCATCACAAGACCACTGTATATTTCTTTTCTCAGTGTTGATGGTTTGACAGAGATAGACGATGGTCTGTTTTTTCTCATATAGGAGGTCTGCAGAGTCTTGGCTCTCATAAACAAGTTTATATATATATGCTATTCTGTTATAGTGGCAATATTCAAAGTGAGCTCTGTGTTTGGATGAAGCCACTTAAATATCACTTGCTCTTATACTGAATGATAACTGAGTATAGTTAGCTATTCCTCCTAAGATCCAACAGACCAGTCTGCTGGCACAAGATGATCCTTATCCATATTTTGATGATCTGACAACAGAGTAACATCTGTGAATGTATATTCAAACCTGTTCCTTCACTAATTTTAGCTAAATTTAAGGTGGTTATGTGGCGTGACATTGTGAGGATGACCACATAATTACCACATACATTATTGAGAGGTGATGTAACCCTGCTATTCGCTTGTAATTTGTTGAAGTTCTGTAGAGGTGACAGGTAAAGATAATGTATTGCTGAAGTTACAGACTTGGTAACAGTAAGGGATGTTTCACCTATCGATGGCTGCTGAAATCTTGCCTCTCTTGGAAGAAAGGTGCTCAATTAAACAAGTTCTTCTGACATTTCAAACTGAATCGCTGTCATATTGCAGTGCCTCATTGTTCACCACGGACAACAATCGGTGTCTTGCTGTTGTGTTTGCAAGATGTGCATGTACTTTTTTAAGGGGGTTAGGCCTCCTAAGGCTGTTAAGTGTTAACATTTAAGTCATATCTTTACTCTTATGTCTTTTCAAACCTGTCTCTCTTTCATGGAACTCCACAAAATTGCATCTCCCAAGGTGCATCTACAGTATACTACTTTTAAGTTTGTTGTTTTTGAGCTCGACAGTCCCTAGCTTAAATGTACTTTGATTATGTGGGGTAAAAAAACTGAACATGCTGCATCTCATTTTGTGGAAGTCACACATATGGAGATGACCAACTGTCTTTTAAAGGGGCCTATCTTAGTGAGTGACTGGTTTTGAATGTATTGAATTATTTATGTTGCCTAAAGAGGTAGAGGAAATGAAAGTTAACATCTTTAATGGAGAACACATAAAGAATGAACAAAAAAGCTTCACTGGGCCTCTAAAGATGCTGCCTTTCTTTGTTCACTATTGAAGCTGCCTCTTGTCTTTTTTGTGTTGCGTTATATATTGTCAGCAGATGTAGATGAAAGTGTCTGCTTAATAATGTAAATTAGATGTATTGTTGTGATCATTTAATTTGTCTGAAAAGAGCTTCTGAGCTAATGAGCTTGTCTTTCTCTTTTGCTCTTGCAGGAAGATGCTTCTAATATAACAATTTTAGGTCTGCTGCTTGACTGCAGTTTACCAAAAATGTTCTACAATCAGCCCCAGGTAAGATGTTATCTTAATTTCAGGAACTGTTTTAAGGCCTGTTTACACAAAGATTAAGATTCAGGATGAAAACTGGGTGCAATAAACATTTTAAGAGGAACGAATGGCTGTTAATTTTAATGCATGTGTTCATATTGAAACAATCATTTGCATGTTGTAAATGCAACAAGGTTTTTATGGAGATATGGCCTCATTTCTGTGAAGAAAACTAGCCAAGCTATAAGATTTACGCTTATGGTCACATGCCCAGACCTGCTGCTGCTGTTACGTAAAACTACAGTTTGATGACTAGTTTGCTAAGAGTCAGTGAATAGCAGAGATAGATTTCAGAGCCGGCTCTCTTGAAGTTGATGCTGGTTTATAAACACCACAGTATATACAAAAAAAGGACTATATGTAAATATGGTTTATGTCTCCAGGATAAGCAGCTGTCAGAAACTGAAGGTTGTGCAATGCTTTGTGTCCCAGAAAACTGCTATATTTCTGCTTTTCTATAAGCTAGGACGGTGAATATAAATTTGTTTATGAATTGGTTTGGACAGACGTACGGCATAATAAAATTGTGCCAAATTTTCATACTAAACATTTATGTCCATGTGAACAAGCCTTTAGAAATACTCCTACTTCTGCATATGAGTAACTTTAGGTACTTCCTAATGGCAGCAGAAATGTGGGAGATCCTTTAGCCAGTTAATGTTCTTACGCACAAACTGCTTTGTTATCTGCGTCTTTTACTGTTTTCTTCCTTTTAAACTCATTCTCTTTGATTCGTCTCTAAACTTACCAGGTGCAGTGTCTCAAGTTCAAACTTGACATCCTCGTTGTTGTTGTTGCATGATTTGGAGAAAAAAAAAAAAAAACTTTTCCAGTTACTGTTTAGCATAACCATATTCTTCCCAGAAACAACATCTCTAAATTGAATGCGAATGCAAAAAAAACGAAAAGCCTCTTTAAGTGTAAGGCTCGTTGTAGAGGTGGTCTTCCAGTCAGTCCTTGTTGAAAAGTCCTGGAACTTCATGTTTGGAACACAGCCAATAGCTCAGTTGAGAGTTGATGGTGCTGTTAACACCTATCCACTCAGAGACAAAGAACACCAACGTCTAATTCTTTTAAAATTAAATTTTTACATATAATCATCATCTGTTGCATTGATTCACAAGTTATTTGGTTATTGAATGTTGGGATATATGGTATGTCTTGTTTAGTTTGGAGCGCTTTGCATTCCTGTGATTTGTGTTGTTGACTGGTGTCTAGTGTGTTGATGGAATATGTGTATTTACATTTCTCTCTTTCCTAACAGGGTTGGTGTTTAGTATCTGAGGAAGGAAGAATTGCACTTCAGATCAGTCTTTCTGAAAGAGGGGAAAGGCCGGCCCACTTGGACAAACTCAAGCCATACGTGCTAGAGAATATTGTGGTGCTGCTGGTCCTCCCACCACCAGATGCTGTCTGTATGTCCAGTTGTACTTTTATATTCATTTTTTTTTATGTGTTTTTTTTTCTGTTTACCCATTTTGTACTTCACACTTTTAGGTTTTGGAACTCATTTGATTTCTGCTGCAGATACAAAAAATTCACAACATGACTTTTGACAGCATCCTAGCAGTATTTGTATAAATGTTTGTAAGCGTTATTTATTTTTCCCGGCAATCTTTGACTTTATTTGGACCCTATTAACATTTGTTTATCTTATGCTATGATTCTCATACAACAAACAGCAAAAAACATTTCTTAGTTTGAACAAATGTATGGTGTCTGTGTCACTGGGCAGTTTGTTGCGTGAAAACACTGTGTCCATGTTTTCACACTCCCCATGTGAGATTGGCATTATTCTGTTTTAACACGTTTCCACACACTTTTTTGTTTGCACTCATGGGTTTGTGGGGCCCTAGGCAAGATCATAAAAAATGCAGTGTATCTAGTGGTGTAAAAATATCATAACATATAAATAGCCACATATTTATATTATTTTTAAGAGAAAATACAAACGTATATCGTACTCTATAACTATATAATTGGTTATCTAATGCAACAGATTGATTGTAAACAAACATCAATTGTGGAGAAAGATATGTAAATCCAAACAGGCACCAAATTAACATATTAGGATGATTTCTAAAGGATCATGTGACACCAAAGACACCAGCTTTGCCATCACATTATTGCATTACACTTTAAAAATGTTAAATTAAAAACTAAATACTAATTAATTATAACACAATCTAGCGATATTGCTGTACAGTATTTATTTACAGTAAAAAAAAAGAAAAAAGAAAAGTGCAATCTTGGGGAGCATAAGAGATATAATAATCATATTTTTAATGCTAGTGTACATGTTGGTGTACACTCTGCTACATTTGAATTTACTACTGCTGATTGTACTTTGGTCTGTTTCATTATTGTAATTGAAAGTACACATTTTATTTTAGTAGTAACATGCCACTGAAAATGAATGCGCAGTCAAATGTGACTCAAAGCACTTTGAGTTTTCATAAATTTTCAGTAATTGAATAATCTAATGAGTCAGTTATTTAATTTATACCACATACATGTGGAAATAATTATATCACCTGGAGGTATCTTGTCATAGATTTCATAGATTCAAAACGAAAAGGCTACTTTTCTATAAATACTAACATAATGAGCATAGACTCTATTTCACTTCCTTATTGAAATGTTTTTACTCTTATAAGATATTCTTTGAATCTCGTTCATAAATGCTTAATCACTCAGGAATGAATGAATAAAAATAGTTAAGTATGAAATTATGGAATGATAGGTGAATGGTTTTAGTGAATTAACGTAACAGAGTGTTAATAAAAATAAAAAAAAACTGAATGACACTTAAGCCTAGGACATTTTAAACATGTAATGAGATGAAAGGGAACCATAACTTCCTAGTTCATGAGTTACACCTACCTGGATTTGAAACTTTTTGCTGCTTGGCCACCAACGCCCAACAAGTAACTTTCTCTGGTATCATAGCACCACCATGTGGCTTTCCAACTGTGCCTGCGCAATCTTGTTTTCTTTTTCAAGTTATGTGTAGTATGGACCCATTTACAAGTTCTATTTCATGATTGTGTATTTTTATTCCAGCAGATCCCAGAATAGGAGTGTTCATGTTGAACTCGGGGGTTAAAAATCTCTTTGTTAAGGTATGTGAACAAAGGACAGCACAGGTTCTAATGAGGTTAATAATGCATATAGACTGAGACGGTTTATAAACGTGGATCATGCTGCATGACATGTCTTGTGTCTTTGTGTCCAAGGAGATCCAGCTCTTGTCAAGAACAGACAGCAGTGTAGAGCTTACTGAAGTGCTACTCAAGCCTTCCTCTACTAATTTCACTCAAGTGGCTTCGCTCTTCTGTAGACGTCAGTAGCCTAAAATTCTTTCAGAATTTTTCATACTGGACATGCTTTGTTAGCCGTGTTTACTTCATTGTCTTTTACTTTTTGTTTTGTAGGTTCTTTGTCAGCTCAAAGTAAAAGGTGTCCAACTCAGATTGGCCTGCAGATTTTAGCAAACAGAACAGTGAATTTATATCCACTGCTGCAAGGCACATTACACGGGTAATGAGTTAAGAGTTTATTTACTGAAAATTATCTTAATGCTCAAATTAAATCAAATAACCATTAGATAGCAAATACACAATAGGCTAATAATATATATTTTTTTCAAATGTTACATAAATTGTAAAATTTTGCAACCAGCCGCTCCACTTTTCGTCCTGGGGGGCACGCGGTGAGCAGGCCGGGCTCCGAGATCTTCTCAGCTCTCACCTCTTAGGCCAATCATGCCTATTTGTTATTACAGAGGAAGTGGAAACTCATAAAATGTTTTTAGCCTCTAATGATTAATATGAAAACATTTCAAACAAAGTCTTACACATTATAAACTTGTGAAAGCGAATGGTAGCGTACTTCCTTCAATTAGGGTATAAAAAATATAAAGTAATCTAGTGTTGTGGTCATGAATATTGATGCAGTTCTGCTATATATTTAGCCTTGTTTATAAAAGTGGTTCCCCTCTGTTTCAGATGGTCCAGCTCTGAGCTGAGTTCTTTCGTTCAGCTCAGACAGAAGCAGAGGGGCTCAGAGCATGTTGAGCTCTGGATGTCCAACCCCTTCCCCATCAACTTCAGAATCACTAACATCTCCTTTTTCCAGCATAGACTCCTTAAGGTAATGTTTACCTGAACAGAAGAAACTTGAATCTCCAGTGACACCTGGGGGCTGTTCCAGAAAGCAGGTTATTTGGTATGGTATGTTTAAGAGATAACAAATGCAGATAACCTCAACTTTTGGTTCCAAAAACTGAGGTAACTTTCAGGGTATGCAAGTAGCCATAGCAACTTGCTCTCTGAATGTAACCTGCTCCGGAATAGGTTATGTTTCAGGGTTAGCTTGTTTCAGAGCTATCGGCTCATGGTGGGCTTGACAGTATAACTTTATTGTAATAATTTATTATATATATATATATATATATATATTTATTTATTAATTTATTATTACTTTATTGTAATATATGTATATAAAATAAAGATAGTTGTTTGATATGTAATCTAATATTCTAAAACGGATGTTATGTTTATTACATTGAATATAAATATATAAATTTATTGGCGTATATAATAGTTTTCTGTATAAATTATAAAACAATATTATGACAAGGTAATGTTTATATTTTATTATTGCACACATCATGGATCTGCATTTCTGTAATGTATTTTTATAAAAAAAAATACATATCTTATATGACTTATTATATAATTGGCATCAAACAAACAATAAAACTCTTATTCTCATCTCCAGGATTAAAAAAAAACTATTTTTTTTAAAGTTTTGTATGTAAATGACCTTTAAACAGTAGAAAAAGAAATAAACACCATTGCACGCTTTTAATTAGCTTCGGTATCCATAGAGACTCGCCGATTCGTTGCTCTGTTAAAAGTGTGTTGCGTGTTATGAACTTACTCCCGGGCGTGTTTTTGGAACCAGCATACCTCGAGTAAGCAAGGTTTGGGTTGATCAACTGAGAGTTCTGAGTTTAGTTATGGTATATTAACCTTGTTTTCTGGAACACCCCTCTGGTGACTAAATCATGCAAATTTTTTTTTTTTTCCTGTTTTGAAATTAAGATGAGTAGCAGGTGGGTTGATGACTCTATTTTCTATTTAACTTAAAATACTCAACAAAATAATAATTGCTGTTAATAGTATACACAAGTACAATTCACAAAAAATAGTAAGCTATATTAGTTTGAACTTTACAATTTTTACAGCTTTACTAAGATGTAACATTTCCCAATTTATAGGTTGTAAATATGACAAAGTTGCTGGAGGTGAGCCCCGGTAGCTGGAAGCTTCTGTCTCTTCAGCTACTCAGCAAATCTTTACCCACAACCCTCAAAACCACAGTTACCCTGACAACCAATGTAGGGGTTCCAATGGAGCTTCACCTCCAAACATATTCCTCTGCCTCAAAGGTAAAACTTGACCACATCAGCAAGAACACTCTTAAATAAGAGATAAGGTTCACGTCCTCTTGCTGTGTTGACAGAAACTTGATGATGGATTAAATTCCTTCTCTACTGCATAGACAGAATGCACTGAACAGAGAACACACAGACAGTAATTTAATTACTTCAGTGCTATCAAATGATTCATTGCATTGCAAATAAGATTTTGTTCTAATATATGTGTGTGTGTACTGCTTATATTTATTATATATGTATAAATACACATACATGCATTATATAATTTGAAAGTATTTATATTTATTTAGATTCATAAATCTATAATCCTATCATTTTTATTATAGATAAATATTTATAATTTATAATATGGCTGGGCAATTGATCGAAAAGTAATCGAAATCGACATTCAGAACCTATAATCGATCAAATTTTTCCAGGTAAATTATTTCAAATACTTTCCCTTTAAAAACACTACCGTGTGTGAAGTTACATGACCCCGCTCCGTTACGTTACCCTACGTTCACTCCAGACGCGACTTGGACACTTGAACATTTTGAGTTTACTCGCTTCATTTACACACGCTTCACAGCAAACGCAAATTTGCGTCATGGGAGGAGGAGCTTCTGCCAGGCGAATCCAGTCTCTGTACATCGTAAAGGATTTGACCCCCTTGGCTACATTGGAGCGAGGCGGGTTTAAACACCTCGTTAAAACTCTCGACAGAAGATACTCTGTGCCGTCGCGATCACATTTTCAAAAACCTGTACATGTACAAGACATAACCTGAAAGGTTAACATGCTCGTGTTTCTTAGTAAGAACTTTGAGTAAATTCATGTCCATATAGTGACATGGGAAGATCACTAAGATAATCTCATGCAGCTGTTTTAAAGTCAAGTAATGCACCCTTCATTCAAAAATCTCTCACTGTATGCACACTATGAGCATATTTGCCCTCATATTTAACCATGAGGGCAAAAAAATAAATAAAATAATCGTTCATTAATGGTAATCGAGTTAAAATGTTCAATTAATCGAGATTTTAGGCCAAATCGCCTTAATATATAAATATATTCATTCTTAAATATATACATGCGTGTGTATTGTTATATATTTGATAAATAAAAACAGGATACTCATATGTTATGTGAACACAAACAATATTTTTGAAGCATTTTACTAATTTCTATACATTGGCGCATATTATCAAGCAGGCTTGTTTTTGCCTGAATTATCACTTTCTTTCCTCAGCAGGCAGGTGTAATGTTTGAGTCATTTGAGGAGTGTGAACGGCTCTGTCCTCTCCACTTGTCCAGATCAGGTGAGACAAACACACCTGGACACACAGAAGTGTCTTTTCTAGACCAATGGATCTCAACCTTTTTGACTCCAAGGTCCACCTTTTTCCTGTACAATATTACAAAGAGTTTGTTTTGAAAACGTAGTTTCTGGCCTAACAAATTAATGTGTGATAATTAATTAAAATTATAACACCTGTTTTTAACAGATTTTTTTTTGTACAGCAATGTTTTGTTCTTTTTTTTTTTTTTTTTTTTTTTTCGGATTTTTTTTATATTTGTGTAATAGTTTTTAATACTTTTAATTCACGGCTTTTTATTATTACTTATATATGCGCATATGCTGCATGATCATATTCTACAATCCGTTTTTTTACTTAATACCTGAACTTAACTATCTTACTATCTCACTAACTACTAATAGGCAGCAAATTATGAGTTTTAGTCATTTAAATAAATTGTGACTTATTCTTTGAAGTAATGTAGTACATGTATTTAAACCACATAATTAGAGATGCTGCCTTGAACTAGTTTTATATAAGTTTATATTTTATTTTCCAATTAGCATTTATTTCAGTTGTCCTTGTACTATGAATTGATTGGATGTTTTGCATAACGGTTTTTGCATTTTGTATGTGTATGAACTCACAGGACGTGTTGAGTGGCAGCAATCCCTTCTCCCAGAATCTTCCTCATCTCTCTGGAGAGTGGACAGCAGTCTGGCTTCTTCTCTCTGTAGCCGTTGGCACTGTAGCAAAGAGCTTTCTTGCAGGTAAACCGACTGGAAGGTAGAAAAAAACACACATAGGGACAAAAAAAGGCTACTCATACTGAATGCTGTTGAAACACATGTTCATTTAATCTTCTTTTTTTTTGTCCTGTGTGTGTGTGTGTGTTTTATTCAGGTGGCCCAGACTTCCTGCAAACCACTCTTCACCCCTGGACTTTGGGGCCACACCTGTCAATGATAGTAAGGTATGCAAATCACTAATGAAAGAACAACAGGAGCATCTTTAGTAAGAATCTTCAAATGTCAGTGAAACATGCCATCACGTGTCATTTTCATCTTTGTTTGAACTGTTAATGTTAATCACTTATCCAGGTGAAGAATTTCACTCTGACAAACCCGACGGGTTCAGTGGTGTCTGTGGAGATCCGAACCCTCTCCTCATACCCAGTTCCTCTTGAAGCCCTCGACATGTTGACCAAATGGTACATACTTTAAACATACACTCATATGGCCTAAATTCTCTTCTGCCAAAAACCTTCAAATATTGAATTGAATTACATGTATTTACACATAAATGACACATTTTTAATTGTCATTTTAGTACTCCAGGTATTTTATTACTGTTAGTTTTATTAGTGTTAGTTAGCAATAATGGATGAGAAATAAACCCCCATCTGAAATCGTATTATGTATGTATCTATCTGTTTTTAATTTTAGGTTTAACATTAGCCCATTGTCTGTGAATATCACTACAACAGAATTTCTTCTATCGGCTACTAATCACAAGGTGAGGTCATGATTTTTGAATGGCCTTGTTAAGCATATTTAGTATATCTCTTATTTAGTATATTATGTGTTTTGTGATAACTCTGGTTATAATATACTCATGTTTTTACAAACAGGAAAGTGAGAGAGGCACTGTGTTGAGATTCCTTCTACAGCCGTGGGAGTCGAGGACAGTTTCTGTGGCGTACCAACCCACAGAACACAAGCATGTTACCTCACTGCTCCTCATCAGGTACTGCTCTGCCCAAATGAGTTGTAACTGAGATATTAACATAACATTGACATATTCAATTTTATATTTAACATATTGAAGGCAATTACACACAAAATATTTTGCGAGTAGTTACATTATACTATTGACCATGACGTCTTGTTGTTGTTTTCTCTGTGCTTCTATGATTTTCTATGCTAGTTGTTAGCACACAGTAATTGAGGCTTTATCTGTTTGTTAACAGGAACAACCTGACCGTGTTTGACATGGTTCTGGTAAAAGGGTTTGGGGCGAAGGAGCTCCTGAGAGTAGGAGGGAAGCTTCCTGGGCCTGCAGCCTCACTGCGCTTCAATGTGCCCCAGTCAACCCTCATGGAGTGCAGAGATGGTGAGCTGAGCTCCTCATGACATGTCATCACTAAGAGTTTGTTAAAAAAGAAATACACTGGTGGGAGAAGTTTGATTGTTCTCAAATTACCTGATTCTTCTGATTTTTGCATTTTTTGTAATGGATTCACTCATTTTTAGTTACATTGAATTAACCAACTTTTAATCAGAACACTCTTGATCTAAAATATGTATTTGAAGTACCTTTTGAGATTTTAAGTAAATATATTAATTTAAGATTTTTGGTTTATGGTCGCATGAATATGATGGCTATAAATTAAAACTTTTTATTAATTTAAAATGTATTCATTTGAATAATCTTTAAATTTAAAACGTCATTATTTAGGTTTAGGTTTTCATCATGAACCCTAGTTTGGGAAACCCTGATTTGGACATTGAGCTCAATCTGTTTAACCACATTAACTGATTAATGACATTTATTATGTTAATTACTTGCTGAAATTCATGTCGTGTTTTGGGTGGGGGGGTAAAAATTACATTATTAATATGATATATTAATAACATTATGTTAGTCTGCGAAGCTCATATATTTGATCTCCGTTTGTTGTGTAAACTTAACCCCTTTATGTCTTCTCAATGGCAAAATGTGTCCCAAGTGACCTGATTTCAACCTATTTACACATCTTTACAAATCGTTATTAATTAAGTGTTCTGGTTTTTGCCATACCTAATCTAAAGTTGAGACTCTTCATCATTTGTAAATGATTATTAATATTTACTCTAATCGTTTACTATCTTTCTGGGCATTGGACTGCTTTAACAGTGTTGTTCTAAAGGGTGGTTAGTTAAGTTTAACTAAATGCTTGCTAAATACACGTTGTAATTTAAGTACAAAACATGGATATTCATTGTTCCACACTCAAAAATTATAGTTCTTAAATCATATGTTAACAAAAAAATGAAAAACCATTAATTTTTTCAAGAGAACTTGTTTATCAAAAGTTGTATTAACAGATTGAATTGTGTTCCCTAATTTGAACGTGTGTTAACTAATGATCCGTTAAGCACAGATTTGTATTATTTGGTTGATTGATTAATAAAATGTATTCATGTTATTACAAAGTGTTACCATGTTTTTTTATTCTCTGTTGTCTTTTTACAGGTTTAAGATCAAGTAAGCCCTTGTTTGCCATCCAGAAAAGCTTTAAAGTGGAGAATGCAGGCGAGTTGCCACTGACCGTGGTATCCATGTACATTAATGGATATAAATGTCAAGGTTATGGCTTTGAGGTGCAACACTGCAGATCTTTCAGAGTGGACTACAACTCGTCCTCAGAAATCACAATTACGTAAGTCTTAAGAGTGTTAATGTGAAAGTGCATGTGCCTGCTGATAGAGTATAGTATGCACAGCAGCCTGAAAAACTGTCTATCAGTATTTTAAACAAATTGGAGATCTTATTCAGTCCCTTCATTTAGGAGTACTATAGAGTTTTGAGATGATGGGATTACAAGAACGTAGGTTTAAATCTCTAATGATCTGTCTGTATCTCTTTAGATTTACTCCAGACTTCACATCTTCCTGGGTGATCAGAGACTTGACCCTGATGACAGAACGTGGCTCCCTTTTCCACTTCACCCTAAATGTGACTCTTCCTCACCACATGCTGCCCCTGTGTGCTCAGGTGGTACCAGGACCCAGCTGGGAGGAGTCTTTCTGGGTCATCACACTGGTCTTCACCTGGTTAGCAATCCATATACAGACTTGTATGTAAATAAGTTACCCTGTGCATGTAAATGCATTCTATGAATTAATATAAACCCGTTCTCTCTGCAGTTCCTCTCTAGCTGGTGTGTGTCTGATAGCTTTTCATCAAGCACAGCACATTCTAAGCGAGTTCTCCACACCAAGTCCACGTAGCAATCACAACTCTGCACCTCGTGAAAATAGTAGTGTCAACCACATCTCCTCAAATGGTGTGAGGTGAGACGCCATCACTCTTTATTATTGGGGAAATCACACACATACAAACATATTAGCTTATTTTTTGAAACATTTTCTTGCAAAGGTTTACATCATTGGACCATATTTGAAAGGTGTATTAATAATTAATAAAATACAATGGGTATTATTTCTACTATTAATATCATAAGTTAATAAATATCTAATATTTAAATAAAAAAAAATAGTTTTTTATATGGATATAATTAATCAAATAAATATTGTTATTTTATTTATTTATTTTAAGGCATTGCTTGTTAATGTGGCTTTTTTTTTCTGGAATTCTAAGCAGCAGAGATATTTGATGTTGTGAAAAATCATATTGTAGTTCAAATCGCTATTGCAGTATATTACATTTATTTTTATTCATTTGTTTTATGCTTAATACTTGTTGGATGTAAATTATAGAAAACCATGTTATATCCATTTTTAACTACTTCTTGTTGTTGTTTTTTTTCTCTAGTAGAGCAAAAGGCAGTTGTAAGAACTACACTGACACAAGCCATCCCTCTGACAAAGGCAAAGGGAGAGGATCTCCGGCCGTGGCCAATGGGACGATTCGGTCACAGTCCTCATCCAAGAAAACTTCTGGAGGCTCATCCCAGCCTCCAAAGAAGCAAACTAAGGTGTCGTTCTTATATAGTAGATATAAAAATAGCTCTGCAACTGCTGCTGCTAGTGTTCCTGCTCCCTCAGACTTCTGTAGTCTTCCCACCGATGAAGATGGAGATCGCACCTTTGAGCTAGACCCAGAAGTTTGTAATAACAACAACAATAACAATGACATATTAGATGAAACCCTTCTCCCAGCTGAGAAGAAAGAGCACTTTAGGGAATCCAGAGAGGACAAGGCATTGCCGGCTGATATGTTTCCTATGGAAACACTTCCTGGATTACCTGAAAACATCCCAGCAAGCAGAGTCCCTCAGCCTGCAGATGAAGCCATCAAAAATGGGGAGTGTAAAAGAAAGAATAATGCAGAAAAAAGGGATAATGTAGATGAAGAGGTAAGGTACTTTTTTTTTTTTTTTTTAAATCACTGACCGGTGTTGAGGTTCTTTCTAAGACAAATGAATTGTGTGTGTGCCCCTCACTCAGAAGACAGAAAGAGGCAGCAGTCAGAAGAAGAGACCAGAGAAAGATGCAGAACTCGGAGTGTCAGCCACCAACACCAAAGCAAAGAAAAACACGGTCAGGATTCGCAGGAAAGCAGCTGAACTCATTCCTGGGTAAGTGTCTACAGAGTTCAGCTTTGAACTGCCTTGATTCATGATTCAGGTTAAAAGCAGAGATTAAATTTAAAAAAATTTAAAATAAAATAAAAAATGGATCTTTCCCTCTTTCTCTCCCATTTCACTTTCCATAACTTCTATACTGTCTTATTAAAATAAAGGCAAAAAATGACACAGAAAAGCTCTGTTTAAGGCAATATGTTATAATTGGGAGCTACTACAATGCCAATATTTTTGCGCTCCTTACCTTACTGTTAAACATACATTAAGTACAATTAAGTGTACATCATTTGTTGAATTTTATTAACTATTTGATTTTAATGGATTGTTTGTTTGTATTTATGTTATGTTGAATCTGTGTCTGCCTTGAAATAGCCTGTGAAGATAAGGCAAAATACTTAACACTATAATTCAATATAAAAACATGTTAAGAAATTTTATTTTTGTTTATATATATATTATATTTAACACCTGTGTTTTTCATTCGGGTAATCCATCAGGCTTCCTGAAAACAGCGTTGTCATGGTAACAGAGAGTGAGAGAGAATTTCAACATAATGCTGCTAGAACCCGCAACATAAAACCTGATCTACCTAAAATAAGAACCAACCCAGACAGCCCTCTCAAACACAGTGGTGAGGAAGTGATTTCCAGCTGTTCCTGTGTCTGACTATTGTATGTGTGTAGTTCATGTGTCCCTGAACATCGTAAAGTCACTGCATTTGTTGAAGACAACATAAAACCCATTTCAAAGTTAATCGTAATGATTTGATTAAATCGTTTGCTCATGTAATTTTTCTCTGCCACATAATATGTGTATATTTGTTTTCTATTTTAAAATCTTATTTATTCCTGTGATGACAAAGCATCTATCACTTCAGTCGTTACTGTCAGTTTTGATTAGTTTAATGTGTCTTTGCTGAATTTTTTATTTATTTTTTTAACACAATAAATCTTACTAACCTCAAACTAGTGTATTTCAATTTCAATAAAATATTAAGCATATAATTTAGAAAAACGAAACAAGTATGCTAGAATGATTTCTGAGAGATCATGTGACACTGAAGACTGGCATAAATAGCTGCTGAAAATTCACTTTAACCAAAAGTCACAATTATTCCCAACTTTGACCGGTTGTGTACTCCGCTGATCTACTGTACCTCTCCCTGTCATTTTTGTTAAACCTTTTTCTTTTACACAAACACAGGCACGTGTTTGAGCAGACCTAGGCGTAAATGTCCAGAGCGGCGTCTGCAGTGGGAGTCAGGCTCTGATTCGAGCAGTTCATCTGGCAGTGTAAGAGCCAGCCGAGGATCCTGGGGCAGCTGGAGCAGCGCCAGCAGCATAGAGGGAGAAAAGGACCCAAACAGACATTCCTACAGGAGTAAGAGATCATGTGGTGGCTATACACTTTTATGTTGAGCTGAAAAGAAAACACGCACTTTATCCACTGCAGTTTCTAGAAGTTATATAAAATAGTGTGTATATACAGTTGTTCAAAATAATAGTAGTCCGACATGACTAACCAGATCAATCACTGTTTCTGGTATAAATCATATTATTAGATGAAAGGGCGTGTTCAATTCCTGGACCATAATCCAATAGAAGACTTGTGGGGTGACATCACAAATGCTGTTTCAAAGGCAAAACCATGAAATGCAGAGGAATAGAGTAAACGGAGTAAATATTAGAGCTTGTAATAAAAAATGCAGACACTGCTATTTTTTGAACAGCCCAATACATTTTTTTCTCTTTATTTTCTGTAATATAATTAAGATGTTGATAGTTTTTCTTCATGTTTTGATGTAAATATAATGTGCCGTGTTCCCAATGAATGGAAATTTAAAAAAAATAATAAAGGTTTTTGAGCTTTACTCGCGTTTTAGAAATAAATGCTATTATTTTTAACACTACTGTATATACAGTATATATATGTGTGTGTGGGTATGTGTATATGATTATTTTTGTTTTTTTAGGAGACAACAATCATCAGTACAACCCATATCCAAAAGAACGGGAAAGTTACATGAACATGAACTACACCTACAAAACTCAAAGGTACAATTGCCAGATTTTCTTCACATGCAGAATATAAATTTCCTGATAATTTACTCACCTCATGTCATTGGAGATATTTTGGTCTTTGTTTCTTCCGTTGTAAAGAAATTAACTTGAGAAAACAATTCCAGGATGTTTCTCCATAAAGTGGACTTTTTAGAAAAATCGTTTCACTGGTTAAGACAGTTATTTCTTAGCTAGAAACCTTTTGAAGTTGAATTTAAGCTGAAATTTGAACCTTCAAGCCGTTGAAGGGCACTATATGAAGAAAAAACTTTCTTTACGAATGAAGAAAGACATGAACATCAATTATCAGGGAATTTTTTTTATTCTGGAAGTGAACAAATCATTTAAATTTGTAGGTTTTTTATTTATTTGATGTAAGAATCATGAAAGTGATTGATATATAAACACATTTGTCCACAGCATGAACAATCTATATGTCAGGGAACCATGCCAAAGTACAGAAGTCTGTCCCGCCCCTGCACTTCCTCACACCTTCGCTGATGTTGCTGCAGGAGTGGACAAACCCATTGGTGAGGGATATTCACATGATACACTAAGAAAGAGAATCACTGTTACAATGCAGGGTCTGGTTTTGTTTATGGGATTTTTATGCATTTTGGTTTCACCAGACATAATCGGATCTAATGTGATTGAAGAGACGTGGTCACCGGCCTCAGTCCCTCTAACCAATGAATTCAGGTACAACATGACCGAATCCCTCCCGTTCGTCCCTCAGAGTCCCTCATCAGGATATGAAAAGTATGTCTCATAGGCTTTTGGTTATTTTTGACTTCATATTATGTCTCCATACACAATCCGATTAAAATGTTTTAATGTGTGTCATTACTGTGAAGCTTCCCTTGGAGCAACATGAACAGCCAATGTGCCGGTCAGTATCCCTATAGTGACCAGACCAACTACATGCCAAGAGGTGAGGAGCTTTCTGTCACAAGGAGTAGAATATATTATTGTACCTCATAGTAACTAAAGGATGAGTGAAATTTTCCTTTGTTTTTAATGTTCAGGTAATGGCAATTACCAAAATGCATTCGCATGCCATCAAAGCCAAACCATGACCCACAGCCATCAGCCAGTCTGGGGTGAGAATGGAACCCAAGACATGAACTCCACATGGGACACTGGCACTTGTGTGGGCAGCAAGGTGAGATTTGCATGTTTATTTTTGTCAGGTACTTTTAAAAAAAAATCATAAGGCAACACAGTGTTACCTTGAAAAGTATTGATGGCAAAATATTCTCTCGTTAACGTTAGCTGTAACGGATTATGATAGTTTAGAGGGGGTTAAATATTAATTTATGACATTAGTATTATTAGTATAAATATTACTGGTTTATTGCCATTTGCACAGGTGTGCGTTGTACAACAGATACATTAGAATTCTTCTGCGTTTCGGAGTTAGCTTTTATTTTAAAAAATATATATATATTTTAGTGGAATAACTATAAAGAGGACTTTATTTGTTTGGAATATTAAAGCAATTTTTCCCTTTTTTATTTTTTCTTGCTCTCCAGCCATTCTTTTCAGGAACCAGAAGTCTGTCACCCATGTCCAGTCTATTTGGCTCTATCTGGACACCTCAAAGCGAGCCTTACCAGAGCCACTTCCACCCAGAACGTTCCGCACCGGTCTCGCCCCACTCGCCCATCTCCCCCGTCGCACCCGTCGCACCTTTCAGCCGCGAACCAGGCGGTGCCTGCCCGGGAAAACAGTACTCCAGCTTTAATCCCTTCGGACCACACATGAATTTGGACATATGGAACTCCTCTTCAAACCGGAGTTCCAACTCTCAGCTCTCCAATGATTCAGGCTACTGTGGGGATATGTGAGCGATCTGTACTTTTGTTTTGAATAATATGGAAAAACAGAATGTGGTTTTATCTCTAATGGGGAAAAATGTGAAAATTCTTCTTTCTTTTATGTTTGATGTTGTGGTAAGGTTCAGCATTTTGTTGTATATTTTTCTAGATGTTTTGCAAGTTGACCATTGAAAATTAAAAAAAAAAAACTAAACAGTTTTGTACTTGACTTTGTGTTGTTTCTTTTAAGTGTGCTTAGTCAATTATGGAAGCCTGTTTCCGCTACAGAGACTCTGACGTTTCTGTTTCACAAAAGTTCCTTTGTGGCAAAAGAAGGTTCTTTAGATTATAAAAAGATAGGAAAGAGATGGTTAAAAACCAATCAGATTATTTTAAATTTTAAGCAATCTAAAACTTTCTAAACCGTTTACATGTTAGAAATAAATTTAAACTAGATAATATTGACTTTTCCCCCCATTATTTTAAGCAAAGTGAAACATGGACATGAAATGAATCATGAATTGATGAACGGTTCAGGAGGAGTTCTTGACTAGAAATTAAGGCTTATGGTCAACTAAGTAAACTCACTCGCTCAATAAAAACGGTACAGCATTATATACTGTATTTCTAGTTGACCAGCTTCAAGGTTTTGTCTTAAGTTTCCTTCTGAGGTTCCAGCTTGTACACTACAGTAAGTACAACAGAACAAATTACGCATCCTAATAAAATAAAACACCATCATTCTATAGGTCTCTGTTTAGACCATTAATGACAACAATATACCCAAAACATCTCAAATAATGCAGTTTATTTATGAGCTGTGCAAAATAAAAAATGATATAACACAGGTCACCTAAATTTGGCATGAAGTTCTACAAATGTGAAAGCATAATTGGTTGCAAATCCTTTCATGTGGTAATATAACAAACAAGTAAAATGCAAGCTTTAATGCTACAAAAAGCAGGTTTGTGGATCTAAATGGGAGAAATACCTTTTGGAATGTACATCACGCTATATATTGTGTATTTTGTGCAAACAAGCAGCAATAGTTCCCTTTATTTGACAATCAAACTGTACAGGAAAACAGACATAAGACAAGGAAGATTTAACTGTGTGGCATCAATATTCTTGGAAAAAAAACAAAAACCTGGGCACTTTTTCAGTTTTGTTTTTTTTAAGCATTATGAATATGAACCCAGAACATGGTTTGTCAGCATCACAACCACTCTCACAACAAATGAAGATCAGTAATTATAATAATGCAAGCTTTCAGGTAAACATTTAACCAGGGGGCTATTTTTAATATTAGCACTATACACATTTTTGTGCTGCTAAATCACAAAGTGGATCTGGTGATTTGATCATGTGATAAAGTTTCTCTAAACAACACATGAACTTTTATGGTGTAGAGCAATGACCAAAGCGGATTTTTAAATGAACAGTAGAGTGATATTAAAAAAAGGAAATTTTGTTTAAAAGTGGTTTCTTGCATAATATGAGGGATTCAAGAGACTTAAATGCATCATAAGGACATTGTACCAACCACAGTTGTGCACATCACAGTCAACAGCAAAGGAGCACATATATTGTTGCATATTTTGGAAATATTCCTGACATCACTTTTAAACAGACTAAATCTGGCCAAATATTACTGATACCAGCCCACCATCGTGAGATTTGTTTTGGGGGGCGTGTCTATTTGTTGTGCACATAGTTTGAAATCGCATTACTTGCATTTTTATTATACATGCCAATGCTTTAAACAATGTCCCCTTTTTAATCATCTGAACATTCAGATTTTTCAACATACAGTAGAACCATCAATATTTTCCAAAGAATGGCATAACTTACAAGAATTACATTTCTGTCATCATTTACTTAAACTCATGTTGTTCCAAATCACTGTTTCTTCCATGAAGCAGAAAAGGGGATTTCTTTTTTATATAATAAAAGTAAATCTGTAAGATGTGTATTAATTTGCATATACAATTAAATCAAAATGTCTTTGTATGACTTGGAACTTTATCGTGGTTACAAAACACGCCTTTTACATTCCACAGAAGAAAGGAATTCATGAAACAACCTGAGGTTAAATGACAGAATTTGTATTTTTGCATGAGCCATTTCTTTATACTGCAAAACCAACGGTTCACGATCAGGGTCTGTTTTTCTGTCCAAGGCGAGGAGGTCACAAATGAAGCCACAATTACACAACTTCAATGCAATATGAGGGTCCCATTTGGCACAAGGAGTGCAAATATTTATTTTTTAGAGATGAGAGTGCTATTGTAGATAACGGTATACTTTAAAACAATGGTTCCCAGAGTCTGCAACCACAATGTGGCCATCGGAGGTCAGAGCCAGTCCTTGTGGGCCATACAGAGGATCTGCGGAGGTGTTGATGTAGGACAGGAAGGATCCACTGCCGTCAAACACCTGGAGTCCCACAGAAAAGTGTGATTATATGAAGATGTTAAAACTATATCTGACATGTGATCACATATAGACTTCATCTAAGCTTGTATTACCTGTATCCGGCTGTTGCCCCAGTCTGCCACTATAATATTGCCATTGGCATCTACTGCCACACCCGTCGGTGCATTAAACTGCCCATTTCCTTCACCATTTGACCCAAACTTCAGTAGGAACTCGCCCTCTGGACTGAACACCTGCAATTTGATGAGATAATCCACATGAACTCATCAGCATTTAAAAATACTTATGTGTTTGATGATCTTTGAACAGATACTGTATGAGCAAACTGTTATACCATAATTGTGGCCAAACATGACTAACAACAACCTTTGAGGAATATAACATGGCAATATATTAGAATAGGTATTTTACCTTTACAAAATGATTATGAAAATCAGTCACAATGATTTCATTATTTTGATTCACTGCGGCAAAGTGTGGCCCTGTGAAGAAAAAAAGATAAAGAGTTTCATTCAGCATTTGGTCACCTCAACCCCTCGCCACATGATCCCACCCAATATGGCATTTATGACATGTGGCTTTGCTTCAGTTGAAAAGTTGAGTAATGGTTTCAGATACTGCATGAACTGACAGATACCGTAAAGCCATTTTAAAAGTACTGTATGTGGTTGTTAGATTCATGTTGCCTTCATATGCTTCCGGAAATGTCCTACTTCACATTTCTTAAGTATAATTACGGTTTTATCACATTTAAGTGCTTTGCTGTCAGAAAAAACTATCTTTCATGTCTGAAAGAATATGAATCGTTGAGGATACTTTTGGGAAAACCTTATATTTAGTCAATATCCAACATATTTTGAATAAAACAGTCCTAAAGAATACTTTCTACTGAGTATCAAGATTGCTTGCTAATTTTCCTGGGCTTTGGTTTAAATAAATACTATATCCCATGTGTGAAATGCATCAAATAGTTATTTCCATATGTAAATACCAAAATGGAGATATTTTGGGAAAAGCTACTGTTTCTTTCCTGTTCTTGTTTAAGGTTTATGGCCTGGCCATCCTAGAAACTCTGTTATTAAAATGATATCAGTCTCCCAGTCATTAACTGTACAAGATTTCCTAGTTCATGTCCAATTTCCGATTAGAAAACTTGTATTTATGATCATTTCAATAGCATGTGAGGACTGCACAAGTGTCAGTATGTAACCCAGGTAAGTACCTGCAAACTGCTTGTCACTGTTGCCTCGGCTGCCAAACTTGGATACAAGTTTTCCATTGGGCTGGAAAATGAAGACGCAGCAGGATTTATTATCAACCACAATGATGTGGCCATTTCTATCAACCGCTACACCCTTAGGACCCATGAGCTTCCCTGAGCCAATTTTAGTCTGAAAAAAAAAAAAAAAGACAAAGAGGAAAAAAATTTTTAAATTCAGTGTACTGAAGGAATATTCTTTCTATATTCTATTCTATATTTTTTTTCGATGATAAGTATTTGATAAAAAAAATCTAGCACCATAAATACAAAACTTGTAGATATAGATACCTTAAACTTGCCATCACTGGAGAAAATGCTGACCCATTTGTTATCATAGTCAGCAATGATGATGTCACCATTAGGGTGCACAGCAACACCAGTTGGCCGCTGAAGCTGTCCTGGTGATCGGCCCCTCACTCCAAAACGACTCTTAAATTGTCCATCATTTAAAAATATCTATAAATAAAAATATTTTCTTACAAATGTTTAATCGAAAATCAACAGCCAATAAGCAACCTGCAGAATGATGGTAAAAAGACTGGGTCATGTGATTAAACTGATTCAGAATTATATACCTGAACACACTGATTATTACTATCCGCTATCAGGACCTTGCCAATAGAAGAAGCAGCAACTCCCTGCAGATTGGTGAATTCACCCTTATTCCTGCCTTTAGTTCCTGCGGGACGAAAAACACATCTGTTGGTCAAAAGATTGCAGTATACAGTATTAAAGTTTTTTTTTCTGTCCCCTTTTTTTGTTTTTGATTAGGTGTTACAAAAGCGATGTGAGTTAATCCTACCGATTCGAAACATGAGGTCATCTTCAATTGGGTTTTCTTTCCGTTTGCCCGTGCTGTACATGCTGGCGGGGCGCTTGATAGCACGCTGTTTCACATAGCTACTTCCTGGAGATTTGAGACGTTTCTTGCCTCCATCTGCACTCAGGGAGAGGTCTGTCAATTTGCTGGCACGTATGCTGAACGGGCTGCCCCTAATATGCTGATCGTAGAGCTTTAGCGAGAGCGTGAAGCGGCCCTCACACGGAGCCGTGTATACAAACTCATAAGTGCCATTTTTATGATCTGTGACTACACTTTCCCCTACTACAGTGCCATCAGAGGCAGAAAGATCAGCTGTCAGTAGAGCATTTCCTGTCCGGCACAGGCCACCATCTCTGTCTTTTGTTGTTATTGTCACAGAAGTAGGCTGCCCTACGATACAGTGCCTCAGGCCTTCACCGGTCGCAACAGTTTCTGCAGCAACAGCGTTGGTGGTTATTATAGCACCGAGGTTGTGGATGGATTTGCGAAGACCGTCAGTCTCCACCAAGAAGTCCAGCTGGCTGTTCTCCTCTGGCCGAAGCGGGAGCTCCTGACTTGCCAGCTCATCGAGACGCTCACTCATCTGCTTCTTGACCAACAGGACTTCAGCCTCGGAGCCGTGATGAAGAGCCTGCTCTGTGAAACTGCAGCTGCTGCGAATGCCCTCCTGCCCCTGCAGCAACGACTCCAGCTGGGCTTGCAACACCTGCAGTGACGCATAAGTGATATATATTCATAAACACTCATATATAAACATTTACACACACTGCAGCACACATAGATGATACACATATTAATTGTACATGCCAAAGAAACCGAAAGGTTTTAGGTTTAGAAAGGATAGACAAACTAAATGTTTAAGATTTTGTATTTTTTCAAGTTTTCTATAAAACTACTTGATTTAACATGCTGTGCATTTTGCAAAGGGCTACCGGGCAATTGCCAAGCAGCTTGGTGAAAAAAGAACAGCTGTTGGAGCAATTGTCAGAACATGGAAGAGGCTCATGAAGGATGATCTCTCCTCATGGGGTATCAGTGATGCTAAGAATGGTGAAGAATCAGCCCAGAACTACACGGGAGGAGCTGGTTAATGCCATGAAGAGAGCTGGGACCATCGTTTCCAAGGCTACTATCAGTAATACACTAAGACGTCATGATTTCAAATCTTGCATCGCTCTGAAGGTTTCCCATTCTTCAGTCAGCGGCAGCCCATGTCCAAGCCTGTCTGAAGTTTGCCAGGGACCATCTGGATGACCAGAGGAGTTATGGGAGAAAGTCCTGTGGTCAGATGAGACCAAAGTAGAACTTTTTGGTCTTAACTCCATTCGCCATGTTTGCACTGTATTAAGGAGAGGATGAACGGGGCCATGCACAGTATTGTGACATATTGGGCAAAAACCTCCATCCCTCAGTCAGAGCATTAAAGAAGGGTTGTGGCTGGGACTTCCAAGATGTCAATAACCCAAAGCACACAGCCAGGAAAACCAAGGAGTGGCTCCGTAAGAAGCCTAGCCAGACCTAAATCCAATAGAAAGTCTTTGGAGGGAGCTGAAACTCCAGACAAACTCAGCGACAGCCCCGAAACCTGGTCTAGAGAAGATCTGTGGAGGAGTGGGCCAAAATCCCTCCTGCAGTGAGTGCAAACCTGGTGAAGAACTACTGGAACTGTTTGACCTCTGTAATTGTTAACAAAGGCTTCTGTACCAAATATTAAAATTTTTCAACTCAAGTGATCAAATACTTATTTGACAGTAATTCCCAAATAAATTGTAAAATAAATCATACAATGTGATTTCCGGATTTTTCTTTTTAGATTCTGTCTCTCATAGTTCAAATGGGTCGCCGTGATTTTGCCAAGTAAGACATGATCCTGGATCAACATTACTGTCCAAAATTATAAACTTATCCCAATCCTTATCCTTAAACCTACCCCTACCCAAAATGTATTCCCAAATCATTGGGAAATGATAGCTGATTAACAAGAGTGTAGAAGCACCTAACTATGATTATAAGCCTAAAACAGATATTTCCAGAAAAGTTATTCCTCAAATCTGATTGGTTGATTAGAATGTTGTTCCAGGATCAACCAGGATGCTGATCCAGGAACATCTTGTACTTGGTGAAATCACGCTCACTGTGATGGTCTACTTATATATATATATATATATATATATATACACACACATCAAGAAATGTCTAAAACAAATATCTTTAATCGTCACTTTCCTCTTTAACACTGGCATTCTACTTCTATTTTATCTTACTTGATGTCTTTTTATTAAAAAAAAAAAAAAAACTTGAAAAAAAAACTTAAACTCTATTCCATTTTTAGTCTAACTACTTGTTCTTTTTATGTAAAAAAGTGACACTCTAACAGAAGTGTTTTCTAGTCTATCTTGTTTTGTTTTGTTTTTATCAATCTACATACACACACATAAATATATATACTGAATATATTCTGCCTCAATAACAACAACAGTATATTGAAAAACCAAAATCTGAATTCTCTTAGAAAATTAGACATAGGGTAAACATTATAAATTATAAATCATATTTTGAGAAATATTTATGCTCAGATATTATATATTATATAACCTTTCATTACATAACTGATGTAAAACAAGTAGTGTGTGTGTCTGTGTAGAGAAAAGAAGTGCATGTGATCAGGCTTGTAGACAGTTGCTAGTGATGGAAAGCTTAATGATGGTTTTAGGCTTTGTGCTTAATCTCCAGCTGCACATTTTACACATGCTGTACAGTCAACAGCTCCTCCTTTTCCACACTAGTGTTACTGTATGCATAAGCTAGGAGCTCCATGCTGTTTTAATGGTACATTCAGTACCCTGGTACTGAGTAACATCGCTGTGTGTGTGTGTTTCTGGGATTATGTGTATTAGTCCTGAGTGAACAGCAGTGTGTGGGCAGGCTGGCATGGACATTTCGTTATGTGCTGCAATGCAGAGTCAGTCCTCACCCTGCCTGTCACATCTCACTGTGAGTCTTTATTGGTTGTTACAGATTCATTACAGTGCCTTCAAGGTTGTATTGATATTCCTCAGACATTCAAAGTACCCTGCAAGACCGAAACCTTTAGATACAATTTAGCCCAATCCGCTTAGCACACACAATCCATTCAAACTTTACTTATTAAAATGTACTATTAAAAGTTTCATGATAACTTAAAACAATAGAATATTCAGCATTCAAAATATAACTGATAGTGATGCCATAATTGTAAGATTTGCGTATGTATTGCAATAGTGCTGCATATTTTTGCATTTTAATTTTTTGCATGTATATATTTTCTTTCTTGCTTTGTTTTATCATATCAGCTTTACATTGATTACTAGGCTGGTAATGGATTACTTGGCTGCATGTAAATAGCTAATGACCATGTGTGGATTCTGGTGCACAGCCAACTGAAAACAAAACGGATTCTTAGTGTCATCATGACAATGACAAAGCATCTCAGATGCAGCTTTTCAGTAACACAAAGTAAAAGCCTAGAATATAACCACTGTTTGTTTCACTGGTATTTTCATAATGTAACCTGGGTGTTATTATAGAATAGCAGAGGAAGCTTTTTCAGCACTGCGTCATCTGGAAGCTGTGTATAAAATAAACGCATTACGCTGAAAGAAAGGGGTATTTATTTAAGAAAACTGATCCAAGAACTGAACCTAGATTCTTTGAAGTAAACATGTCACATATTATGCTCCTATAATTTAAGAAGAGCTGCAGCAAAATGAAAAAGGAAAATGAAAATCCCACACATGACCTTTGTGTGCATTGAATCGAAATGCTGCATGAATTTCCTGTGCTCTGGATCATTAATTTTTTCAGCCCTCTGATGATTTATTTCCCTTTTTTGTATATATATATATATATATGAAATAGTGTGCATGCTGTACGTGGTTCTAGTGCTGCTCATTCAGGAATATTGAAAGTGATACAATACGAACAGCATCTGAGATATTTTAGTGAGTGCAATTTCAAGGTCATCTTCCCTTTACTAAGCAAGGATGGCTTTAACTTTAACCCAAGGCTGTAAGCTTGTAGCTTGAAACAGATCTTCCTTTAGGAGATTCATGAATAGGAGCGTTCCGGAAAACCGCTAAGCATTCTTAACCCCAGGTTGCATCTGGAGGATGTCGTTAAGAAAATGTAATGTAAGCCCATTTGGATAAGAAAGTCTGTGAAGTGATAACTAAGCTGTTCGATGAGATTAAAACACAGCCTTAACTCTAGTCTGGTGTAATGTGTCTGGAGGTGTTGCCACCGAAGGCTAAGAAGTAATTGAGGTGACTCTCTTGGTTGTTTTATAGGAGACGATGATGGATAATGCTTTGCGTACCATCTCCTACATTGCTGACATCGGGAACATCGTGGTTCTGATGGCAAGACGCCGCATGCCACGCACCGCCTCACAGGACTGCATCGAGACAACCCCTGGAGCCCCCGAGGCCAAGAAACAGTACAAAATGATTTGCCACGTATTTGAGTCCGAGGATGTAAGTGTGAATCATTTTGTTTCCTTTTTATAATCTATGCGCATACCAGTCCAAAGCTTAAACGAAAATAAAAATTGCCCACATAATAAATGATGTGCAAATATATATATATTTTTAAAGGTGCCATAGAATGCATTGAGAGAATATTTTAAATTGTTCTCTGATATGTACATAGAAGGTATGTAGCTTAGGTAAGGGAAAAAATGCCCAGAAACGGTTTTACAGGTCCATTCACAACCCTAGAATTTGACCCTAGAATGAAACAGTCTGTTTTTCCCTTATTTGGGAGGTTCATGAATAGTTATGAGGAGGTCTGCTCTGATTGGCTGTTTCTCACCGTTGCTCATTTCAGTAGCACAAACAGATTTCTACTGTCCGGCGTGAACGACGGAGGGATTAGGGATTCAACCTTATATGTTTGAGCTTGTATCAGACGAAGATGCCGATCAACAACCTGTTGTTCTGAGTGAAAAGATTGTTGACTACTCTTAACTCAGGTTCAGATTGTTGAACGGCTATAGGATGTCCGGTCAGAACATTAGGTGTCACTCCAGGATTGTACTTTAGGGTGATTCATTGTGATAAGATTTGTGTGTGGTTCTGTAAACATAAAACAGTATACCGATGGAATTAAATAAATGTACATTAACAGGTCTTCTTTCAGTAACAGCACTTTCAATGATATATTAGCACACTTAAATAAATTAAACAGTAAAAATATAATATAGGCGCAAATACAGATAGAAATCCTATAAATGATCACATTACTGCACTATCTAGCTCACGTGCTCCAAACTCGTCCATCGTACTAGCCTAAGCCTAAACAAGTTCTCTGATAGTCTACGCATTATAATACAGTATGCAGTATAACATTGAATATCCGAATAACATATAGCAAAGAAAATATAACAGTTGGTGATCAGGATAATGTGTTAATAACATTAACAAATGCAAACACTTTAGCGGAATACCGCTATAGCGGACATTGATATCTCCTCTGAACGATCATGCGTTAAACTATGTAAATACACTTACGATTAGTTGCACGCACACATATATCCACACAATCCTAAAGCGGAGCACTTCTAACTAACTTAACTAACTAACTTAACTATGAACTATTGACTGTCAACACATCTAAACATCCACACTGTGTTGATTTCCACTTCACGGAAAGTTTTGGAACAGTCCAAGTCGCTAACACAGGCGAGAGGGTTTGGAAGAGTTCACTTTGAGGGGTGTACTTTCTAACTGTGCGTTCACACCGCCGCCGGCGAGAGCGTCAAAATTCGCTCCTGCCGCCCTGCCATCGACGCTGTACAGAGATTTTTTGGACGCTCTGGCGTAGATTTAATTCTTCTCTTGTATTTAAAGGTTGCCGCAAATCAAACAAACTTTGGTAATCTTGTGCAGATTGACCACAAGGTAAAATTGATCGATGAAAATAACATTTTCGTAGTCACATATTTTCTTTAAATTAAAAGCCATTTGTGTGGTGTGTAATTTTTGTGTTCATGGTTAATTGCTAAGAGACATTAACTAGTCTTGGTTTTAAATTAACATTAATTTGAGTCAAACCTAACATTACCGGATGAAGTGTAAAGTTAACGTAATGCAATTGGTCAAATCAGTGTTATTTTGAGCAAATCAATTGCATTCCCGTTGAAAAACAAGCATTCTAGCAGGAAAATACTGCCTATAAATAGTATTGTGCACGTTCTTATTAAATTAACATCATGATGGAGGATCAAGTTGTTGCGATTGGGGTGCTAATAACTAATATCTAATAGGGTCGGAACAAAAGTTTAGAGGACTGCTTTATCTGTAATCTGCTAAAGCGGTGGACTTCTACATTCCGATTGGTTGCCGCCGAACCGCGTCATAGATCATTACCATAAAGTTGACTTGATTGTAACTCTCCTTGACACTCTCGCCGTCCAAGATGCACCGCCCCGCGCCGCTGCTCGCCGCATTTCGCCGCCTCTCGCCGCCGGCTCACATTGAAAATGAATGACTTCCAGCCACCGGTCAAAGGTCAAGGCAATAAATCTTTTTGTCACAACCTCTCTGCTAAAATTAGGTTATAAATAGGGGTTTTTGTTTTCATTTTGTTTTGTTAAAGCTTTATACTGATACATATATCATGTCTTCTGTTCAAGACAGTGGCGGTTCTAGACAAATTTTACTAGGGGGGCCAAAAAGGGGCCAGTGTTTAACCAGAGGGGCACATTAAAAAATGACAACAAAGGTCCCCTAGGTCTGCTGTCAGGCTTCGGTCGTTCTACGCTTACAGCACGGCGGGATTGATCTGTGTTCCCATAGCGTTTTAGCAGACGCA
>JAUCMU010000001.1:12439947-12454615 GCA_032275025.1 Enteromius treurensis
ATTAGTTTGACGTTGTACAGCACTTTGGTCAGTTCTTACTGTTTAAATGTGCTATATAAATTAAACTTACTTACTTAACTACTAAATGAACAACAGTTCTTTGCATGCTCTCTCTCTGGTCTTCCGAATATGCCATATATATATAATATCAGAGCTAAAAGGGGTCTGATACAACAGTCATCACAGAATGACAGTGACACTGGTTTAGGACCAAATGCACTAAACACTTGAGCAGATCCATGCTTTGATAAATCAATGAATCACACACAAATAACACTGATTACATTTGGTGCATGTTCAATCTTTAACCACAACCATCAGAAATACATCACAAAAAACTGGACACAAACGGTTTGTTTTCCAAGCGCTAAAAAACAAAACTCCTCAAAAATAACTGAATTTAAAACACTACCTCACCTCAACTTGTTTATCACAGTCCTCTTCCATTACAAAAGCCTCCAACTATGTGTCCCTGTTAGCGACTAGCTGTGCTGCCTTTGTTTACTTTGTGTTTAAGGGCTCAGGTGATTTTGTAGTTGGTCTGGTTCTCCCAGATGAATCATTCCCATGTGACGCACTGCCAGCTGCCAGGACTGATGTCAGACCCTCACAGAAGCATGTGCTACAGTTATTGATTGGTTTAATCATTCACCACAGCAAGATGAATGATACCAGAGGAGTGCGAATGACACAGGAGGAGCCCAAACGAATGGGTGTAAAATAACAGTGCAGGAGATAAAGTCAAGAACTGCCTAATTAGACAGGAAGGGGAAGGCACATAAAACAGCCACTCACAATTCACAAAATTTTATGCCATGTTTAGGGGTGGTTAAATCGGAATCTGTTGATACTACAACCAAAGACATAATCTGACAATGTGTAGAATTAAGGCTAATGTTGAAAACAGAACAAAATCCTGAAATATTTGAGGGAACAGCCTGATACCTAAAAACACAATAATAATAATAAAACACAAATGCAAAAGTTAGCCTGTAGAGAAGTGTACTAGCCTTCTGTTTGAGTCCGTAGTTGACCTCCAGCTCCATCAGCAGAACACTTTTGCGTACGTTTAGGGTCTTCTGAAGCTCCTCAAAGGTTGAATGAATCACTTCTTCAATTGAACTCTTCTGATTGCTCAGCTGCTGTAGAATATCAGACAAAACCTCCAGCGCAGAGTCGACTTCTGGCAGTCTAAAAACAGCATATTTGATCTCTTTTTGTGTTGCTTTTGTTTTGTTTTTTTGTGTGTGTACACTATCAGAATTCATGTTGGTCAAATCTACTCTTTTTTTTGTCATTTATATTATTACTTTTTAACCCAGAGTAGAATTACAGTAAATACATCAAAAATTAAAGTTCTGCATCTGGAGGGCCTCTGCCCTGCAGAGTTTAGCTTCAACCCCACCATGAACCTATCAACTTAGTATTGGCTTTCTAAGAGGCATGCATATTGTCTTGTATTTATTGGTCAGGGTTAGTTTATTTAATTAACTGCATATGTACCGTAGGTCATATTTAAATAACTATATGGCATTCATAATGTTTTGTCCTTGAATTTTACTGTTTTTTTACTTTTGCACTTAGTTTTGTCTCACTTACTGAGCACACACTTATTAAACACATTCTTGTTCTAGCGTTTATAATTGAGTTATCCAAATAGTTGAAATGAAATTTAAAGCAATGAAATGTCACATTTTAATGAATCTCTAAAAAAAAACAAATGTAAGTATTTGTAATGGGTCACAGCCACATATCAATTCAAATATAATTTCATTTTAATTTAACATAATCCTGTCGGTTAATAATGGGTTACAACCGTCGGTTTTCGATTAGGAGAAATAAAATAACCAAAATTAGCATTCCTTATTCCAATAGAGTCTAATAAAAGTTAAAAAATTAAATAATAATACAACTGCACCTGCTAATGAATAGTCTATTGCTTGATGATGAAGTATCCAAATAGTCTATAGTACAAAAACATGAAAACTCCTGAAATATGTTAAAAATATTTGTATGTATACAGCTTAATAATATGCTATGATATTTTTTGTTTGTTTGTTTCAAATGGATGCAGGATAGGCTACTAGCATAGAAATTACACAATAGTTGAAATTATGTATGGAAACAGCTCAAGGGCAATCTTTTTGCAATACAATTTTTTTTTGCAAATTTTTTTTTTGAGGATGACATCATCACACAAACTATTTTATCAGTACAAGGCCAGTTGGATGGAATCAGGCTTAAGACTTTTTTTTAATGCATTTTGTCTTTGTCAATAACAAAACACTGTAAAAACTGGATTTTAACTAGGCTAATGTCACTTAGTTATCTAGGATTGTTTGATTGTGCTCAACGGTGCGCGGAGTAAATTCCTGGAGTTACTGTTTATTTATTTGCTTTTCAACCTTTTGCTGCTTAATAATAAAATAGCAAATTTAAATTCTGTAGCAATGAGTACATGAGTATGTTACATGCCTGTTTTTGGCGGCGTCCAGCTGTTCCTGAAGCGAGGCTTTGTGCTGTTCTAGAACATCCTTGAGCGGGACGGTGGCATGTTCTGCGTGTTCGGCGCTAGTACACTCTTCACACATGGCTGTCTCACATGGTGGACAGTAGAACTCCATTACCTGATGACAAGAAAGGGGACATTCATTTAAAACCGAAAATGAATGCCCTTGTAAACTGCATTGTGATATTCCCCCTTTGCAAAAACTTGATGGAATGCAACTTGCCTGGAGGAAAATACATCTTACATACAGTACGGTACAGTGAGGCACCCGTACACAACAGATTTTTAAAAGTGCTGCTGTGTAATTCTTACATTTCCTCCATGATTGGGGCAGAAGAGTGGTTGTCCAGTGGCCACTCCGTTGATAGCATCAGTGCAGTCCTCACTGAGGTTAGTGTCTGGGCTCCTCTTTAGCACCTCCATCAGGTTGGTGATGAAGAAATTACTCTGAAGTGCCGCCACACCCTTCTCCGGCAGGATGGAGGTCTGACGGCACACAGGGCAAGACAGAGTCAGACTGTGGGCGGGAATGTAGTTCTGTAGACACCTGGGGAAACAGGAACAGGTCACTGAAAAAAACAACTTCGGTGGCAGTGCTTGGCTATCACAACACATACATATTCATTTGTGTACTAAGAGTTTCTGAGGTAAATCAAGCACTAGCCTGTCAAAAACAGACTTTGTGACCAACTTTTATTCTCTATTGTGACATCCTGCGTTTCTGAGAAAAATGGCTTATCAAGCAGGAAAAAAGTCATACTGTATAAACTCTTTTGGAAATCTAATTTATTGTCATACTAAAGTAAGGTTAATGTAGTTTATGTGCATTACACTTTTACTGCAAGTAGACAACTTAAAACTTAATAATAATAATACATTTTACAATAATGCATTGCATAATTACTTGCATTCTCTGCACAGTATAGACAGGTTTATCATCTTTTAAAATACAAAATGCTTACAGTATATTTCTTTATGGTCCATGTATTTGTTTCAGTACATTCTGGGACACATTTTTAGGTTATTTCCTGTTTTGGTGTCTGCTTTCTAGTTTGTTTCTCTTTTATGGACAAGACTGATTGCCATCAAGTGTCAGCAATAATGACTTCTAATTACTCCCCTGTCATTATTGGCCAATGAGAGAGTGTAATGAGATAAATGCTGTGTGATAAGGAGAGATGCACCTTTGAAGGAATATACTGAGTTTGCCAGCATTTTGTATAAACACATTTGTCAGTTCTGAGCACGTCAAGTTAATTTTGCACATTGTTGGCTCTTGAAGGATAAGAAATGACTTTTAATGATTTAGTACTGTCACAAACCATTGGGCTGATTTTGTATGGGCTACTTTATAACGTTAAAATAATTACACTCAGCTTTGCTAACAATAACAATGATAAATAATCAATAAACAATAAAATAAATAAGGTGAGCAATATAATGTAGTATTAAATATGATGTACCTTTCGCAGAAGGTATGAAGGCAGGGCAGGACCTTGGGATTGTTGTAGCGATCCAGACAGATGCTGCAAATCAGGAACTGTTTGTCGATCTGATGCACCACAGGACTTGGGAGGGTAGAAGCTTCAGTTGCCATCCTAACACTCTATCAAAGACCTCCCACACTACTTCGGCCCGGACCCTGCACATGGAGAGGATTACAGATCAGATGAGATGTTTTTCCTGGGAAGGCCCACAAGGTGTAGCTGTTTTTGTGTGACAATAAACTGCACTAATTCACACAAACAAGGTGCTAGAGGCAGCAGTGGATATACGGTAACGTCCCAACTCTGGAATCCCAGATCTCATGAAATCTTGAGTTTTTAACTATTACAAGGAAAAAGAAAAATTAATGTATGCTGTGTTGACTTTTCTGTTGTCTGTGAGCGGCAAGTCCAAATGAATAATCTATAGAGTAAAACATCAGCCATGACTCAGCGAGTTTTTAATTCTGTCCTTGGTTAAATGTCTAGTAAACACAAGATATTTTCACAGTTTAATTTCCAGCCTGTAATTCCTACTTTAAAGAATTTATTTTTTAAGCAAGTACAAGTACTTCAATAGGACTACGGAGGTTGTTTAGGAACATCAAAAATCATCACACTACAGCCTCATTGTGCTTATAATCATAACTCCATCTTTATTTTTTAATATATAAAAATTTGAAAAGTTGTCAGAAGCCTAATGGTCAGTTTTACTTGTCACAGAACCAATTAAAAACTCTTATTACGAAATTGTATTATTATTAAATGTATATGAAAAATATATATTAATATAAAAATTGCATGAGAATTTAATAGAACCTGATCATTCTGAGGTTTGATTTACATTGCATTATACTTGATTTAGATAATAAATATTACATTTAACAGCATTACTAAACGATTAGTTCTTGTAAAGATTAACTTTAAGTAAACCTAATGGCAAGGGTAATCTATGAGCATTTACATGTACAACATTTTGAAAATGTTTAATGCTTTTTAATGCACTTTTATTATATATTTTTTTTTTTACAGCTGTATTTCATGGACGGTTATTAAAAAAAAATGCTTGGTTACTTTTTTATCAGAGCAGTGTTGTTGCCAGTGTTTAAAAGCACAAAAACCTTTTTATAACAGACACAGCTATGGCAGTAAATATTTCACTAGGCATTTAAAAGCTGTCTGTTTTAATGCGTACAGTGCAGAAAGCCGAGCAGAAGAACAGTCCAGATGTCCTCAGTGCTGAGCGGAGCAGATTCATGCATCTGTGAGTCGATCCACTGACCACAAAGGGCTCAGTGAAAGTCAAACTTTAAATACAGGCTTCTGGACAATATCTATGTAACAGACTGGAAAAGATAGTCTGGTGTCACAAGCTCATAAAGAGAAAAATTACAGGCTTGTCTGCATCGGATGCCGTATAAGGTAATAATTTTAAAGTAAAACATAAATCTCTTACATATTGGGAAAGCTATTTAAGTCTAGCAAAGTAACATACTCTTATGGTGGTTAGATCGTAACAAACACTTTCACATACAAATTCAGTCACAATAAAGGTATGAAAACTTTTGTTGTTCCAAACCTGTATGAGTTTCTTTCTTCTGTGAAATAGAAATAAATAGAAATAAAAAATAGAAATAAAATGTGATTTTTAATGACAAACAGAAAGCTTTTCTCATCCAGTCCATTCTCAGTGGTGAGGAAAATTCAGACTTTATGCTTTAAGATTAAAATGGTTTCCACAATACCAGCATGGTTCCACTCAAACCCATTTGTTCTGTAATTGCTATCATTTCCTATGGGGAGCAGATTGATCCTATTTCTTTTCTTTGTGTTTTCCTTTTTGCTCTGCCCCCAGCACTGTTAATGACCTTGATCATAAGCTCTCCTTCATATTAGTAGCACTTTTTAAGCATAGCTGCTGTGTGAGTGTTTTGTCCTTGTAAACTATTTCTACTTAACTCTAATTCTGCTAAATGTCAAAGTTGCGCAAAGTCACTGGTATATTAAAGGGCACTGCTCTGTAATTAAAATAAATCTAAAATAAAATTAAATAAATATTAGATGAAAAACATTTAACTGTGCTAAAATTATTAAAACAACAAAGGAAATAAAGTACATAAAGCACATAAATAATGACTACAAAAACTAACCTACAGTTAAAAACTAAAGTATAAAAACTAATCTCATATAATTATATAACATCTATAATATTAAAATAGTTCTGTAATATGGGAATGTACTCTAAAATTCAAAAATTATTGCAAATAGCTTGTTCTGTACTTCTGTAAATTTGGCACATGAGACGGATGAATGCACTTTAACGGATGAACACCCGTTTACACATCGACAACGCCTATTTACTATTTATAAACCTGATACGCCTACAGTCGTTGACAAGAAGTAGTACATCATCGATAACATCAGAAGAACTAATGATAAGAGTAAGTTGTGAGAGCATCTGTCAGACATTGTGATGTTCCTTTAAATATATCATCCAGCTATATATATTTATATTACACCTGAAAATCAGCAGGGGGAAAAAATTACTAGGAAGATAAATTTATGGGAAAACATCCGCAAACTGCCATCTAAAATATGATTTAAAGGAAGTGCAGATTAGCAGGCAATGTAGGGCAAGTCACAAATACTGTAGATCAGTAAGATGGAAAGAAGCAGGACAGCCACAGCGCTGAAGTGGATCCCTCAAGGGCATCATCCACCCCCTCGTTCTGCTGGATAAGAGCTTCACCAAGACATATCACCATAGCAACACTGAGAGACAAAAGGAGGCCGTGAACATCTGAACCAGAGCATTAGTGGGTGTTCACACAGGACAAGATCTTAAATTAAAATCAGCTGCTATGCAACGGAAGTGAGTCAACTTCCATACACTGCTGCTTATATGACAATACGATATATGATAACATATTCTAATATGCTTTTATATGTCTCCCAGATTGATCTGATTTCTCGACTGTTTTAGAATTGACACTGATTTGATGCCCTTTTTTTTTATTATTTCTTAATTTGACATGGTGTCAAATTGCAGAGCTCTTGGTGGAAGATGCTGAAAAAAAAATATAGGGGATTTGGGAAAAAAATATCTGTTTCACATTCATATACCAACAATTTAAAAAGAACACAGATGAAAAAATTCTGAAAAACGGAGAACTGAGATAACAAGGCCAAAAGGAAAGGACTACATAGCTGTGAGTTCAAGTTTTAAGGAGATGTGAGAGTTTGAAGAAACAAGCAGTTTTTTAACTTGTATTGATAAAATAATTATTTATGAAAAAAGTACTATACAAAAAAACTTTACTAGTAAAATATATGTCCCTAGGAGAAACACAATTGTAAAAGAAAATATTTTAAAAAACAATTCTTTGATTTTTGAAATAAAAATATTAAAATATAACTTGACTACTTTACATTTTAGCAAATAAAGTGCTAGGTTAGTAAATATATATATATATATATATATATATATATACATATATATATATAAAATCAGATTCATACAGGTTATATATATATATATATATATATATGTGTGTTTATTAATGTTTATTGGTCATTTATTGTAGATATATATTCCAGACTATATTGCAGATACTTCAGTCAGACTCTAAAACAAATTTCCTAGGCTTATAATCCCCTGTCATTTTCCGCATGCCATCCCAGCTTGGTTCGGTTACATAATATTTACATAAGCAAGCCTTCTGCACAATTTTCCCCATCACATCAAAGAGTGAATGATAAAGACATTTGGTTTTACTATTAGACTGATTAACAACTGTAATTTACCTCTAAAGACCCCAAAAAGATGAACATTACACACCGGACTAACAGCACCTGAAGCTGCAACATTATGCAGTTGGTTTTTACAGTTATATCAAGAACAGAATATATATCGAGATACAGTGTGTGAACATTTTCAACAAATTAGCAATACTAAAGCATTACTGTATCAAACATTTACGTATCAAAAGTATCATTAAGCATTATCTGCTGTGACAAAATGTTACCAGGAGCAATGTGAGAGAATCAATGGAGCATCCGCAGTAACCTATATCAGAAAGAGTTCCACTGAAACCTACCATCAAGCAACTGTTCTCAAGGCACTGCTGCGTTTCCGTCTGCACTGAGCAGGAAAGATGTCTGAGCACTGCTAAGCCAGCAAAAAAGATGACAGATCATTTCATACGAGCACACGAGGAAGAGGATTACTTGATCTCTCGCTCTCTCTGGATCTTTCGTTCACTCTCGACGTCATTCATAAACTCACCATGCAAACATTCACTTTACTTCCCTCCCTTTTTCCTCTCATCAGCTCTCTCTCTCTCTCTAATGCTAACTCACTGCAGTACACTTTGCAAAGCATTGTGGGAATGTGATGTAATTCTGAGTCTTAGAAGAGATGAAGGTGCATATGCCGGGACCAGTTCTCAGCCAATAGGGCATTAGAGATTAAACTGAACAATGATGCAGAAGCACAGTCATAGAGAGAGAGGGGGAACACGAGAAAGCCCAAGCCAATGAGATACGGCTGCTTTTGTCAGCATGCATTATTAGTGCTGACTCACAGTAAGGCAGTCAGAAATGGGAGAGGGATGCTGTGGGGCTGAATACACACATGCACAATTTAAGCTATAAAAATTGCAAAAACATACACTTTAAAGCATACAAGTCTTGGGAAAACATGAATTTGGTTAATAACTGACAAATGTGATCTGGTCTAGATGATTTGATTGAAGGGGAAAAAAAAAACTCCCTCATAAACGGTAATATAACAAATTGCTACTTATTATATGCCAGTAACAATTTTTGTTTTTATTATTTACATGGATACATATAAATTATATGGATATAGATAGTTTTTTTTACAAATATTTTAAACATGGCAAACAATAATATGAAATTATAAATATGACTTTTACATTTATAATTATAAAGAAAACATATACAGTATGTGCAATATTTATATACTGCAAAAGTAATATTGTTTAGCTGAGTGGTCTCGCACATCCCTATTATTCATATATCAACACTTATCATGGAGCATAAAGCTCATAAAGACGGAACCATTGGTCTTAAGCATAAATCATGCCATATTTCATGTTTATATGTGAATAAAAGCCTATTTTAAATACATTCATCATATAAATGTCTCTCCAGAAGAATTGATTTAAACATATTGTTCCATCTGAATTATGTTCACAATGTCTTTATGAACTTTTTTCAGCATCCAATTTTAGTTGCACATTCTTAAAGTGCATGGATTTCCAATGGAGATACAGAAATTGTTTTTTTGAGGATGAATGAAAGTGTTATGGGTTTTGGAATGATGTTAGAGTGACTAAAAGATGATCTTATAATTTTTGTTATTCGCACTAAAATTTACATTTTAACACGTAATGTGTACAAAAAAACAGGTTTACTGAATTAGTCCAAAAGCATAAACGGTTCATATACAGTTCATATCTGAAGTAGTTCTAATTTTCCAATCACTAAAAAATTATATTTAAACACTATAATACCAACATCATTTCTGATATCTGAAGTATATTCCATAAACACACACACTGAGTGCTTGCATAACTGATAGACACATTAACACAAGACACGTCAGTATGAGACATTACTATTTTACACATCATAATGTGCATTGCTTTAAACAGAACTTTCATGTCTGGGTTTACTCACTCTCATTTCTACAGAGAAATCCTATAGTTTTCTTCAGCATATAGGTAGCAAAGCATCACTGCCAAACATCCAGTTCAGCTCTGCTATGATATTGTTCTAAACAGTCCAGCCCATCACAGGGCTTTCCAGACACTGAGCTCAGCTGTTTTGTTTATGACCCGCCTTGGCAATTGACCACATTGGCTTCACACGGCCATACTGACCAGTGACCATGGTGATGACCAAGACCCTGACCACATCAGTCCAAACAACAAAAACAAAGCTCCACTTCTTTTAGCTTACTGGACGAGTTTTGAGTAAAACTTAGGCTAAACATATGGGGCTAAACACTTATTGATCTTCCTAAACAATCAACACAAAAGCATTCGCCACACATCCACCAGCTCATTGAAGAACAAAGCTGTTGTGTTTACAACTGTGACAGTGAGTGCTTATGCTAGGTTTTCAAAAATATGTGGCATAAACTCTTTAAAATATGTCCAAGAGGTTCACACATTGTGGACACATTTCCACACCCATAAACATGAGGCAACACAAAACGAAATGTGAATGGTTGCTTTACCTGTCAGTCATCTAGCCTCTTGGGCGGACCTTGACCATTTAAAGCGGCCAAGGTCATTCCAAAACTATATACATCACCATCTTTGGAATAGATATAGAATAGATTTTTAGAGGAATGTCCAAACTGTTTTTTTCATACAGTGAAAAGTTTGTTTACAAATATTAAGCTATTGTTGTTCATTTATATAGTCTCTGCTTGAACACACTCCTTGTGTATGAAAAGTACCTTTATAGGAGGCATGATCAAAATCACAAGAAAACTTTTCATACTAGTGTTGTCCCTCATAAATGGTAATATAACAAACCGATAAAATTGCTTAATTATTATATGCCAGTCATTTTTTTTATTTGCTTTACCTGCCAGTCATCTGGCCTCTTGGGTGGGCCTTGACGACCAAGGTTCCCAGACCTTCTGCTGTCAGTCTGAAGGTCTGGCTACACAAGACTATATAAATACCGACTTTCAACATCTAAACTACAAGAATTCATTTAGAAGTAATAGGTTTGCCATATACTATATGAACAGTGGAAAGTGTTTTTAAGCATTTGCAGTTTGTCAGCATACAGCAGGATAGACTGCATGGGAGAGAAACCAATCAATAACCGTGTGTAGATCATCAGAGGTCGAAGATGTGGGCCTGGAGCCTCTGAAAGCAGTGGGGTGAAAGAGGGCAGTGACTGTTGTAGCAGGAAAAAGGTTAACTTTCTTAGTTGTACTATGTTGTAAAATGGAACATGTCATGTTCACACAAGAAAATCATAAAAATCATAATTGTTGATCATTCCCTTGAAAATTTAAATGTTTATGCTGTCTAACTGCAAATAGTAGTAACATAAATCTATTATTAAAAGGCTGATTAAAAAAACTGCCTTATGAATAACGTTTGTACAAATCATTGTGTTTGAGTTTTGATTATTACATAAATTTGAATAATTAATTGAATATTAAAATTAAAAAAATGTTTGCTTAAATTGTCTCTGTGTTTTAGTTAAAAAAGAATTTCTTTGAATCCCTAGTAATTATAATTAATAAGTCTCTTAATAAGAGCTCTTAAATAATTAAACTGCTATGTTTTTTGTCACACAGCAGGAGAATTTGCAAATGCAGATTAATGCAATTAAAATTTGAATACAAAAAAATAAATAAATACGCACACACAAACAAGGAAAAGTACAGTTAACGGAAAAGGGTAATGGAAATATGCATAGACATGTGACCTTTGCCATACATTCACAGCCCATCACAATCCATGTCACACAAGGTTGACTCTTTACACGGCCCCTCCTCCTCCACTTTCATCAGCACTAATCATCTCATCAGGGCTTGACCCAAGACTCACACACACACACACACACACACACACACACAATGCCAGGGCACGTGTGACACCCAACACTAGACACAGGCAGGTAGAAACGACAACACTATAGTAAAAATAGTAAGTTCTCCTCATTCATCCTGCCATAACTTTACAAGAGGAATGGCAACTTTGCTCATTCAGTTCAGGTTAGCCAAATTCAGATTTTAATAACCAGAAAAAATATGTGAACATATAATAGTAATAATGCAAATCAAATTCTTTTATCCACAGCCTTTGAGTCTATGATTTCAGTATGAGGACAGTGGGTAGACACAGATGCACTCCATATTTGTCAATTGCACCATATGCCAATTCAATATTGATTTATGCCGTAGCCTACTCAGCCATCAAGAATAAATAACTGTACAAGATTTGAGTTACCAATATAATACTCATAGACGGTTCAGAAATAGAAAACAAATGCTCTACATTTAAAATTTAATTTTATTTAAAATTAATTAGAATGAATCCATGAAACATATATATCACTCAAGTGTCAATTTAAATCACGACACTTGGGAGAACAGAACTTTATTTGCATATAGTGCAGAACAGTATAGCACACCATTATAAACGAGGAAGAGATTAAGCTGTGCAGGAACACCATTTGTTTTTGCATATGTGACAGTTTGTAGCAGATTTATTCAAACTTAAATATTATTCTGTTCCCATACAAAACATTACGTCTATTTTACTGTCCTTTTTTGGGCCTAGTATTTTAAATCACCATCCACTTTGGAAAAGATCAGCTAGGATTTACCAAATTTAGCCTTTTTATGTTTAATCAAAAAATAATAAATAATCACACAGGTTGTGCACAGAACAGATGATGCATAATTCAGATTTTATTTGGGTTAATGATATGGTTCCTTTCAGTGTTAACATTTTAGAAAACATTGTGTCTTCAGTGCCACTAAAAATATCATGAGCCACTGCCTTCCTGTATGCAAACCAGGACACTGGGCCAATCAGCTTCCTGAGAAGGCCTATCTGCTTGTGTGTGTGTGATCTATGGCCCAAGAAGTTAAACTGATCTTGTTTATAATCTGCATTTCCTTTCACATAGTCATTTTGCTTAAGACAAGCAGTACTGCACAATGCTTGTCTAAAATTATGTGTTCATTCAGACAAACTGCTGGTTTGGAAGTATCGCAGCGTTAAAGAAAGTTGTTATTACAACTGTGTGTGTGTGTGTGTGGCAGCATCTTCAACTAATTATATACATTACAGTGATAATAAAAGTTGCATCCTCTGAGTGAATTACAATAGGCGAGCAAGGATCACCACTAAGGTCTTGTCTAACTGTCGAAAAGTAACATAAACAACCCACACACACGTAGTCTTATATCAGAGTGGCATATTTTCCTTGAATAGGCGTCAGTGCACAATCTGCAAGTGTTGATAAACTCTTTTCAGACATGCAGGAAGGGAGCAGAGCTGTCACGTTACACTGAATTACCACAAAAGAAAATGGCTCAAGTACAGTAATGTTGATGTATTCTGAAAACGGTAGATTGTATAATTCCTAATGTACATACTATTTACATTAGGAATTATGATCTAACATTTTTAGAATGCATTTACTACTAAATAGTCATATATGGAAATTGTGGTTTCTGAAAATATTAGTAGGCTAAAGGTGCATCTGAACACACTAGTTGAGCTTTCGTAAAATACATGTTTGTAATAATAGCATATTTTAATCATAAAGTGCCTGAAAATGATTTAAAAAATTTTAAAAATTAGTTGTAAGCATAATAAATGTACCATCAGGTAATTTATAATGTAGCCCATGTTTATATATTATCACGATACATATACACAAATTTACAACCTTTGCAAAACACCAGAAAATTTCTCGCTATGTTTCAGGAATAAAATCTATTTTTAAAAAAAAATCATTTTCTGTGCCGTAAAAAAAAAGCCTGGTGCATGCATCATAATTTATAAACATAGTGTCGAAAACTCTCAGCCACAGTGAGTATAAATGCACATGTTCCTGTCGTTGCAGAAACACAACGATAGGAAAATTCCTCTTTCCCTGCGCTTTCTGTTTTCTCTTTATTGCTGAAAGTACTTACGCGAACTCCATGTCTGCACTCCTGCTCAAGCCGATTAATTCCACCAAATAAAACCGTCAGATTGTCTCTATCTGTCCACTCATTTTTCTCTCGCTCAAACGTGAGTCACGGATAACAAAACTCACTGTGCCGTCAGCAGCTGTCAAAAGCCAAAGGGAGGAGTCGAATAAAGTGACCAATCAGAACGCTTGAATGACTTGAATAAGGGCGGGGTTACCTTGAGTAGCCGAGGCTTATGGCCAATCGCAAGGGTGTATTTTAAATTAGGGCGGGGGAAGTGAACTGGTTTGTGAGGTGTGGGGTTAAACCTTGGTTAAACTCTCTAACCACGCAGCAGGGATGAGAGGATTTCAGAGTTACTGTAGTTCAGGTTGTGTACAGTATGTGTATACACGTGAATTCCTACATAAATATATTTATTTAGGGTACTAAATTGTACCCAGAAGTAAGCAATGCCTTTTTACATACGTTATTTAATTTTACTCAGTAATAAAACAAAAACAGATTATGGATTATACATTATAGCAAAATATCCAGGTATAGACCTCATTGTTTTAGACAGAAAGGCTTACTGTAATATAGTCAGAAAATGAAGATGTATTGATGTAGTCAATGGCAACAGTCAGGCCTTGTTAAATTCAGTGATGTTTTTATTGATTATGTTTTTGCCCTATTCTCAACTCTCTCATTAAAATACAAACTGCAAATATTAATCTAGAAAAAAATCATGCAAAATGTTCAAAGGATTTGGAAGTGGATATATCAGAGGAAACCTGGAACAACACATTAGATTGAATGGAAAAACCACCTGTACTTGTTTAGGTTTAATTCAATTCAAGGTCCTCCTCAGACTTTACCACAGCAAGGTTAGACTTTCCAAGATATACAAAAGAAAAAATATCGCCGTTAATCTATTCTCAAAGTTGGGTTGGAGTCTATACAACAAGCTATGGTGACTTTCACCTTTAG
>JAUCMU010000001.1:12455976-12497918 GCA_032275025.1 Enteromius treurensis
ACACACACACGGAGCTTCGCTGAATGACTGAAGCTGTCGGCAAGCTGATTCCATGTGCTTTTATACTTCCTGGCCGGTGACGTCACCCGCCGTTGACGTCCCAATCCACGATTGGCTGGTTTTACACACATTTCAGAGCGGTCACGCTGAAGGCGTTCCCAAAGCGTCCTACCAGACGCAGCTCGAGTTCCTGATAGGGAACATATAGTTTCTGTCTAGGGCTACAATTCTAATTTATAAATAAAACAATGTAATTACCTTTTTTTTTTTACTTTTATATTTATAGAAAGTTCTATTTTGACCCCATATAGGCTAGTAAGTGTTTTGTTGTTGTTGTTGTTTGTTTTTTGAGGGAGGGGGCACAACAATACTATTCTGCTTACGGCACCCATTTCTCCAGCAGCGGCCTTGAATATTCTACATGGTTCTTACACGTGCATAGAAATTTCTGTTCAGTTAGAACCACATATTTGAGTTGATTGTAATTTGACTATTTTAAACAGTTGTTGTAATTTGTGTTTTAACATTTTTTTTAATTGATGTTTTGTTTCCTTTACAATATAATACATTAAAAATAATCTCTTTTTTTTCGGGCTACTTAAATTTATTTTGGGCTACCAAAAACTGAAGAGTGCCTGCCCGAAGGGCTACCAGGGATTTTGAAATTTTGCGAGCCCTGTTGTGGCTTATGTTACTGTAGATTTGATGTACAGTATCTCACTTTTATTATTATTATTTGTTTATTTATTGTTTAATACATTTAGATTCACAATTCAGAAGCACAATTGTTGTTTAAGACAGTCTGTCCTGTCCCAGCTCCTAAAACAGCTGGCCATACTGAAAAATGAACAGGCCCTAACTGACAATAACAATGGCGGCAACTGAGCAGAGCAGTATTTTTTGTTGTGTGTTTGTGTGTGTCATTTCTCAAGTGAAAGGGACTTGGTAATTGTGTCTTTAGGGATTTGCCATAGCTGGGCTGAATGGTGATAAATTATTTGAGGGTGTGTAGTGGCACATAACCCCATGTGAACTTTGTTCGGTGAGGAAAAATACCTTCCAATGATCTGTCATACACAAAAAGAGAGAAAGAGAAATAATTGGCTTAGCAGTGCAGCTGATGTTGTTCTGTTGTATAAATGATTTGTTCTGTACAGAGTTCAGGGACGGGCTCATTGGGGTTTTACAGTCATAAATGTTGTGATTAGCCCACCTGCATTGAACACGTCTGAACACTCAGTAATCTCTCAAAATGCAACAGCCTTTTATGATCTGTACCAGACAAAAAATTACAATAACGAACACCCTTAAAGATACGCACATTTTTACAGACTGGACAGTAGTTAGCTGAAAAATGTCTTTGTATTTATTTGGAATTATATATAGTTATTATATGGGGTATGATCATCAAGAATAAATAAAAAGTCTTATAGACAGATGAATCAAAAAGTGAAATATTTAGTAGTGGTGCCAACATTTTCGTGTTAACTTTATTAATTAATGCTGGAATGGCCACCCCACTAACAAGTCCTGCTTCTGTCACTTTTTCTCTTGACAAGAGAGTCACTGAACATCTTTACGACCACATCAAAAGGGTGAAGTTTTAGACGCACGCATGCTCCACTTCACTTCCACGCCGGCCAAAGATTAGCACAACATGACATGTCTAAAATTAACACCTCTTCCATTTTTGCCAAACAAAAGTCACGGTGTGAAGAGAGAAAGATCACGCCATGGCTAAACTGGCCTTCACGTGATGCAATTTCGCAGGTTAGAGTTTGCCAAACTTGAACTTTGGAACACAGTGACATGCACAACTTTGCCGCAGAAGCTTGGGTTTTCGATCTGTCTCTTTTACATGTGTATGAATAGAAGTCAATGGAACACAAAGTGCAGTGTGACCGTACCTTAACATGTCTCTCGTTTGATGTGGTCGTAAAGTAGCCTGTAGCCTGTATCCTGTTTTCATTTAAAAGCACAAAATAAACTATGTGCATGCTATGTCGTGGTCACTTAACCAAAAAGACAATTAAAGCTGCCTTAAAACTGTGCAAACATGTACTATATTTTATATGAGTCACATTTAAGAGCTGTTGTGGAGCAGCCCAGTACTGTCTCACTCATCTAACATGCCTGATTTAACTCGTCAGCTCATTAATAGAGACATTAAAATCTGAAGTGGGTCAGAAAAGATTTCAGATTAAATGAGATTTGTGTCAGAACTGCATCACATTCAGCAGTGACAGCTCTTAAAGAAATAACAGTCCAAATAACCTATAATAACCAGCTGCTGTGATATCTATTAAGCAAAAGACAAAGAAAAAAGGTAGAAAGTTTTAAGTATTCATCTATATTTGGTTTAGAATGTGTCAAATAACTTCATAATAACAATTTTAATTGCTGTATTATTTCTGCTGAAGGGCACAAACAAATATGACATTCATAATGGTTTATGTGAAGATCGTTTAAGTTCACTTAAATTAGAAGGTTTTTTTTTTTTAAGTCTAAATGTCAAAATTGATAGCACTCAAATACAGTATACTGTAATGTTTAATGGCTATAGTCAATGGTTAAATATTTTGGGGCGGACAATTTTATAGTGAAATCAGTATTTGTATTAAAATGGTTTTATGTGAAGGTTGTTGGTTTAATGGTTGTATGTGATAGCTTTGTAATGTTGAATGGCTAATCAATGATTAAATAGCTACTAGGGGAAACAACTATTCCAGAGACATCAAAGTGATGGTGGCCTTTAGTCACAAAAAAAAAAAAAAAAAAAAAAGCTATTATACAAGTATTAAAAATGTTACTGTCTTTATTCTGTTTGTAGGTTTGTTGGATTTTTTTTTTTAAAGCAGCACTTTACTTCAAGCACCACTCACCAGATATTTAATTTCTGATTTGAACATGATGCATGCAACATCCAAGGCAATAAAATATCTGCAGTTTCATGTTCATGTGTTTCAGATATAAATGAAAGTGTTAGCACCACTCAATGGACATTTCATGTACATTTCACTTTAAATTTACATTTACGCTTAGTCATTCATCAAATGCATTTATCCAAAGCAACACGCAAATGATGACAATCAACAAAAGAGCAACAATATGCAAGTGCTACAGTCTCAGTTAGCTTTTTATTATTATATAATAAATAAAAAGAAAACAGAGAGAATAGAAAAGAGCAAGCTAGTGTTAGCGGTCTTTTTTTTGCTTCTGTTAATCGTATAATAAATCAAAAGAAAAGACTTTCAAAGTACCGTAAAATATGCAAGAAGTAACATAGTATGTCACAGGTGCATATATAAATGTATCGAGGGGTGAGAAACAGAACCAGTAAGTGACATTGTGGGTGAAATATATATATATATATATATATATATATATATATTAGGGGTGGGCATAGATTAATTTTTTTATCTAGATTAATCATTTTTTAATAACATATAATAGGAGAATATCCCATTCTCATTCAGGATTACTGCACATGGCTACATTTTAAATCCAATTTATTTTGTGCAAAATTTCCTTTTTTTATCATTAAATAAACAGGCTACTCTTTTAAAACTATTACTTTGAGTATACGAAAGTTTACAGAAATAGTCTTGAATTTTAAAAGTTGGATTTTTCTTTTTTTTCCTCTGCATTATTGCCGCTTGATTATTACTGATGAGATCAAGACAGTGGCAGCTTTAACAGGCTGGATTCAGACTAATGCACAGGTCTCCTTCGATATATCAGATGTTTTGCTCCGCTCTGAAAACATAACTGATGGTGTGCACATCAGTTTCGTATAAAAGCATTTGAAAATGCAAGTGCATTAAACCACAGCCACTTCAGGGCAAACACAAAGCGTGTGTGACTGTCAGTGACAAAGACTGTCAGATCGCAGGTTTCGTGCATCTAATACCAATGCATTCCAAACGTATATAAAAAACATATCTAAATTAAAAGCGACGGATGGAAGCACACACTGTCAAGCAACGTGCACGTGACCCAGCGCAAATTCTGTTCAATGAAGCCAGGAGCGTCTCGAGCGCACACATGTGCCAGATGCGGGAAAAACATTGATTATGAAATATTCAGAATTGTTAAAGAGAGTATACCGTTGCATCGATTTTTTTTTTTTTTTTTTTTTTTCTTCTCCCACCCCATTCTAATTATTTGAAATTTGTGTCAGCAAGTCATTGTAACAGTTCAGCTGGAAGTGTCAGCATAAGCCACTGGATGGCACTCCAGCTCTATATGTATTTCATTGTGTGTTTGTCTCCGTTTCCAGCCCTGGACTCTTATTATGAACTTGTGTCTCCACCCACCTTGTCTGTCGCCATGGCCACTCATCCTCCTCCACCCCCTAGCCTTGTTTCCGTGTGTTTAAAAGTCCCATTTGTTTCCTCTGAATTCGCTCGTCATTGTAGGATTGTTGGATGATCCCTGTGTGTAATCCCTTTGTGAGCCTGCCTGCCCCGGACATTCGCTCTCGTCTTCGCCCCTCTGTATAACGTTTGCCCGACCTACGCTACGCTATTGGATTATTCTGCTGTCTCTGCCTCTGATCCTCGTGTTCGATGTTACAAGACCCCTGCTAACTTGTACTGTGGGTCTTTATAATAAATGTCTGCATGTGGATCCACATGCCTCCCGTCTCTCTTCATGACCTCTTCATAAACAGAACACGGCAGCAGTTTTCTGTTTTCTTCAGGCAGGGGCTAAAGAACTCTTGAATATAGTCCTCAAGCAATCACGTGCCCTGCTTCAGGGCTAATAATAGTCTTGCAATGTTCACACCTGGCCAATGTTTATCTGAAAAGCTGCTGGATCGAGACATGCGGATTCATGTGCAGAACATTTATTCATAGACATGGTCACAAATCAATCAAGGGTCAAACAATGGCAAACAGGTAGGCTATTTCTGCTGTTAACACAGATATGGGGCAAAAACAAAAACATTGAGTGAAATACTGCAACTTAATTGCAAGATTACAGCATGACATGGAAAAATTGAAGGACTGGAAAAGAAAAGAGATACTGACCTGTCTGTTTCTGATCGGTAACAGTTGATAAATTAATCTTTTTCCAAGGCCTGGTGGGAGTAGGGCCACAACATCACAACTTAGGGTTACAGGGCTGTATAAATATGCAAATGTGATTTTTACATCATTTTGCCATTTGCAAATGAAAAGTCCTACTGAAAAAGAAAAATCATAGTTAGGGACAGGCCAAAAACCTTAAACATAAATGCTATTTATATCATTTAAACTAATATTTAAGCGTCTTTTTGATGTAATATTGATAAAAGAATGCATGGTATTGTTATTATTAAATTGGAAATGTATTCGCTGTTATTCAATGTTTAAATATTTTTTAGGGATGCAAAAGGCACAGATTTCGTGCAGTGACCCAGGTACTAAAATGTGTGTGTGTGTTAACGTAGAATACTTTCCTCTGTTTAAACCATTTTACTCACTGAGCAATCATTCACAGGGCTGCTCATGAATTGTAATGTGACACATTGGAGCAGTTGTGAGATCCGCCAAAAGGGACAGTAACTTTGGAATAAGGGACTTTATAGCGACATATGGCCAGGGTGAGGGTCAGACAAATAAAATGTTGCCCAGCTGGAACAATACTTAACAACATCTTGAATGAAATTCTAACACATCCAAACAGAGTCATAAATAGATGTCAGGAGGGCGGGTCTCCTCCTCTTGTGTGTGCTCGCAGAGATGTGGGGTGTGCGAACCATTGTGTGTGTGTGAGGCGAGTTTTGAAAAGACACTAGACACACCTCTTTTCCTTCCAGCTCATTACTATCATTGTTCATAGGCAGAATGAGGGGTTGTCTCGTTCTACCCAGCAATCTGTGCCTTCAACAATGCCAGCCCTCTAATGGATTTCTAGTTATTCTTTAAATCTGTTTTTGTGTGTGCCCATGCGTTTATTTTCTCTCTCTTTACAGCCACTGTTTTTGTTCTCATTCTGCACTCACTTCCTGAGAATGTGTTTCTCTGACCTAAACTTTAAAATCTAAATCCCTCTGTTAACTTAAACTTTTATTTATGTCATAAGAGTGCTGAAACTGAATTTATCATGCAGAGAACATTTGTATGCATGTGTCAGTATTTAAAGTTAATGCCATGTTTATATCAGTGTTGGTTTGGGTTGTTAGTGTTGACTTGATACAGCAGTTTTTGCTTTGGTACAAATATTGGAATCAATACCTCATATAAATAACGAAACTAAAAAGGTGAACTGGAAACAATTTAATACAGAACACTGTGTTACATATATATTGCTTGTTTTCAAGTATAAATATATAAGCAACATAAAAATTGGTGTTTGCACTTTTTAAAAATAAATGATATGGAGTAATTTATTTATTTATTTTTCTAAATTCTAAAATGGCAGGACTTTCGTGTGAGGGGTAGGTATTATGGTAAGGGGATACAAAATACATGCGTGTATGTACCTGGGATTACAGTAAATTGAACTTTTTTTTGGTCCTAGTGAGAAAAAAAGTTTGTTTAATAAAGTTATTTTATAAAAAACTATGGAACGTCCCCAAAAAACATGGCAACCAGAGTGTGTGGGTGGGTGTGTATAAATTCAAGCGATTAGTCGTCATTCCAAAGCTCCTTCATAATTCTTCTCTAATGCTTTATGCTTCCCAAAAAGTCCAGACCTCCTAATTATCATACCAAAAGACTTATGCTCCCGCCTCTTTTTCCCTCTCTAACTCTCCTTCTCTCTTTATCAAAAAAGAAAAAGAAAAAAAAAAACGCTTCAGACGACAGCTCTCATGAGTGCATGAGAACAATGCCCTCACAATGGCACGGTCACCATGCCTTTCTCGATTCTTTAAAAATGCAAATAGAACGAATCCCGCTATTGTGACACTCGTGAGCAGACATGATGTGTGAATCACAAAAGAGAGTATTTATTAATACTTATCTCACAATTAGCCCAAGAGTTTTTTGGGAACAATTCAGTGTATGAAGTGCAGATTTTTATTCCTGAAAACGTTAGTTTGTTTATTATTATTAGCCTATTATTATTATTATTTGTAGGGATTTACTAGCCTATATTTCATATCGCTGTTCTTCACATGTTGTTTTGAATCGCCTATCTATTTGAGGTTTAGGTGGGTCATGTTGGATAATATTAGGGGCATCATGGTATATAGGCTTTAAAAAAATCGGTGCGGGTCTTTCGGTTCGGTACGCACGTGTACCGAACAAATCACTAAATTGTTTTGAGGAAAGTCAGACCATAAAGACCGTTTTGGCGCTCTTTGATGAGGCGTGACAGCTCGTGTAAACGCTTCGCTTCAGTCCCTTCGTTTTACTTTTAATGCGAAATTAACATCAATTAATATCAACTTGTGTTATTAGTTCACCAGAGGAATGAAGTCTAGAGATGAGCAATTTGCGAAATTCTATGCTATATATGGTGGATTAGTGTAATGTGGGACACCTTGGCTTCAGTGCATTTATCTCTTCTTTTAACATGATTGGTGTTTACTCAAGGTGTCACTTGACTGTCTGGAGATGATGTCAGAAATGTGGCCATGGAAATCATCAAACAAGTACCTCTTGTAAATTTTACTTAAATGACAGTAAGATTTAGACAAAAATAATGTCAAGGACAGGCTACAGATCTGTTATAAATAAAGTGTTCTTATTTTTTATCAAATTATATTTTTGATGCATATATACTTTAGATTTGTAGATTGATATAATGTGCACTAAGAAAGTTAAATGCTATATTACTTGTTTTAAGATCTTGATTCAAAATTTAGTGACTAGAGGACAATGGGACCCTGGACCATGATGTGTCCATAACCGGCCACTAGCCAGAGCTGGATATTTCTTTAATGAAGTGCTTTTATCAGTACATTTGCTTAACCCAAACTTTTGTATAGGCTATATATATATATAAATATTTATATTAAAAGTTTATAGAAGCTTAATAACTGTTATAAAAGCATTTCATGTTCCAAAATGCACATATTTTTAAAAACTTTTCTAAAAGTAGGCTATTAATTAAGTTCTATTAAGTTTAATAATGTTTCAGATTACAATTGGAACAAGTGTAAAACATGAATTATAAGTATTACTGAAAATATGTTTAAATAGCCTAAGTTTTGTGCACTATAATGTAAAACGCTAAAAAAGTTCCAGATATAGGCAACTCGGTCTTCCCGAGAATTTTTTTTCCCATTTAGATGAGCACTTTTATTTCATGTTGTGGAGTCAGACCTAGTTTGGATAAAAAAAACTGCTCAGGCCAGTCTTACATTAGTCTTTTTTTATACTGCTTAAAATAGTTCTAAATAGAGGCTTTTATGTTACTTATGTAACTGCCTCCCAATTCTTAACCTGTAAATATAAGTCCAAATATGATCTATTGTACTTTTAATATTGTCTTTAATACAGACACGAGCAAAAGGGAAAACATATCTTGTATCTCGATCGTGGTAGTGACAGATGGATACCAACTGATTCTTTGTGGCTCAGCTAAATGGCAAGTGTTGCCAAATGAAGGGGAAACAAACGAGTGTGAAAATCTCTTAAATAGCCGTGAAGAACTCATTTACACTTTAAATGCTTTTTAAAAGCAGCTTTAAGTAGAGGGCAATTCATTGGCCAGCTTAATTTATTCAAAGAAGTGCACATGGGGCTGCCTTATTATGCTTTGCTAAAGCGCAGACCTGAGAACTCTAGGAACTCCATCTCCCTCCGTCTGTCATTGCAAAATAGTACGCCGACGTCGCCATTGGGATACCCCACTAAGCTATTGTGTACTTGTGCCTAACGAGGGCTTCATAAGCCTGTGATATAATCCGGCTATAGAATTCCCTTTTTAAAAAAACCCTGTCGCTTCAAATAAATCCTATTTAAAAGGGCTTCTACACCTGCCACAGCAGGCGAGTTCGCAGAGAAAAAAGCCACAACAGCACTGACATGCATGTTAAACCAGATTTCGCACGTGACGCGTCTCATAAACTTAGTATTAGACTTATCATCATATATGTATGCTATGTAAGTATGAGGGGAAAATAAGACAAAAATTACCGCCACAAAATTTAGGTTATTTTTAATCCAGTGACGTCCAACTGTTTTAGTAATAAACTCATTTTAAGACCAGTATACCTAAATCTCTATACATTCTCTTGCTTTATAAAATAGAATGCAAGTGCACCGCCATCAATGTGTCTGATTTATGGCATATCTAAACGAGCTTAGACTTCTTTTGAAGGACCTCCTTTTTCAAGCAGGGATTGGCCACACTTGATCTCATTTGCATGAAGATGTCTATAAACTACCCAGGCACTTAAGTCTTACCGAACTGCGCGTGGAGCTTGTCATACATGCCAGAGAAACGAAATACATTTTACAGAAACAGTTGCTGCTTAAAAAAAAAAACTCCTCAATTTAAGTTAAAAATCGGCTAGAGCTGTAGATTTTGACAGTATGAGAGGGATTTCTAGCAGTCGAGTTTTGTGGCATTGGTGGACAGTGCTTGTCGAATTAGTGTTCCTGTCTTTTCTGTCCACTTTAGCAGCGGGAATGACCATGAAATATCAGATACATGAAGAGGACGCTCTATCCACTGTCATCGGGAACCTGGCAGCGGACATGGCCTTAAATCTCTCAGATGGCTCTAAGACCAATTTCAAAATGATGAATCAGTTCAATGCATCTTTTATTAGACTCCGAGAAAGAGACGGACAGCTAACAATTGGAGAACGAATAGACAGAGAAAAAATATGCAAGCATGCAATCCAGTGTCTCATTGCATTCGACGTTGTGAGTGTCTCGAATGAGAAATTTAAATTAATTCATATTGAAGTGGAAGTAAAGGACATCAACGACCACTCTCCAGTATTCCCCAGAAAGGAATTCACTTTGGAAATTTCTGAAAACGCAGCGCTGGGCACTAGAATTCCTTTAGATGTTGCTATGGACGAGGACGTGGGTTCTAACTACATACAAAGCTACCAAATATCAATCAACAGTCACTTTACCATTGACGTGCTGAGCAGAGCTGATGGGGTTAAATATGCAGAGTTGGTGCTATTGAAAGAATTAGACAGGGAGACCCATGCCGCCTATGTTTTGGAGCTCGATGCGACAGACGGAGGAAATCCACCAAGATCCAGCAGCACAAAAATCAGTGTCAAAGTAAAAGACTTTAATGACAACAGCCCCGTGTTCGACCGGAACAGCTTTTCAGTTGATATATTGGAAGACGCACCGGTGGGATTCTTGCTTGTGGACTTTAACGCGGTTGATCCAGACGAGGGTTTGAATGGGGAAGTTGTGTATGGCTTCGGGAATCAAGTGCCCTCGGAGATCCGGCAGCATTTTAGTGTCGACCGAAAATCCGGGCGGTTGACGCTCGAGAGCCCGATTGATTTCGAGAGCAAAAAAACCTACGAGTTCGATATACAGGCATCCGACTTGGGTCCTAATCCAAGCCCGTCCATCTGTAAAGTAGTTGTTCATGTGCAGGATGTGAATGACAACGCACCAGAAATCACAATTACCCCCATGACGTCAGTCACCGCGGGAATAGCGTACATCACAGAAGCTGCTGCTAAAGAAAGCTTTGTGGCTCTGGTCAGCATCGCGGACAAGGACTCGGGCGCAAACGGAGATATTCATTGTACCCTCTATGGGCACAATCACTTCAAACTCCAGCAGGCCTACGAGGACAGCTTCATGATTGTAACGACGTCTTCACTCGATAGAGAAAAAATTTCAGAGTATAACCTAACGGTTGTTGCCGAAGACCTGGGATCACCCCCATTCAGGACAATTAAGCAGTATACTATAAGATTGAGTGATGAGAATGACAACGCCCCTGTGTTTAGTAAACCAGTCTTTGAAGTCTCCGTGATGGAGAACAACGCGCCAGGCGCATATATCACAACTTTGGTGGCCAGAGACCTTGACCAGGGGCAAAACGGCAAAATCACCTATAAGCTCTTGGACACCAACATGATGGGCTCTCCGGTGTCTACCTTTGTCTCTCTAGATCCAGCTACGGGCTCGCTCTATGCGCTCAGAACTTTCAATTTTGAGGTCCTCAAACAGCTACAGCTACGCATTAAAGCAAGCGACGGAGGATCGCCACAACTCCAAAGCAGTGCCATCGTTAATCTAAAAATAGTCGATCAGAACGACAACGCTCCCTCTATCACACAGCCTGCGCTAGTTAATAATTCTGCCGAGGTCCTTCTGCCTAAAGACGCACCATCGGGTTACGTTATAACCCGAGTACAAGCTAGGGATGCCGACGAAGGTGTCAACGCAGAATTGTCATTCAGAATATCCGAAGCTGTCGCCTCTGAGTTCTCCATAAATAGTGCCAGCGGAGAAATTTATCTGAATCGTGAACTCACCTACGACGTTTACGAAAACTTGAGAATAACAGTAACTGTCAGTGACAACGGTAGACCTTCTCTAACCACAACAGTCACTCTCAATTTCATTATAGCAGGATCTCTCCCTAGTGGCCGCAGTCGCAATGTATTCATGCACAAAACTGATGAAGAGGCTCAGGAAGGGGATCATTCGATCATTATAATAGTCGTACTGGCGGGGAGCTGCACACTACTGTTTCTAGCCATTATTATAATTGCGTCCACTTGTAATAAGCGAAAGGTGGACAATCACGGCCATTCTGGAAAGGAGGACAGAGTTCAGACCAAGGGAAACCACATCGACCCACTAATTTCAATTCACAGTGACATGGTTTTTGATGTTCACCCTTACTCGAACACGACAACTTTTTCTGGCTTTATCCAGAGAGGCAGTGACATATCCTGCAGCTCTGAAGATGGCACGTGTGTCTCTGAAGAGAGTCCGTGTGAACTGGGGGACAAAAGCCGCGGTGTCAAGTCAGAGGTAAGCCTATGCCTTAGTATGTACATTTTACCACTTGATATTGTTAACATGGTTGTAATCAAATGCTGTGCTTTATTTTAATAGGGATTTTCCACTGTACCTAGTTATGGTAAAGATGCAATGAGACAAATTCAAATTTGGAACGGCACCTCGTACGCAACTATATCAGCTCCAGAGCCTCACAGTGGAAAGGACAGCGGGATCGGAGACAGCGACTACAACGATAGTGATTCAGATATCAGCGGAGACGGCTTGAGAAAAGACGAGCATCAAAACAGAGTTCAGAATGGTAGGTCTTAACCATGTCTAAATCAGTGTTCATGTTACCTTGACCTAAGCTCATATTAATTACTTTGCAGATGAGCTTGACTTTAAGCATTGCTGAAGTTCAATGTTTTTTTTTTTTTTTATATGAAAAGGATTATTTTGTGCATGGATAATCAATGCAGTATTTAGTGCCTGATTTCCTCACTTATTATGTTCATTGTTTGCCTTTTTTTGCTGCTGATGGGATACTAGGTCTGTAGATAGATGCCTATTTTATTTCTTAGTTTAGTGTGAAAAAGTATCTTTGCTATACACACACAGAGATTTGTGGGGTCTACTATAAGCATTTGCTATAACATTGCCGTAACATCTGTTTTAAAAGTCAAAAAGGCTTGTACTCATTAATAATGATATTCTTTTTTTTCTCTCAAGGTCTGTGGGCATGTACAAGTGAGTGCAAGACTTTGGGCCATTCAGATCACTGCTGGAGTCCCACTGCTTCCAGGACAAACTGCAGTTCATTTGCTAAGTCAGGTTCACTTCCACAAGACACTCTCAGGAGAGAAAACCACAACCAAGCTCACATTCCAAAAACTGTGGGGCTGCAGAGTGTCTGTGAGAAAGTACTGCATAGAGAATATGACTATATATGAATAGTGACTTCACCTCAAGGTGCATGACATTGACAGTACTACATTCCTGTTGTTTTCACAGATATCAAAAATGAAGTGTAAAGAGCGACCCTCTGAAATGAACAAACTCAGCTAAACTTGCAGATAGTGGAGAATATCTATTTCAGTTTTTTTGTAAATACTGAACATATTTTTATAATGCAACAGATTTTTAAAAAGATGATATATTTTGATTAAATTATGTAGCCTACTTGAAAGAATGTTGATTTTGTTTTTCACTGTTCAAAATGATACTGTTAATCAAGTGTGTTTATGTATATTTATTTGTTTAATATGTCTAATGTTTGTGCTGCACTTGGTTAAATTTTAATTATTAATATTTTACAATTTGCATTAAAAGCTGAAGATGTACTGATTGTTTGTAAATAAATAATATTATTGTCTGATTGATTAGCATTTTTTCCCCCCATAACTCCATAACTGATCTCAGACTTGCTATATTGAATCGCTGACATAATTATAAATTAATAAATGGACAAATAAATGCAACAAAGCAAAAATAAATAAATACATATACAAAAAAGTAAAAAGGCAATATATATATATATACATATATTTATAATTTTATTTCCTTATTTATGTATTTTTCCCTCACATTAATTAATTGATTTTATTTATTTCAACATTTATTTATTTTCACATTTCTTTATTTCTACATTTCTTTGTCAGTAGGGTAATGAATAAGTTTTGAGGCAACAGTGACATCTAGTGGTGCCCAAAGCAGTTCAAGAAGTGTAGCCTACATGACGGGCCTGTAGTGTGGGATAATAGGGCTAATCTAATCTGTACAATTGTGCCAACTTTCATGCTTATATTTTACACACAATATGCAGAGAAATCTGTAAATTGCTTACAGATCATTAGATGTTGATTAAATGTTTATAGCATATGTCCCAATAATGTTGAAAACCTGTTTTTCAAGTAGCCAGCCTACACATTACACCAATATATTGCTGTCCATTTAAAATACAAAATACAATTTTACAGTATTTCTTTGAAGATTTTGTAGCAAGTCTTCAGTAAAATGAAAAATGAAGAAAAAAATGTCTGTGTAATAATTAAAAAATATATGATTTAGTGCACAAATGAACATCTGTATGTTTTTGTACACCAGAAAGCAGTTTTATCTAATCAGTGTAAAAAAACACTAAATTTTTTTGTAGCTGTTAATATAACTACTCGAAGAGTTTACCTCTCTATCCAGTGTTTTGAGAATGTGCAGTATGTCTCTAGCTGTATAGTTGTAGTTTGACAGAGGTCTAACGTGCAACAAGAAAAGCTCTTTCTGTTCATTCAATATTAAACTAGAACCTGAAGTGGCTTTTACTTTGCCAGCTATTTTTAGTCTTCCAATAAATAATTAAAATAATTCAACCAGAATGCAATTCATAAACTAACTGTGTTATTTTTTCATAAATAATGATAATGTATTACAATTATATTACACTCTGAATCAAACAATGAATAAAAAAAAAACTATCACTGACCTTTCTTCCCATTAAAAATCATTTAAGATATTAAACACTAAAGCCACACAAGCATTCAAGAAAATGATCTGCCTTAATACATGTATTGAAAGTAAATACATACATATACAAATGTACAGTACTTGCATGTGGTATTCCCCATTTATAAATAAAGATGCTGACTAGTTTCATGGGCATTTTGTCACCTCATGCATGGCCAAAATAAAATCATATTGGACCAATTTTATTGTTTAAATGAGTATAAAATAAAGGTCAGTCACTAGTCTATTGGCAAAATGAGACTGACATTCATTACAATATACTGTAAACCGGAAATGAAGTCGAAACAGAATGAGAACTTACAGTGTGCTTCTTTCCTTTAACGATATTAGAATAAATGATATCAAAGAAGCACTAACTCATTTAACATGAAGCCATGCGATTATTCTCATACATGACTTTGAGTATTCCTGCTACATGAATGTGTCCTATGTGTTTTCAGTGATTCAATATAAAACAAATACAATATGTCAAAGACAACAACAAATTCAATGTAAAAGCTCCAGTGTAATGGTGTGATGGATGATATTTGTGACAGCAACGTCTTTAAAATAATAATGTGAGCATGGTATGCATTAAAAACGTTTAAAACTTACTTTTGCTCTGCAGATTTCCAGTAGTCTAAAAAGTCCTTTTTGCGTAGAATTATAACAGTCTTGTCGAGAGAATAACTATTCGCACTGCACACAGCACTCAAGGTGATTGTTGTCTTGCAGACTACTCCCACTAAAGTGCTTCATGTAAGACCAATTTCACATTCAATTATTCAGCTCTTTGTGAGCTGGGAATAAAATATAAATAAATCACAGATGAGGCCTTCCATGTTTGCTGAATGTTTTGAAAGAATCAAATCAGTTCTGCCAGGATACAGGAGGATATTCTCAGACATATTTCACGAAACCAAAATTCATTTTAAATTGTGTCTCTTCTATGATCTGTTTTCTGATGCATGGTTTGTTTCTTTCATATTTATCCAGACTTTCCAACGTGTGATGTAACCAACATATTTAATTAATGATTTTTTTTCCAAAACCATAGAAATACACTACTTTTCTAAGAACTTGACCCATTACTTGAAAATTAGATTTTAAAAGATGTTTCTCTTATCATTGACCTTATGCTTAACTGAGCTAAGCTGTTTTGGGTCACAAAAGTAAAAACGAAGTGGCTTGTGGCCAGGAATGGTGACCCATACTTGGAAATGGTATTCTCCTTTTAACACATCCAAAGTGCACATAGCAGTTAACACACACCCGAAGCAGCGGGCAGCCAATGAGGCAGCAGTTGGGGAATCGGTGCCTTGCTCAAGGGTCTCATCTCAGTCATGGTATTGAAGGTGGAGATAGTTATTCACTCCCCCCACCTACAATCCCTGCCAGACTTGGGACTCTCCGACTCTCCATAGTATCTTTTTTTCCCCTACAATGGAAGTCAGTGGTGACCCAAAACAGCCTGGCTTCAAACTTGTCTTCCTCTGGAGAACAAAGAAATTCATACAGATTTGGAACTACTTGTATGTGAGTAAATGGTGAGAATTTTCATTTTTGGGTAAACTATTCATTTAATATACCTCCCTTGCTTAGTTGTTAGCATCTTGTTTAAACGTCTATTTTACATTAACCTACATAACATTGCTCCAGTGTGAACTTTCACCACAGCTGGAGGTTTGTTTACGTGCAGCATGAAGCATCCGTCATGAGAAGAAAGCGTTCAATTTCCACGTTATAAACATAACATTTCTTGACTGGAGGGCTGGTACACTTCAAGTCAGTGCTTATTTAGTTACAATAATTCCGTGTGATTTATGCTTTAGTCTAGACACTTCACTTGCCTTAATCGTTTCCAAAATGTATACAGCTATTTTTATGGGATGACGTGGACTGGACATAGGTTTGTTCAGATTGTGTTTTTATTTTATGCTGTGGCGCCTCCTGCTGAATATAAATCGTACTGCATTAGTAGCTGCCTGAGGTTTTATTATCTTGGTTTTGGTAACAGCCAGTGTCCTACAATCACAATGTATATGGTCGTATTCAAACACAAGTTCGATGAAGAATACATGCTACTCCTGTATAAGTAGACTGATCATTTATTATAAGATCTAATACAAACGGTGTATATTTGTTCAGTTTACACTGTTTATATATAATATCCAACATGTGAGTATTCACACAAATTAACCCCTTTATAAATTATTCCTGTAATGTTTTTTTTTTTTTTTTTTATCCCTTTAAGTGCCATGGAAAGAGTTGTTTTTACCAAGTTAAGCTAGTTTGATATTCAGAGTAATACAAATTAAAGTGTCTTTAAGGGTAAATGGTTCTCTACTGGAACAGCATTACCATGGCAACTTATGGGCCAAAAGAAAGACCACCATAAAAGTCAGGCTGTGGGAAAAGCCAGCATTTAACCTGAACCTTTTTTATGCTTTTTCAATGAATGACCAGCAGGTGGCATTCTAGTAGAGGAAAGGTTTAAAACGAAGTTTAGACGAAGAGAGTGTTTGCCCTTAGCTGGCAAACATGCCATACATGGGGTGACAAAATGCCCCATAAAACTAAGTGTAAAGTAGAGGGCGCGTGTGATATTTTTGTTCTGTCCGATGTTTTGCTATTATATGGGTGAATCTGAGATTCGTTCTTTTTGTTTGTATTGCTATGCTTCATTTGCATGTCTCTTTCTTTCTCACACACCCGTACAACTAAACACTAGGTGTGGTTCAACTCAACCATGGTTAAAAAAAAACCCTAGAACACTACCACTGTCAAAAACCTACCATGGTAAGCTAAATGAAAAAGCACTCCATTGATTATATATATATATATATATATATATATATATATTTCCACAAAATAAGCACATCAATGTAATTCACAATCAGCAAATTGAAATGTTTTTAATATATTTTCACATGTATTTTATTGATTAGCTTATATTGATTGTAATTCTACAATCACAGAAGACAGGGCTCAGAAATAACATTCAAAATAGAAAATTCAAGCAATATCAATAAAAGATACAACACATTGTCATATATGCCCAACTGTCTGCCTGGACAAATGCACATAAGGTTTCATTTTTAAGTTATAACTTAAAATGATTTTGCTCCAAATTTTGCTTTTTATTTATAATTATTATTATCATTATTATTTTTTAGGTTAAACTCCTATCTACAGCTGGAACAAGGATTCCATTGTTTCAGACTAGACCATGTTGCCATGGATGTATTCTAAAGCATGTTAACCAATCAGTGCTAAATATACAGATACAGAATGTCAATACATATACCCTTCTAAGAAAAAAAGGCATTGTACATTGTAACTGAGGTACACCTGCAGAACTTTGTGAAAAGCCAATGATTCACTTAATGAGTGAACCATCAGAATGAAAGAACCAGAGGTGGCAAATATGATTCTAGAGGTAGAAATAAGGATTTTGTGTTGTCATAGTATGACATCAGTATCGATTTCAACAGCTGATATTGTTTACCTATTCATACATTTGTATTGTTTTTAGAATTATTATTTTTTTCAAACCCATTCATTTTAAGAATATCATTTACACACTCCCTCACCATCACGGTGGGTGCTTAGGAAGGAATAAACAAACACACATAGAAGGGTAAAAGCATGTAAAAAGCTTTCCTGTGCACCAAATACTTCATATTGCACGTCTTTTACCACTGTATTAACCACCACTAAATTATTCTTAACCAGTAACACTTTACAATGTAGTTCAGTTTGTTAATGCATTTAGTTTTTTTAGTTCTAAATAGATATTGTAATAGGCATCTAAAACTAACAACATAGTGTGTATTAATCTACAGTAGGTTAGTGTTCATTTTTTTATTTATTATTGTTCATCGTTAATTCATGTTAATTAATAATACATAAATTTTAATTAAATGAAATATTGTTAATTGTAATTTCTATGTGAACCATTGAACCTTATTGTAAAGTGTTGCCTCTTATTCTAACACTGATTTGTTAGTTTTGAGCAACACATACTTTTGTCGACCACCTGTCAACCTCATTACAAGCAGATACTGTGAGAATATTTGATGCATACAGTGTATGTGCTTTCTCAAAAGTCTGAGCCTTTCCTCTAGCACCAGGTTTTGCCACTCCCGGTGAACAGTATGGCTTTAAAAAGAAAGAACTAGCAGTATATTCACAGAAAAGTCACAAATACAGTGTCATCAGCAGCAAGACAGTGTACAGCAGCATGTACCCTGCATAAAAGGCAAATTGAAAACAAGCAACTCAGCAGCAAAGGTTTGAACATTTCCAAAAACATCACTGGAGAGGCATCTTCAAACTACTAGCTGTAGTACTCATTGCATCGGCTACACTAAGGTGTACTTGGATAACATTCATAGACATATTCATCAAACAGTCTTCAGCTTGATTTGTCATGCACATGTGAAATGTGGATGAATCTTTGAGTCTTCATGAAGCTGTTTTAATGGAAATATTACCCTAGTAAACAGTACTACATTTACATATACTACACATTATATAAAATAAAGCAAGCATTTGTATATATGACAAATTGTCTTCTATTTTATGTGTTCTCTGCAATTCATAAGAACAGCTCACAAGATCTTTGTAGAATTAATATAGATTATAAAATATAGGGTTAATCTAACACTAATTACAATTTGTGATTGATGCGTTTTCAGTGACAGTTGATAATGTGTCAGCTAGATTTAAAAAAGGCCATCAAAACCATCCTTGTGTGGATGTGGAAGTGCTACTAAATGTGCTGTCAAATGGTGACAGTAGCTCATGTTATTCTTGAAGCTCTTACTGAGCATCCAGCGACACAACTTCAGCTACATTTTAAAGGCTGTAGATACATTCAGAACATTTTTGTGCCTCTTTTGTCCTTTCAGTATATGCAAAAAATTTTGATCATCCATGTTAAGCATTGCTTTTACAGCCACAGTGTAATATGTCCACTCTACTTCCACGTGGGTTTGTTGGTCCTGCTCGAGATGGAGTCTCTAATCTGTGTGGATTTCTCTGAGAAACTGCTACTTTTAAGGGAGTGTTCTCGTCCAGACTGCTGGGGAGGTGTGTCACTGCTTCGACTAGAAGCCTTTACACTCTGGACCCTCCTAATAGACCCCCCTAGTTTATCCTCGCTCCTCGGCAAAGGTCCGCTACTGACAGAGTCCGTTCTACCACCGGGCAATTTCTGAGAGCTAGCTCTGGCTAAGCTTTTTGATGGTGTTCCTATTACAGCTGGTGAGGGCATGTCTTTTTTAGATCTGGAAGAGGATGCCACAGTGTTGCGAGCAAAGCTAGGCAAAGGCGAAGAACTTTTCTGGGTGTTCTTGGGACTGTCAGGTGTACCTACTTCTGAGGTTCCTTGGGCCTGAGCTTGGGCCAAGGCACGCATTGTAGAACGACACATCTTTTCCTCTGGTGCTGGTTTTGAAATGTTACGAACAGGTTTAGGATTTGTTTTCTTGATGGAGGGTCTGTGTTGAGTCGAGTCCCTTGCCCACCGAGAGCTGCTCGGTGTCGCTCCTCGTTGTGCCCTGGGATCTTCTGGAGGGAGGCTTGAATGTCGCGCCGATCTACCTTGCCTCTCGCCTCTCCTGGCTGGCATGCTTTGGTCACGAAGTGGACGCCTGGGTTCAATGTTCTCATGTCCAGGAGGTTTTTCGACTTTCCTCATACTGCTACTAGAGCGATTCTGCCTTGTAATGGGGACCACCTTGCGCATGTTCTGAGTCTCAGTTGCTGTGAGGTTTCTTGTAGGATGACTGGTATGAGCCACTTTGGATTTTGTCTTGCTTTTGACAAGTGTTGTTTTGTGGCTACCAATCTGGACTGCTTTCTCGCCAACTCTTCGCCCTTCAGCTGTGTCACAGCTATCTGTCTCTGCTTCTTCAGTAGTTACAGATGGGCTGACTGATTCTGGACATGCTTGATTGACCCTTCCGGCAAGTGGTTCATCACTTGACGTCGACACAAAGTGACAATCAGTGGATTCAAAATTGGAGGAAAGTGAATTGGTGTCCTGAATAACTCTTGGAAAGTTGGCATCCTGTGACTTTGGGTTAAGTTCAGATCTTTCTTTTATGATAGGAGAACTCTCAATTTCAGAACAGTCCAATACAATGGAACAATCGTTCTCGGTGCAGTCCACGACATACAACACAGGTTTCTTACTGGATGCAGAGGGATCCAGGGGCAGTGGGGTGTCACAAGTTGTCGAGGAAAAGGTACTTGTGTCTGTTTCTTCTCTCTGTGATGAGATTCTTTTGTCATTCCATACTTTTTCCGGTTCCTCAGAACTCCTGCTAGATGGGGGTGTATCAAGGACAAATGCTTTGGGAGAGTTTTCATCCCTTTCCAGATCTGTTACAAACACTTCATGCTGGTTGTCCACAGACACATTACTGTTATTATTAATCTGGCTGGTTATCTCAAAGGGTTGAAGGCCAGTAACTAGTTTGTGTTTCTCCACAGAAACACTCATGTGTCCAACACTTTGAACAGACGTGCCCTGAAAGACATGCTTTGTGTTACTTAATTGAGGCGTAACTCCACCTTCAGAGAGAGAAGTGTAGTTATTATTATTGTAGGGATCATTGTTTATGTTGTAGCCAAAACTTGAGTATCTAGCCAAAGGACTGATGGGTTCAGTCACAGCCCTTGGTGAAGTTGCCACCTTCTCTTGGCAAACCTGACTTTGTGGACCCAGCTCCCTATTATCATCCTGCAAGACAAGCCATGGCATGGTCTTTCGCTGATGGTTCCTGCTTGAACGTGGCAGGCTGCTGAATTTTGTATAGTCGCTTGCTGAAGACCCAGATATCAGCTCTGTGTGATGGTAACGACGGGCACTAGCTGAGCGCCCCAAAGGACTGTGGGGGCTTTGAGGTCTTGAATGCAGCAGGAAGTCCAGTAAGCCTTCTTTGGTAAGAACGTCAACATCATTTTCACTGCTGCTGCGACCAAAACCACCTGACTCAGTATTGGCTGAACCCCAGGCACACCGTCTCTCCTCCAGTTCTCGTAAGCGACGCTGTCTAGCTTCCTCCTTCAGTTCCCGGTCCCAGTTGTCCTGCAGAAGAGTGGATAAGAGATCACTATAGGAGTTTGTGTTTACAGATATATGATCTTTAGCATGATTCCTAAATGTGCATTGTGTAAATGTGCATATAATTCCATAAAAATGCAGATGGGTGTCTTTGGTAAAACCCTGACAGTAGTTTTCACTGGTGCAAGCTGATAGTAAATCTGGCCCTTTATTTCGCTACAAATAAGTTCTTCATTATTCTATAATTGATATTTTGCGTGTTAGTCATGTGACATTTACCTTTACAGCTTTTTTGAACTTTAGGCAGAAATCTTGGAAAATTCTAAAGCACTCATCCAGTTTGAAGGTGTCTTTGTCTTCACAGAAGAAGTCAATTAGGGTGTTACCCTCTTTGCGCAAGTCCAGCCTGCGATGTTTAAGGTCCTGCAGGGTCTGTGTAGAGCTCTAACAAATAAGAAGAAAGCATGTGAGTCATTCTTGTTGACATTAAAGTGTATTAATCTATTATAGCTAATCAAATGAAAATGTAAAAGTTATATAAATAGAATAAAATAAAAATGGAATTCTAATTGAGGGAATGATTCATTTACCTGCAAAAATGGATCTAGCTGCTTTTGCAGCTCAACATCATCCTGAATCTTCTGTTCCAAGGAACGCGTTTTGACGTACAGTGAGGAAAACTCTCCTTCTATATTTTCTACTGAAATTCTACAACAATAAAAATGTAAGCAAGTCAGAGAAAGACTGAGGAAGGGCTCATAGATACATAAGTACATAATGACTCAACATGGTGGTTTGACACATATGTAGTCTTAATAATAGTTAATACAGTATTAATAAACTCAATGTAAGGGGGTCCACTTTTGCAATATGCATCAAAAGCTAATACTGTTGTTACCTGGCTGCGCTTTGAACATGTGTTAGCTTCTCTGGAAACTTCAAAAGGGTTTCATCCTTTTTCTGCGCTTCCTTTATGATAAAAGTTAAAGAAAGTCAAAGCAGTTAAAATAAGTTGTTTGTTGATTACAATAGCTTTTTTCTTAAAACATTTACAAAAGTTTATAATTAAATCTGAAGAAATCTACAGTGCATCTATTTCTGTCTCTTACTAGTGCCACAAAATGGAGCAGGTTCATGCCAGGCTTGTTGGCCTTTGTGTCTGCCAGAGAGAGAAGTGAAGACAGTTTGAAGCCCACAGCATTGCCTGCATAGCCACCCTATGAACACACAGAGAACATCAGTCAATGTCTGGTCAGCGCTGTAAAAGCCATTAACCCTTTCTGATTTAAAAACATTAGGGAATGTTTTGGAGGAGTAGTGAAAAGAGGATTAAGGGAAATGTCCACAAAAAAGGGGGAAGATGAGGGGTAAAGGGTACGGAACACTAGAAAGACAAATAGAAAAAAGACTTACTGCATTCATGATATTTCCAGCTTGGAGAACCAAATGTAGAATGGCATGGAGCTCTTCGCAAGTCATTAGTTCTATGGAATAATCAATAGAAACTAAATAATCACAGGCAATTTGTTAAATTACACAACACTCTAAATGCTATAACTATCCTTCCTACAATCCACAGACTTTATAAGGAAAGACATTATAAGGAAATCCGAACACTTGAAGCAACATTTAAATTAGAGAAAGAGTGCTGACAGCATGATCTACTGTGTAGATCAAAATAGACGACTAGTTATTGCAAGATTAATAAAGCTTAATTTAAGTGTTGCTTAAGGCTCCCAGAATTAATGTAACGATTAATGGAGTGCCAAATCTTTACTTTTCATTAGTGTTGAAGCATTCAAAGGTCATGAGCCATTGGTTTCTGAGGCTAATACGGGCACAGCTGAGATGATAAATAGAGAGATTAATAAAATTAAATAAAATTTGAATTTGAAATTTGAATAGTGTATCAAATTACAGGGATCATGAGTTTGTGTATGAGAGAGCGAGCATGAGATGACTAGTTTTATCCCCACTATGTTTCACAGTAGTCAAAGTAAAAGGCACGAATGCAATACGTACGCATGCTTAGCTGAAAAAATTGTCAATTATTACTCTAGTTTAGTATAGATGTATGTACTTACCATCAGTAGCCTGACGCACAATGTTAATCTCACGACTCATGACTGCACAGGATGGAAGGAACTCCTCCTGAAGTACCATGGCCTCAATACGCACATCAAAGCTTTAAAAGCAAACAAACAGTAATAATTGACCTGCCTTTTGTGTATTATGAAATCTAAGTTTGTATTTCATTGTTAAGAGAGATCTTGTGCGCCTCCTACCGTGGCACTTGAATCAGTAGGAACATGAAGGAATCAACCAATGTCAGCTTATTTGGGTCTCCTTTGAATTCCTTCAATCTCTTCACCTAGTGAATATATGTGATTTAAATCCAAAGAGAAAGCATGTTTACTAAGGATGGCCAATGTATTCATGCTTTTTTAATTTATCAGTTAATTGGATTTACAGTCATCTAACACTTAATGTAAATTATTAAACCAATAATAATTTAATAGCGTTGGAAAAATAAACTTAATATCCATTTTTCATACTATAAATTATGTTTTGATGAAGCTAGTATACATATTATACATACTATTTTCTGCAATTTATAAATGACAATGTATAACACACATTTATTAGCATCTGTATTGATCAGATTGGTAACATTTTTTTTACAGTGTTCTTGTTACATGTTACATGTACTTACTATTATAATAACATGCATTATAATAAATTATGCATAATTACATGCAACTAATGCTAAACCTAACTCTTCTACTAACCCTAATGTAAGTACATGTAGTTAATTAATTTTACTAATTACTTATAAGTATAAATACACTGTAACAAGGACGCATTAAAATTAAGTGTAACCACCAGATTTTTTAAGTTGTTGCTGTAGTTTTTAATGTTAACTAAGGTAAAAATCGTTTTGTTTAACTGAAAAAGCTGAAATAAATTGTAAATATTACATCAAAAACTTATACTTCAGTAAAACAATGACTGAATTTAAACGATTAACTAATAAAATAACTAAATTTAAAATGAAAACTGAAAACTGTCATGATCAGCTGGAGATGCCAGCGCTGGCCACTGGAGGGCACTTCTGCGAACTTTGTGTTTTATGTCTGCTTTCATTCAGGAACTCTTCTAAGTGTTCACTCATGTCTCCGCCCACTCGTCAGTTGTCTTGGTGTTTGATTTTTTGCTCCACCCCCTGACCTAGTTACCTCTGTATAAAACCCCCTGTTTTTGTTTGTGTGCACGGTTCATACATCGTCAAACCTGGTTCCTGTTTCTCAGTCGTGTTTGTTCTAGTTTGTTCTTTGTCTTTGGATTCTCTGTTGACAACCGCTGCCAGGATTTGGACTCTCTCTCTGCTTCGCCCCAAGGACTCTGATTACCGGTATTTGTGACCCATTGCTCTGTTTTTAGACTCTGTTTCTGCCTATGTCTTCTCCATTGTATCTGCTGGCGATCAACCTTTGTCATTCTGACTCTGAGCCTTAATAAATCACTGTTGCATTTGAACTCGCTCCCGTTTCGTCCGTGCCCCGTTACACATACTAATAAGAAGTATGTAAATAAGTAAATATTGAGAATTGGTCCCTGTACTAAAATGTTACCCCACTTTTTTAGCTAAATCTTTCAAAATATTCAACCTTTTGCCCTCTAAGCACCCCGAATTTCAAGGAGCTAAAAATAATAAGGATTCTGGTACATATCTGCATGATAGCATCACACAATACTGCTGCAAATCTGCCTGTCCACCACATCTAAAAAATGCTCTTATTGGATTGAGATCCGGTGACTGTAGAAGCCACTGAAGTACACTGAACACATTTTCATCTCCTTGAATCCTGCTTGGGATGTGATGGTTTGTCACATGGTGCATTATCCACCAGCCTGACCTGACAATAGAAAGCTGCATGAACCCATAGATTTGTTATTTACACCACCTTCTCGCCCTTCTATATTTATGATGCAGCAGGAATGAATTTCATCAGACCAGGCAATTTTTTTTAATTTTTTAGTCTTGTGCATGTATATAGACAGTATGCATTTTTAACAATCTTTTAAGTGAATTGACTGACAGGTGAGAAGGTTATCCTTCACTTTTGGTTGCAACACATAGGGTTGGATTAAAAATTTACACCAAAACTGCAAAAGTGGTCAAATTTATTTGATTGTAGTTTGAGTGATTGAGTCACACTATTTGACTCTGTTTTCATCTTTATTTAGCTCTGTCCTCTTGGGATCAGATCACCTAAAATGGATCATATTTCCAAGTGTAAACAAGATGTTACTGTCATCATCTGTCAACATGAACATGTCCATTCTTCTCTGACCTTTCTCATTAACCAGGTGTTTTCGCCCACAGAACTGCTGCTCACTGGGTGTTTTTCTTACACTGCTATATTGTGTAAATCCCAGGAGATCATTGTTTCCTGAAATACTCAAACCACCCCATCTAAAACCTACAATTATTTTATATTCAAAGTCAGTTTTCAGCATGTATCATATGTAACTGCCTGGAAATGTTTTTTTATGTGCTCTGACCAGTTGCTCTGTCTGATTAGATATTTCAATTAAGAAGAACTGAGTGTGTAGGTTTACAAAATAGTACTATGTTCTTTAACACACGTTCACACCAGTTCCAAGCATGTGTGTGCTGCTGCTAACGTACAACTATGAGGTGCTGCACCTTGTTTACATATTCCTATATGTATTCTTAATATACATATATGTTTACATATGCATGATAGTACCACAACCTATGCGTGTGCATTCCTCTGCTTGCAAAAAAAAGTAGCAGTGCATCTGGATGCTGAAAAGTAAGAGAACAAATTGTTGAATAAAACCATTATTATCATTGTTTCTCATAGCTTCATAAAATTACGGTTAAATCGCTGATGTCACATGGACTATTTTATCAACGTCCTTAAACTTAAATGGGTTGTTCTATTGCTGTCTATGCAAGGTCAGAAAGCTATTTCTGAAAAATATCTTAATACATGTTCCAAAGATGAACGAAGATAATTAATGACAGAATTTTCAGTTTTGTTTGAACTAAACCGTTAACATTATAGTATTTTGAAAGTAGACTTGGATACACAAAAAAATTAAGACTAGTATTTTCAAAGTTAAATAGTATCAGCATCATTTAGTTAACATCCCTATTATAAAAATAAGGAACACTTTATTTCGATAGTCTACTTTAGATATTCTACTAACAGTAAGTAACTTTGCAACTACATGTCAACTAACAGTCATTAGAGTATTAGTAGATTGTCTGCTTTACAACTTCTAAGACTTTTTTTTGATGGGTCCACAACATACAACATACTCACAATGAGAAATTTTGCAAGTACATTGCAACTTATTCTACTAACCCTTAACCTACCCTAACAGCCTACTATAAGAGTTAGTAGACATGTAGTTGCAAATGAATGGGAACTAGTTGATATGGAGTTGACATGTAGTTACAAATTTATTTATAGTTAGTAGAATGTATAAATTGGACAATCAAAATAACCTGAATATAAGCTACCGATAGTGTTATGTATAACTAACTCAATTATGTTTTTATCATTAAGCTGATCTGAGTTTTACAATATCAAAAGCATGTTAGATAATCAGGTACCGACAACATAGATTAACGTCAAGGTCACTGGGAAGAGGTTTGGTATTTGATTTGTACTTTCCTGAAGCAAAGACAAAGCCTTTACAGTCTGAATCCTGCAGTTGAAGGAGGCGTAAGGGTCAGGCACTGACCGCTGATGCAGAAAGTCCTTAACAGTCTGGAACATGCAGCTAAAGAAACCTTGGAGGGAAGGTCTTTTTTACGAGGGTATAACCCTGTTCCTGGTGTTTCTGTTAATGTCTTCTACTGCTACTTTTACAGATAGAAACTCAGAATGTGGATGTTTCTGGTATTGTCTTACCCTCTGAGAGAACAAAGTGTGTCTGAGCTTGTACGTTTTTCTCTTCTTAATGAGCAGATTATAATCTGGGCCCTTCTTTCTTCAGTGTCTCCACTTGCGAAGTACCTTAGTAGGTAGCTAGTTAAAAAGGTAGCTGTGTTGGCCTATGGGGCAAAAAAAAATCTCCACTTCTGACATAATTGCTGAATGATAATTGCTTCATATTTTGTTAATATTCCTTGTTATTTCATGTTCTTTACCCCTACTAAACTTTCAAAAGGAAACAATACCATAACATCAGCGCAGTGCTCTGGGATTTGACATAAATTCAAAACTAATTCATCAACTGAATTTTGAATTTATAGTCTCTCTACTGTTTTGTATGCAGACACTTTAATATTTAAATTTTGCTGTAATGCAACTGAATTGTCCTTAAAATGTTTAAACACACAGGAGACTAATCTGATAAATATTGAAATTTGTTACAGGATGCATATTTGGAGGTTTGCCACATGCATTATTTTTCGTAATAAATCCCTATGAAGCGTCATGTATTGGTCTAATGGATCTTTTAAATGTAATACTATATATATATATATTTATATATATATACATATATAGTATTACCCCGTCAGCTCTGAAGCTTCTAGCATGGTGGCGTGACGAAAATGTCTAGCTTACCGGGAACTTTGAAACCACAAGTAAGTCTGTTTTTTTCTCTCTGCCATTTACATGTTTTTTCACGTGTAACCTGGGCGGTTTGGTTAACTTTTAATGGCCGTTATGCTGTTTTTTTCGAAGTCGACTGGAACATGTAAGTTACTAACAGTAGCCGTGTTGGCTAACTTAAACTGTGGTTAATGCAGGGTCAAGAATAAAAACTCGCCACAAGCACCATATGTACCGAACAAGGCTAAAAGTCTGGTTTGGCAAAAAAATAAGTTAACATTACATCACAGGGCTGGAGACTTAACGCTGACTACCATTAACCACAGGTAGAAGCACATTCGCTACCTGCGTTGAAGCCGAACTAGCGGCTCAAAGAGGAGAGGCTCTCCGGTGTGTGTGTGTGTGTGTGTGTGTGCGCGTGCGGTTGGGGATGTCAGTAGATCACTGAGAAGCTGCGCAATTGAATCACCCGCGAAACTCAACGCGCAACTTCTCAGTGATCTACGGCTCTGTTCATAAGCTGGCCCTGCATTTAAAAACAGCTGACGGAGATTTACCACTAATCAAAGAACCGGCTTTACTGACGAGATGCGCATAATATATCGTTCGATATATATTGCCCAGCCCTAGTTATAATGGATGGAAACTATGGCTTTGCTGTGCTGTCAAACCTCGTGACCCATATATAACTTGTTTGATATCACTAATGACAAAATGCATAGTTGGCTGAAGGCAAAACAATCCTGACTGATTTAAACTCACAAATGTGTTTGTGTGCGTCTGCATGACTAGCAGAGGGAATTTTGGCGACGAGGAAGAAATAACGCGAAAGTCAGGCATGCATGGAAGGAGAGGGGGAAAAAGGAAGTGTCTGTAAGACCAAGCATAGGAGAGGAAGAAAATTGCTTGGATGAATAAATGCATACGGTTTTTGTAAAGGTGCTGAATATGAGGCTGAACAGCGCCACCTAGCATATCCAGTGTTACTCACAGCAAAATAAACTAGCCTGCCAGGGTCAACATGTTTGTTACTAATTCTTGTCATACTGTACGTGCCCATAGCATCAGAAGCACACATCTCTGTGCATACATACAGCCAAAAACAAACACACAAGTACTACAACACAGTTTAGTGACTGCTTCTGCTATATTGGATGATAATAATTTCAGTGCTACTCATATCATACTTGTCAGATAATGCATCAGAAACAACTGGACAATTGTTCTACCGCGGTCATTTGTCTGTTGACAGTGGTTACATTTTTTTTTTATTATTATATAACCTCAATTCAGTTTAGAAATTAAATACATATTGGGAAGATAATAAAGTGCAGTTAGAGGTTAAACAATAAAAACAAGACATGTCAAAAGTAAACCAACAAAACCCATACAGACAAATACCAGCTAGCAATAGCATACATTAGCATGCTAATGTTGGCAAGAAGTGCTATAAAGGCAAGACTGGTCATTTCCAATTTCATTGTAGAGTAGGTGCTTTTTTTGGCAACAGACCTTGCACTAAACTATACACTAAACTATACCAAGCTGAGCACTTTTCTTCAACAACTCGCTAACAAATGAAAATGATCATGACTTACCTCATGATACTACTCATTTGCAAACAGTTCAAAATCTGTATCACACCATTCAAAAACAAAACACAACACCAGTCCATACAACATGTGCACTATATTCCAATATTCTGAAATCTTCTGACAGTTTTATGGAGGAAAATGAAATTTAAGTCATTTTTGTGAAATTACTTTATGTTATTCCTTCCTTTCCACTGCAGCTCTCATGTCAGTGGGCCCAGGTGTATGCTGCTGATGATATCAAAACTGACACCACCATCTTTGTAGTCTTTGAGTTTTGTAGTTCATTCAAGGGTTTAGTAAAGATAACAATTATAATTTGTGTTTGTTCCTTACAGAAAGCTATCACATGGCTTTCTACTATGTGTATACTTATACAAAACAAATGTGGGTAAATAATGAAAGAATCTAAAATGTTGGGGAATCACAGTATAGTGTACTTTAAAACACTTACAGGTCTTCATATTTTTTTCCATCTTGTTAAACACCCATTAAATTATTATAAATTTCAGCATTTGTATTAAGTCCAATGCATGGCATTTTAGCATTGTTGTGTCACATTAGCTCCAGTAAAAAATAGTCTTAAAATGAATTAACTTCTTATTTACCAATATTATAGTTAGGTAAGGTAAAATAGTACATTTTAAAGAACTGTCTTGCATATAGTTTATTTTCAAGTAAACTGATTATGCTGACACATAAAATAGCTAATAAATTGCACTGTGTCACAAAATGTGCTAAATGTATCACATAATAAAGTATTGTGATGATAATAATGTAATGGGGTAACCTTGATGATTTTCATCACTATCTAGTATGCTCCTTTGATCCCTCAGTACCCTTCTTAGAAAGCCTTTTAGCTACGAATGAATTTCTATGCGGTGTCACCCGCACAGCTTGTTAGAAGTGGCCTCAGATTCTCCAGCTTGTTAGAAAGGATCATAAGGCCAGAAAGGTAACAGAGAGGGTTTAAAAGGCTTGGAACCCAACCAAACACCATAGCTCTGTAGGAAATAAAGGCAGGCTCTACTTTCAATGATGCAAGCAGACTATTCCATCTGATTTGTGAGGATAACTACGTCTAATTTAGCCGGTGCTGTTGATGAAGATGTGTTTGGCAAACAGAGTTAGCACATGGAACAACTAAGAAATGCCAAAGGGAAATCAAGCTGAACTGAAGGAATCATCACACGGGGCATGAATCAAATACAACTGGGAGGGGATATGTAATGTCAGATTAAATATTTTTTTAATAACTAATAAGACCACCAACTGATTAAAATTAAAACTGAATTAATTAAGTGATAAGTTGAATAATATATAATATAGATATTTTAAAAATAGAATAATTGTTGCAGACAAATCATTACTATATATTTTAAAGACATAATTAAAGATGAAGCATATACTGTATATTCACATTTTATCATATGTTGTTGTATTAATGACCTTTCTTGTGTTTTAGAGATTGTGGTGTTTTAGGGGCATGTGTGAAAAACTGAGATGAGTGAATGTGTGCATCTGTAAGAAAGAGTCTGTAGGCGAGTACAGGGGGAAGATTGATGGAGCTGAGGCAGTGCATCTGGACCAGAGGCTGTTTGGGTCTGTCAGCATTCTTCCTCAAGGTTCTGGTAATGAACAGATAGAGCCACGATCATTGGAATGATAAAAGGTTGACAGGCCTTTTCATCAACATGGAGCACCATTAAACCCTCTCCAAATAACAAAGGCATGCAAGAAATACCCCAAAACAAGACTTTCTGGAATTCAACCTGTAAATATGTTCTTACCTTACAGAAATATGCTATGGTACTACAAATTATGTCATTGATAAAACATACTAAGGCATTACCATCCAATTTACCATAACAAAACATGTTTATGGAACTGCGCTATTAGTCTAATTTACCCTGTTTATTAAATCTGGGTCTAAGTAATCTAGTTTTATTAAAATTTGTATTTCTTTTTATTTACTACTAACACTAGCACAAAAAATGGTTTGCAATGTATCTATCTGTCTATCTATTGAGACAGATAAACTAGATGCTGTTTGAGCCTGTCAACATTCTTCCTCAAGGTTCTGGTAATGAACAGATAGAAAGACAGACAGACAGGCACATATATAGAAGTATTTTAACTTCAACACAATTAGGTCAAACCTGCCAAAATGTCAAACCCCATGCTTTGACATTTAATGAAAAAAGATTCAAGAAATCGACAGAAGAAAATGAATACACTGACCAAAACCTTTAGCCTTCAAAAGGCGAAATACGTGCACATCCATAATAAGATATAAGGAGTGTGACATTTTTTACTGTTAAAGCACACAGATTACTTCTTTAATAGGAAAAAAAAGTTGGAAATTCTGCAAGGTCATCCTACAAATAGCGTCTGGTGTTCTTGTGGTTGATGCTGGTCAATGAATGAGGCTCCTGGGCACAGACCCAGGCACCTGTCTGTTCAGAAGCCAGTTAAATGGCATAGGCCTCTCTGGCCTCAAAAACATATTGTGCGTGCACTTCACAGGAGATGAGGTTCAGCCTTTGGAATGACATGATGGCAATTCACACGACAGCAGTGACAATTCACAAAAAGGGGCATCAGGTGTGGGCTATCGCCACCGCTAGCTGCCGTCCATCAGATTACCGAGCCACAGGCCAAGTACACCTTTACAGGGTGTTCATGGCCAGCGGGCAAATGCTCAAGAGTCACAAAGATAAGCTGTTCTTTATAGAATCCCTTTTTCATCATGTAAAACATCTCAGTTGCTCAGATAGTTCTGTCTTTGGTCTATTGTTTAAATGAACCTTCTCATTGTTTCCTCTAATGGCAAACTGTTATGCAAGATGTCATGCTGTTAAAAAAAATAAAATAAAATTGAATGCATTAGGTGCAAGTTGGAAAATGTCGAAGAACATTTGCAGTAGTCAAGAAGGTGATGAAAAATAGGCCATTGTGTCCTCAAAAGCAGTGACACAATGACAGAAAGTCTGAGAAATGCAGACAGCATGGAGCCAGACTGTTTTTCAGAGCTATCTTTGCTAAGCTTCACCTCTGACATTGAAAGAATAGTCCCAAGTACTGATCATTTTTATATTTTATTTTTGCACATATACAAAACAGAGATTGTTCTTTAAATAAAAGTGCATTTTTTTCTCCTGTAGTTCACAGAACTGATCTGTAATATGTTTAAACATTATTAACATTTAAAAGAACTGTTTCCTATTTTAATATATTTAAAATGTAATTTATTCCTGTGACGGACAATGTGAATTTTCAGAACTCATTTCTATAGTCTTCGGTGTCACACGAACCTACAAAAATCCTTCTAAGATACTGATTTGCTACACAAGAAACATGCATTATTACTACTGTCAATGTTAAATACAGTTTTGCTTCTGAAAAAAATCTGAAGAGTTAGGTGAAGCAGATATAATATCTGTCAGCAAGCATGTGGTTGAAGCCCGCAGAATGGGACTGTAGCAATGATTATACATATGTGTATGCATACCTGACAACACAATCCTTGGTTCTCTGTGTAATTTTTGCCTCCTTACAGCAGCAAATGAGGCCTCTCTTCACTGTTTTTGACAGTGGCTGTAATCCCATCTAATAATAATTGTCTCTCCATGCAGTTACGTCTGCAGTCAGTGTTAATGCTTCCTGTTTGCACCATGTTGATAGTCAACAGAACACCAGAAAGGCACAACACTCATTTTCCTCTTCCCCTTTCATTTAAAAACAGCCAATCACCACAGCCTAATACGCCTGTATCAGTGTCAGTACACGTTCCCCGCTTGCAGTGAGCACATTAATTTAGCAGTTGCCTTGAGTGGCCTTTGAATAGACCCAGATTAGTCCTGTGCGTCTAAGGGCCATCTGTAGCCCTGTCATGCACAATAGTTGTTTGATTGCGGTTTCGACTTTGATAAGCCGCTTTGATTCGCCTGGCTCTTCCAGCATCTCCAAAACTTCGGGATCTCTCCTCCAATCGTTCCTCCCGCGATCTCTCTCTCTCTTTCTCTCTCCGTGTCACCCCGACTGAGGCTTTGAGTAATATGCACGTGGTCTCTCGGTGGATTTGGGCCCAGTGTCCTCTCATGGAGGACGCTTGTGATTGATTGGATCGAGGCAAATTTTTGTCAGTTCGGTGTGCTTAAGGAGATAAGGCTGCTAATAAATTTCCCTCCGGTAGCTTCTGACACGTGTCAGCTGGTGAGCTCGTATAAAGCATGATGTTGGCCAGGGGCAGATAAAGAACACCACCCAAATTCCCCTGCGTCCCCTCCTTATATCCTGCTGAGTTTGGGGATGTGAAGATATATTTGAGGATATCGTGCCATTGTGTGAGACCGTAACATCCGGCGGTGTCAGATACATTTTGGGGGCCCCGGGAAATGACAGGGTCCCACCCGCTTATTGTGATGTCACAGAGTGTTTCAATTTGAGGATGAAAGCATATCACTGACTAAGCTGAATCAGATGTCATTTTGGCCAGTGTATCCTTTATTTAAAGCTGCAGTCTGGAACAGTTTTGTTTTTAAAATGTATGAAATTAATACGATAAGTACACCATGAATCCGTTCCCCTAAACCATGTTTTTGGAATCAGTACGATACAACTGTAATAAGGTACATAGGTATCCCTGTGGAGTAACCCGGTACCTGTGTGATTAATCATAAACAGAGTAAAAGTAAAAAAAGTAACAAAAGTAAAAAGAGTTACAAAAGTAACCTTTTTATTAACCGCTAGAGTGCTAAAAGTTACAGACTGCAGCTTAAAATATTTTATGTGTATTTGTGTTATAAGTGAAGCACAAGGTATACGTTTATTAATACATTCTCTATAGTATGGATACAGCACAGATGGCATAATTTAATTTACGCACATTCTATCTGCGCGTGGTTAAAACAATAATACACACACACACACACACACACACATATCTATCTATCTATCTATCTATCTATCTATCTATCTATCTCTCTCTCTATATATATATGTATGTGTATATGTGTGTGTGTGTGTGTGTGTGTGTAGGCTATAGGGGAAATGTGTGTTTCACTTGTTCAAGATTTAATATAAAATATTAATTTTGAACTTTATATGGTAAGTTACAATACAGCATTAACATTACATGTAGGAAATAATATTATGACATCACATCATATCACATATTAAGGATTAGTTATCTTCCAAAAAAAAAAAAAAAAAAAATCCTGATAATTTACTTACCCCTATATCATCCAAGATGTTCATGTCTTTCTTTCTTCAGTCGGATAGAAATGAAGGGATTTCTCCATATAGTGGATTTTAACAGCATCCATTTGAGCTTTTACACGATCATGAGACTCGTTATGGGGTGTATTCATTTACTATGTCCAACCAAAGATATTGCACCTTCACGGCCTACCCTTGCTTTTTGGATGCAAGTGTAGGCAAGTGTAGACATACAGTAAGTTTACTCGTAACTTGCTGAGAGTAAGACTGCCTGCACCCCAGAGGGCTAGGGAGGTCTTCCCAGTGGTTACATCACGATGATGCATGATGACAGTAACAGGAGGGCGACAAATGAGGGAAAAACACACCAACAAAACTGCGATGCCACTGTATTCACCCTCTTCACCATTCAGCTCTCCTCCAGCTGCTGTACATAGCAGATGAGGAAAGCTAGAAGAAAGGGGGAATTACTTTATTGGCAAAGTGTCATGACAAATTGATTTTCTCAATTAAAGCCGGGACAATGGACAAGAAATAACAGGTTGGCCGTTTCTCCCTCTAAATGAGGCCATTTTCTTTTTTCCTTCACAGATCAGCGGAAAAGAGTCATTAGGAGTCCACAGGGTAAGAGAAAGAGAGTGTGTGTAAAGGAGGGAGCAACTGGTGCAAAGGCTCATTTCAGGCACACAGGGGGACTGTAGTGTCCCTGGCCTCTCATTCTTCAAGACCACAGTGTGAACGTCTCCTCCGTCACATGCAGCATATCCTTCAAGCGAGCAGTCACCCGTTCAGACCGACTTAGAGAGAGCTTTGACATTGGTGCATTTATGACTGCACCTGACCACATCATCAATCAGCGCTGGCCCCCGGTTCAGTTTTCCCCTCATTTCTAATTTTGTCTAGGATAAATGTTTTAAGCAAATGACAAATGTTACAGAAATTAATCTATTTCCCTCTGAAGAATTTGAAATTAATTAGTGCCTTTGGTTTAATTTATTCCTTTCTTGTGCCATTAAGACTTTCAGAATGAGAACTTGAACCATTTCAAGGCCCAAAAAAAGGATGTGGGCCATTTTCTCTTAGCGCGGTAATTAAATTGAGGCATTAAAAGATGTGATGTACCTGATTAAAGTCAGATTAACAAGTCTTCCTCACAGTTTTGACATTTTAAAATAATTAACTTTTATTTGATCGTCATTTATTTATTTAATTCATTAGATAAGTGTTACTAAAAATATACAGTATAGAAAAATATTCTCTCCATCTACAGTTGAAATACCTTTAATAATAAGTTATGCAAATGGATTATTTCAGCTAAATCGAATTGAGTGACAGGAAAACTAAAAAAAAAATATAATAATTAGATAAATATGAACACCTTGAATTTGTCTAAGACATCTAGAGATCCGAAAGTAATATCAACCTGTTTTGCTTGCCAAAGTTTAAAAACCGCAGACCTGATATTCTGATATTTAAATAGAATCAATATATTAACTGTCTTTCTGTCCTGCATTCTCTGAGACCTGACATTAAAGAAAAGTCTTGTGTAATTCTTGGCCAAAAATCCCTCAGCTCCCGCCTTTGTTCCAGCATAATGCTGCAGACTAAATGAAAAACTTGAAAGAAATGTACTAATATCCATCTTTCATGATATTCTGAAGAGGTTTGTGATGTGAGGCAGACTAATATATTTCTCACAGCGCATGCAAACTCAAGTCACCGATGCAATCAAATACAAATTGCTGAACTCCACAGCAGTCATTTGTTCTTTTTAGCTCTGTGTCAAAATCTATTTTTAATCTTTAATTTTCTGTACTTTCACCACAGAGACCAAAGCTAATCTAATGAGTTGATTTTAAAAGAGCAGCTTTACAAAGAACTTTGAATGTAATTGCATGCTAATTGAGTTTTTTGTTTGTTTGTTTGTTTCTTTCCTGTATTGTATTGTTTACCTTGCAGTTTTTGACCTCTCATAATAAGCATGCTTGAAGGGAGTGATGAAGACAGAGTGAAATTCTAAAATAAAAACAATTGTGTTTAGTAACAATGTTTAATTCTATGACAACCTACTTACAGCAAAACAGAAGTTTTAGAGAAACAAATCCAGAGACTAAATCTAAACTAACATATTTCAGCCTTGTGTTGCCAGACCTATGCTAAATAGCTTAAGATTTAATAAACATTGCATCTTATTCATACTTAATTATGCCGAAATGTAATGCAAACAGCCATATATATATATTATTATTTTTTATTTTTTATGTGCAATGTGAAATGCAGACTGTGGGTGTTCCATGGAGTGTCATCTAAACCGAGACTAGGTGATATGTTGATTCTTGCTTGCTTTTCTTCATCCCATTGATTTATGCTGCTCAAAATGGTCTTTTGGAGGCAATTTACCTCTGTAAAATTAATAATAATAATAATCTTACTTAAATTACAATTTGGAGAACTGGTGATTATATGATAATTTATAATTCAGTTCAGTTTCACACTGATGTGACAAAAAGCAAAGGGTGAAGAGATGAAGAGAATTAAGAAAAACGACCAATAAAAAAGGACTGATAACCTACACTGGTGTTTATACAACGCCAGTGACAATGATGAGGGCACGTCTCATCTCTGGATCTTCCAGACAAATATTCTTCAGAACACTCAACAGCACTACTATCCAAAAATAACATCTCAATTGGAATTCGAAAGCAAAATAGAAACCATGGCTGGTCACGTTGTATGTCCGGCAGACAGTCTCTTTTGTTTAAATTGGTTGGCCAGAAAACTGCAATATAGACCAGGCTTTATGGCGAAAGTCAAATAGACAAGGCAAGAGCTATGATATCATCTTGCGCATATTAAGAATGACTTTTGTGCCTCTTTGGAAAATAGGATTTTGATAAGCAGAATGCCATTAGAAAAGCTAACCTGATACATTTACGCTGTCAATGCACTGTAGGTTACAATATTGAGCCCACATTAAAATGTAACAAAATCCTACCCTCAAGATAGTAGTTTACCCAAAATTGAGTCATCATTTACTGATGTTGTTCCAAATCTAGACCAAACAACACCAAAGAAAGTGCAATAACAATGAACTTCAAAATGTAAAATCCCAATAAAATGCTCATAAAAATGCTCAAGACTTAATTAATTAAATCAACAGCAACAATTCATCAACAACTTACCATCACTACTGTACATATCCAATGAATTTGCACAAAGCGAGTGGATCTAAAAATGGGGCCGAATTACCACTTTACCTGTCACAAATAGAAACCAAGCACGATGATCACCAATTGTCTGACCACCATCAGATGTCCAGACAGGAGAAATGCGCTTGGGCTCAGAGGTAACCCAAATAAAACTCTAAAAACGATGCGGAACCTTTGATAAGTGCTCAACTGGGATGCAGCTGTCAGGAAGATAAATACCTAGTGTGGAGGAGGCTTTCATTAATATAACAACCTCACTGGTGGCTGTCGAAAACACTGCACAAAGTTTTTGTGCAGAGAAACAGTTCACGGTCCCTCCTGTGGCGTGATTAAGGCTCTCTCATGGTTTACACAGAGCTTCCAGCTTAGCTAATATATTGATGTCTCCAGAGACAATTACAAAGACACAATTAACTGCTGAAGTACATTAGTCGTCATGTGCCACACAATCTCATTGAGCAAACGTTTTATCTTCAACAAGACAATTTTTCTGCCATTGTCAAAGAATAATTAACATTTGCCTAAATGTGATTGTTGCTGAATGTAAGGTTTTGAAAAAAGTGACATTTTTGCATTTTCTCCATTGATTTTGGAAAATATACTGTATGTGGACATGATGCTAATTTTGATTTTAAAGCCAATAATTACATATGAGATATTAATCAAGATTTTGATTGACTGCAAAAAAAACAACAAAAAAAATAAAATAAAAACGTAAAAGTCCACACACACACACACACACACACACACACAAATGGTTCTTCAGTGCTTTTGGGGGGTAGTTAAGGTAGGCTAATAGTTTACCCAAAAATAAAAATTCTGTTATCATTTACTCACCCTCTCTAGTAGCGGCTAGAGGAAGTCAATGGTCACCCCAAAAAACAGCCTAGTTACAACTTTCTAGAAAATCTTTCTTTGTACTGAGCAGAACAAAGAAATTCATACAGATTTGGAAATACTCAAAGGTGAGTAAAAGATAACAGAATTTTCCTTTTTGAAATAGCATCTCAATAAGATCTAAAATACAGAGAGGAGAATGAGGTTCCTCCTATGATTCTACATACATAATGAACTACTTTTAGTGCTGTGTTGCACCATTTTTCTTCAGAGTGTATGCTTCAAATTACATCTTAAAACTGGTTTAGCTGCAGAAATGCTTATTTTTTTCTTATCCCCCAATTATTTGAAAAATGCAGTTATACCACTGGAGTAATAAAAGATATTATAGACACAGCACACGGTCTTTAAATGGAAAATAAAACAACCACAAATGTAGAAAAGAATAATGAAATAAAATGCCTGAGTGACTAAGACTGTGAAACATTTATTTTACCTACTAGAAGTGGATATAATATACTGGCTTTTATAGTACTAGGCTGATATGGATAATATTAAAAACTCACATTTACTAGCCGATACTGTTGGGACTGGAAAGTGGTTAATGGTCAAAGTATTATTTGTGGCGGAACACATAATATAATTACTCATTCCTGTGGAAATCAGCTGAGTTCTGTATACAGATTCAGCCTGGGCTTGGAGAAATCTGAAGAGCAGCACTACACAACACTAAATCACCCAACTAACAGTTTCCAACACAAGGGCACGTCCTTGGAGCTATCCTGAGCCAGATGTACTGTTGCACCCACACAATACCTTTTCTGTAAAATAAATGATTGGGTTTCATTTGGTTTGTGAACTTTCTTGTAGCACAGGGGAACCAAAGAAGCATCAGGAAAACATAAAGAATTCATATACAAAGTTTGCATTTGGTTAACCTTCTCTAACCTTTTAGTCCTGAAATGGTTACCTGGGGAAAATACGTTCTACTCATCGCAAATGCAGGGTCACTAAGAAGCAAAGTTTGGTCTGCATTTATTCATAAAGTGTACTGTTTCACTGTCAGTTTTTTCTTTTCTTTTCTTTAAATTGAATCTACAAAAACATCAGATACACACTAAGTTTTAAATGTATGTTGCAAGAAATGGTAGCAAGCCAATACAGTTATCCTAACAATTTAAATTTCTGTTTATTGTGATTACAATTACTATCAATTTATACATTTATTGACATTAGTGTCCATTTAAATGGCACCATTTTATAAAAGCCATAAGTAGCCATGAGACATTGCATTAAAATGATTTTACCGTGGCCTCTTGTGGCATGTTGCTTAAATATTTTAGCTAGATGAACCCTCAGCGCCTGTCGCAATAATGTAGCCTCAAAACCTCTGAATAATATCATCATGCATGGTTTCCCAAGAAAGCATGCTGCCCGCTTCTTTCTGTATAATCTTCAGCTATTACTTCTGATCGTTCCCAGAAAACAACTATCTTGAGACCCTCTTTGGCCTAAATGTAGACTCAAAGCCAGTGATTCGGGCTTGAGCTCTCCGACAGCGCTGTGAGAAGAGCTAATTTTTCTTAATCATCCCCTCCGCCACACATGTCATGCTTTAAGCAATCACAGACCTTGGAGGCCTGCAAACTTTGAAGTTTGTCAGAAGCTGCAAGACCAGGCTGGTGCTAATTTAACAGGAGACCCGGATGCAGTAACGAACCTTCCTTGACCCATTAAAGTCTACTGTCTCATATTTGATTCGCCAAACTCAAAATGATCAACATAATCAAATACTTTGTTTTTTTTTTTTAAAAAAGCATCGTTGTAATGTTCTCTGCTATCTCACAGAGCAAGTAAAGTAAGGAAGAACCGGGGAGAAAGTAACACGGGACAAAAGTAATAAAGCTATTTTCTAAGATTTATATTTGCATTCCAAGCTATGACGCCACATTCAGTAGCAGCCCTTGATGGAGCTGCCGAATATCACGTCATTTCGATTTAGTTTCCCGCGATTACGCCAGAGAGCAGTTTTCCAGCGCCAAAAGTAAATTAATGAAGCAGTATTTATTTATTTTTTTATCACAAATTGTGTTTCTCATTTCATGTTTCACAGTAATGATCAAAACTGATATGTCCCTACTGATGGGGTCGAAAGTAACAATGTACAATTTACATTCAAAGTGAAATTATACTGAAGTCTTTCTACATTTGTACAAAACTCCACCTGGTATTGATTGACCACACTTGTGAGTAACTGACAACAGCAAAAATTTACCTCTGTCCAAAACATTTCATAATCTTTTAAAATTGTGTTTTTCTGGAAAATTTTAATTTAGTCCTTGCTCTCCCCTACTTACAGGTTGCATGTACTTTATGTGAAAATAACAATAAATTCGGAATAGTTCTACCCTGCTTAAAAAAAACAACAGCATTTGTTAATTAGGTAGCCTATGTTTTGATGTTGGGATGCTGGTTTAATCTGGTTTACTGGTTCTTTGTTCGTTTAAACTAGTCCTTTGCTGGTTTATGCTGGTCAAGTGCTGGCAAAGGACCAGCATAAACCAGAATAAACCAAAAAATGAAAAGCTTAAACCAGCATCCCAGCATCAAAACAGCAACAAGTGGTCGGGCAATATGCTAATGTTTCATTTTGACGTTAACATGACATGGCTTCGGACTCGTTTTAAAAGCCTTTTAAAAACTCGCTTCTATGATTCAAAGTCGATATTTTCTTTCGAGAGACAATAACTTTATATACACGGTGCACTTTTAAGTGTAAAACTTTGAAGGATGTTTTCTTTCAGCTGTATTACACACTGCACTGCAAGCTCGTTTTCGTCTATTTAGTTTTCATATTGTGTTTATTTATACACATAATAAATATACACAATACACAATATACATAAAAAATAAAAGTTACATATAACATATGTCTTTATTTTATATATATATATATATATGTAGTGAGGTCAGATAAATGACAGCAGCAACTACCAATTAGAATGAGGTACCCCCCTATTTAATGAATGATT
>JAUCMU010000001.1:12498018-12516204 GCA_032275025.1 Enteromius treurensis
AAACAGACTGTTTCATTCTAGGGTCAAATTCTAGGGTTGTAAATGGACCTGTAAAACCGTTTCTGGGCATTTTTTCCACTTACCCTTAACTACATACCTTCTATGTACATATCAGAGAACAATTTAAAATGTTCTCTCAATGCATTCTATGGCACCTTTAAAGTCAATCAGTGTAACCTAATAAACCAAAAAATGGAGTGTTTATTTACACTAAGTGTTGGCAGTGGCTATTTACACTAACTCCAACCCACCAACATGAATTGGGCCAGTCAACATTACAAAAGACAGTCATTTGCTGTCAGTACCATGTGTGTTTTACTCACTTTGACACAATCAACCCGGGTTCGAATTTGCCTTTTTGAGAATTTTTTTCTCCCTTTTTAAATTTCAAATCAAAACAAATCAAATCATAAAATAATTTTTATTTTTTTTATAAAATTGAAGAAAATAACAAAAAGTTCAAAACAAGGTATTGGGTAGGGTTAGGGTATTAGTAGAGTGGGCTTCATTGTCCCAATAATCTGGCAACTGTGGCATCCTTTAATAATTTGAATTAAAATAAAAATGTTAAGTTGTTATTGCATTTGTTCTACAATACTGACATTGCCACTATTTGCAATAAGTTTTATAAAGAGCAGAAAAGTCAGCTATTTAAACAGTTTAAACTGAATCTATAGCTATTTGCCTGTAGTGTAAATATCACTATATAGAGTAATGCTGCTATTACAGCATCTATAGCTAAGAAAAGATGCTATTTTTACTTAGTGTAAATACCACCTAATTGCTATTTGCAATTAGTGTAAACAGTCTTTATAGCTATTTACAGTGCAAATAGTCGCTGCCAAAAAAAAACTAAAAAAACCCTGAGAGATGATCATGTTGATCCACGTCAGTAGATTGCAATGCAGCTAACACCATTATGGTATTTAATGGTGGTATTGTACTTAAAATATGAAAAAAAAATGAAATGCAAATACTAGCTAAAATACAACTAAATGTACGTTTAAGGTAGAATGTGTCGTAATGAACTTCGAATGATTCTTTAGCAAGAATTTTGCTAAATGTGTAAATGATTTGAAAACGTATATAATATTTCGTAAAATGAATTTTGGTAAATGTTTAGTCATTTAATGCAGAATAGTTTTCATACTGGTGATTCACTCGTGCCACATCTGTTATTTGAATATGCAAAGCAGCCGACATCAAACAGCCTTCAAAGTACAGTGAGGTTGTCAAGGAGACCAGCCAACAACCAATCCATAAAAAAGCAGATATTTCGTATACAAATCGGCAAAAATATACAACCAAAGCTGTAAAAAAGAAAAAGGAATTGCTTAATTTACAATATTTTGATGTATATAATGTACAAGGGCCTTGTGAGCAGCTTGCATTGGTCAGCACATTATCACTATGTCTCAGGGCTTGTCATGCAGGTGTCTTTGTATCTCAGACACTGAGAGAGCAGAGACTGCAGTGAACGGCACTGGGTTTCATCTTATGTACTACTGTCAGGAATGACATACTGCCGTCTGCTGGAAGAAGCCACAGCAAAATGCCACAGCACTTTTGGATCCGACTTAACAGATTCTGTTATGTAACATGTATTTCACAGACACAGGCCGAGGGGTCATAAAAGTCTAATTTCAGCGAAAAAGCAAAAGTGGCATTGTTACTTGTGACTAAAGCTACTTGCTTTAATGCAGTGTAGACACAAAAGTTCAAAGATGTTAGTACAACATGTTACTTTTTACAAGCAAAGCTGATTGGGGTAAAAAGGATGTTCTGGAAACAGATAATACATGACACCAAGTGCTGTAAACCAAAGCTCATCATACTGCAACAGGGTCTCATTCGATCCTCTAGGTTTTTACTTATTTAAATACAATTGACGTCACAGGAAGACTCTGTTTCCGTGCTGGTTCAGCTGAGTTAGGAGCAAGCTACTATGTATAATTTATTCATATGTAAAAGTAGGTTTATTTTACCTTTTAGAGTCTTCTTTTTTGGAAGGGTTATGCTGTATGATGGTTTAACATTATTTTTTTTTTACAAGTAATAACAATAGAGATTTATACTTTATGTGTGAGTGTTCAGATCCAAAATGTACATGCACTGTGTTAGCTAGAATAGAGAGTAAAGGGTTAATACTCTGTAACACATTCTATCTCACCTCAGTGGTGCCTTTGCTGCAATGTCAGCGACAGTCTACAGCAACACACCCAGATACGCAGCACCAAATCTGTTCATGATTATAACCAACATCACATTTACTAGCGTTACCGAATGCTGGAAACCCATATGATGTAATATTAAAGCAACATTAGAATTTTAGGATATATCAGACACTATAATAATGTGATTAAACACAAACACTTCAAGTCCAGCGAATCTTAGACCACTAGACACCCGACTGTGCGTGGCTGAAGGAAACAACATTGTTCACGAAATGAATGAACAAAAGGAAGAATAAAAATTCTGCCTTCATTTGCGAATCCCTAAATCATTCCAAACTCTTCATCTGGAACAGAAATAGATATGTTTAATATTCTCTGATCATTTTTGTCCATCAGTTGAAAATCCACGCAACCGAAATGTTATTGAATCAAAAAGTACACAAAACCAAACTAATAAAGGCAAATGGTCTACTAAAGAGACATGATCGCTTTATACAGGTTTAATTTACAGTAGGCTTTAATTAATATATACACATTAATCAATGTAAATACATAGAGGCCATCAGATATGGTTACTTGATGCGTAACAATGGACTGGAGTGTTAAATTAAATAAAAAGATTGTTAAAACAACGAAGCATGTCCATGTTTCCACATAGAATTACTTTGAAATATATAAATAATACAGGTGGCTATGAGATGCATCATGTAGATAGTAGAATACTTAAGTTTACTCTATTTCAGAACTGGGAACTAAAATCTACCTAGTCACAAATCTGATTGCTACAAACATTTTTAAGTATAATTGATGGATTTTGAGCATATTTGGAAAGAATGGGACAGCATTAATAAACACTGGTACGCTGTACCCAGACCATTAGACATCTGTTCACATGCTTGGCTGCCTAGCAAATTAATCCTTCTTAGGAGAAAATCCCCTAAAATGTCTCATTGTTTGTTTGTTAGTGATTAGTCCTTTTTGTTTGAGAAAAGATGTCAGCACAAAATGATCTAACAAAGTAGATGGTGTACAGGTCAAATGCTTAAATTTGGTCTTAAAATCCGAATTTCCTCATATATTGATTTTTTTTATTGTTCAACAAGAAGTTTTTTCTATCTGATCTACCCCTTACATTTAGCTTTGTTGATTTAAATAACATACATTCAGATTTGACTACATGCAAGATTTTTAAATGACATCTTTACTGAAGTAAATCTAAAACAGTGTAGGCACTGATTCTTCAGAAGACCCTTAAGAGACAGAAGAAGGAACAAAAGTGTATTCATGTTCAACTAACATATCAGTGGACTTGCTTGCCCTTGGGTCTGTCTATGAACACACTTTTTCCCACACAAACACAAACAATTGTACATCTCCTACCCTACCACAACTCTTGAGACACAGTCTTGCCCTGTTACCTGATTCAATTGATGTACCGCACTTTGAAACGCTCTGCTCGTAGATTGATTTCTAGTACGTCTGGTAAATTGAGGCCCTGGGCAATAACCCACACGCTGGATATCTAATACCTTCAGTGGGATATTTGGGTGCAAGCACCAAGACAAAGAACCTTTGAGGAAACACACAGAGATTAAGCAATACTTAATCAGATTCAAGCATTAATGTCTTAATGGTGCTTGTGCTTTGGATTCAGCATTTGGTGCAAGTGTCTCTGTATGCCAGCCATATATCAAAGTCCAAACACCCACAGGGTCTTTAGAAGATTAAGCTGCTTTCATAATTGAAGGAAAGGCTAAATGATCTAAAAGAACAGTGATAGAAGCCACTGGTTTTGTTTTAGACCCAGACAAACTTTTACATTGCCTGCGCTATGACTTCATCTGCTACATGCAAATCATGAGGCTGTTTCTGTATCAAAAGATTAATTTATTCCTGATTGTGATCTTGGTTGATAATGATGGTTAAAAGCTATTAATGATTTAAAAAGGCTAATTAAAGGGGAATCATCGTTTGTTCCAGCCATAACATTTGATCAGCAGGTGCTGGCTCTCTGAGAAAATGTGTGAGTCTTGTGTTGAGACTCAGTAACTGTTAAATAAATTGAGCAATTTTCTATGTTAGGGGAAGGAAACATCCTAGGAAAGGTTGATCATCAAATATAACAGTGATGGTGACCTTTTAGAATCTACAGCGCACACTATCACATTTTTAGACCTAAACGCAGTTTGCTTCAAGTTCTCCTTAATTTCCTGCACACTGTATCTTTAGGTGCCATTAGAGTACTCTACCACTCAGTAACCAGTAACTGAGACCATAATTATCTACTAATCTAAAAACAAAAAAAGACTTAAAATGGAATATTATTGTTGTAAATTATGCTCATAAAAATAACGTTATATGTCAAACTGTAAAACCAACAGACATAGTTGAGGTTTCTTCCTCAGAACAAATTTGTAAAAAATGTTGCATACAACTTATTCTTAATGATGCTTCTAACATTATTTCAGCAAAAGAAACAGGGCCTGGCAAGGGGAAGTAGATTTTAAGCAGACTTTCACTTTTCATTTAACATTTAATGGAAAATATAAATATTTTATATTTGCATTATATATTTATATTGTATATTTATATCAGTATTTCTGGTACATAAAAACAGTTAGTCAAAAATATTGTTGTGCCCTGATATGACTCTTTTCATAAGGCCACTACAGAACTTCTTATTTTATATGTGAGGTGTTGGTCTGTTTGTGCATGTTTGCTGGTTTGGGAGCATCAAAGTGTTCTGTATGAACAAAAGCTGTGGAGATGTTTACTCATCCTGCTCTCATTCACAATGCAGAAAAGATCTTAGAAAAAGTCATGTTTAATGTAACACCATAAAGGCTTTTTTTTATAGCAAAAGGATTTCTTCACTGACTGCTATAATGAATCTTCTGCTTATCAAATTTATCCACAGCTGGGGGGCAGGGTGAGGCTTGACCCAAATACAGAGTGTGAGGACGGTAATATAGTGAAGAGATAAGATACAAAGATATAAAAGTACCAAACACATCTGGACACACATTGAAGAGAACATCATAAGACCAAATTAAGCTAAAAAACTAAAAAAGGGGAATCCAGTCATCTGTGTAATAATGTTACGATTTATAAATAAATGTATAAATGTATACAGATGTTTTAATTGAACCAGTGTTGCTGGGAGGTGGTGAGTATCCAGCATGAGAAAGCTTAGTGATCTCTATTGATCGCGTAGGGCCATTAGAGAAGGTAAATAAAGCAGCAACAAAGACCGCCGAACACAACTACACAGTAATCAAACAGAACTCAGGGAAATCTTCCAGAATTCTTTAGAAGACAAACTAACTCTAAAGCTCAAAGAAACTAAATTCCAGGATGATCTAATTCACAAAGTAAAACAATTTCTGTACATCACATATAGAAGCATGATCCAATGCATCAGGCAGAACAAATGTGATATGTGAAGGAACACTGAATGTGACCTTTTAAGTTTCTGGGAAACCCATAAGGGTTAATTTCTAAAGATTTTTGGGCCATGAAGATCCTATCCACAAGGGACCAGGACTCAATGTAGCTTGAAAAGAGCACTGACTGAAATGCTGCACTAATGTAAATGGCCTTCGCTGTCAATCACTGAAACTGCATATTGGTTTGTGGGCATATATTCTAATTCTACATATGCTTCACTTTAATATGAACTGGATTAAGTCTTTAGTCACAAATGGACCCAAGAGAATAACTAGCAAAATACACAAACACACACACATGCTCATATTGCAGTCACTGCTCACACATGCTCATATTAACAGCCAATACATGACTCTGTCTTGTTCTCCACCACGAACAAGATTTTCTGTCTCCCACAGTCACAACAAATTCCACTAAGTGGTTCAGTCCCCATAGGAACAACTAGTAATAGTAGACAGTGAGATGACCGCAATAAAATATAAATGGCCTCATGTGCAAACAAAGAGTGTAAATCAACTGGTGTAAATCAAGCCTCTCAGAATATCAAAACCACCTTAACACATCTTGATCCGTAGCAAAATCCCTTTTAGTTAATGTAGAGTGGCTGCGCAATAAAACAACATAGGAAATACTGGATTCCTGATGTTTTTGAACCATTTTATACATGGAAGTGAGTCAGCCAGTGGCAGGCGGAAGGACACACTTTTGGTTGCCATGATGACAGCAGGTGGGAGGGGAAGTCCAAACACCTGATGTTTACGTGTGTGCAAATGAGAGAGATAGACGCTTACTGGTGAATTTAGTCCCTTTAGAGCCCATTAGAAGCATTGTGACAGATTAGGTAAATCAACAACTGGAACTGGGATGACGACAGTGTTGTTGTAAACTAAAACCAAGCCAATTAAAAATCTTTTTTTGGTAACTTGCATTATAAAATAAATTTATGAAATATTATAAATTTAGATCTAATCTAGATCGAAAACATGAGAAATCTAAAAAATGTTGATAATTAAAAATATTAAACATTCTATATTAGTAGACCATATAAATAATACTAAGATTGTTTCTGTTAAGATGTATTTCTGTTTTTAATTCATCCGTTTTTGTTTTTGATTACAAATATACACAGCAGTTAGGAATTATTAAAAAACATTACCAATTATTTACCATAAAAAGGCTATAGTGCCAGAACCCGAAACCTATCCACTAACTCACAATCATTCTCAGATAGTGTTACCACGGTAATCTATCAGGTCAGTACTTTGGGGGCGCTTGCACCAATTGAGTTCCCCCACTTTAGGGTGTGTTACCGTGGCAATGTGACAACAGACAACCACCCTCCCCCATTGACCTCACCCTGAGGGAAAACTTTTCCCTAAGCTTTGTTCCTGGACTCCTGAATGGATTGTCTCCAATTCATCTCACCATGAGAAATGGGATGGGCTACTAAAAAAAAGCTGGCTTCAGAGGATTACAATAAAGCACATCACAGTCTGTGACAAAGCAGCACAAAAAGCACTACTAACAGCCCTAAGGGTCTCTATGGGGCATCAGAAAGAGCTGGTCAGCAGCAGGAACCTTCAAATACATACATTTATTCTTTACAGTTGTCCTGTCAATTCACATTTATAGAATACTGTGACAGATTTCAGATGATGTAATGTTTACAGATCATGGTCCAACACAATAAAGTTAAATAAAGGAGGCACATAAGGCTTTTGAACAGAAACCATGCTATAGTTTTCTTATTAAAGTCTGAACAACATGTTCAGGTTACAGAGGAGCTGACTCATGGGACCAGTGAGGTTACACGAGTAATAGTGTGATCTTTAGGGATGCGTCCTACAGCGTGACAGCGATTACACTAAAGGCTACAGAAATAAAACTTGAGTGTTAATGAAACGGAAACACGGAATGGATCGATTATACCGAAAGGAAAGACAAGGGAGAAAGACGGGCGAAATTGTAGAATCAATAAATGACTAAAACTGTCAATCTATCAATCTACACCACACACACACACACACACACACACACACCATATAGTATCATATAATATTATCATAATGTGCGACCATGAGAGAATTGCAGGGAGAATATTAAAAAGAGTCAGTCAATGAATGCCTGGTCTTATACAGGACACTGCTAGAAGAAACAAAATCATTCAAAAGCATAAATAGTTGTAAAAACCTAAACGTATTTTACAGAACTAAGCAATGTAAACGGGGTTAAAGAACTTACCGTGAAGGATCTAAGGGAAATAGGTACTAGTTTATTTTCCTGTTGCGGCAGGTGCGTGTATCCGAAGGTAGGTGTGTGTCGGTATCACCGACATTCTCCGCGTCCAGCGCTGCAGAGACGCTCAAAGATGCAGTGCATTACAGCCAAAGGCCACACTGCGCACGCGCGTGTGGTATGTGCCGAGCTACAGCGCATGCGCAGAGCGCGCTGTGACTGGCTCAGGTGAATCTTTAGGAGTGTGACGTAAGCTGTGTCACCCGCTAGTGACGAGTGTAACATAATACTACTCAGGCACACATATTAATATTGACATACAGCGCCGTTGGCTGTTTATTAAACATAAGCAGGTCTATTTGGCAACCACGGAGATGATGGAGCATTGTCCAGATACAAATAGTAATTTAAGGGTCATTTTAAAACCACTGACTGAAATGTATTCTATTTTCAAATACTGAGCACGAATCTCATTAACCTTTTTTTTCCAAATCCAGTGACTGGGCAGTAGCAATTTGCATGCATTTGGCTTTTTAGGGAAAGAAAATAAAGGTGCTTTTAGGCTCTGGAGTCAAGCATTCTCATATTTCTTTGTGTCCATTTATTTTATTTTTCCTGTGACGTTACTTGGGTCTTCGACTCCTGTCAAGAATTTCTACTCATACATTTATTTTTTTTGTATATATTGTATTTGTATAACTCTTTTTTTCAATAAAAAATGTTCCAAACAGTTTTTAGAAACAGTTTCAGATGTCCCAGAAGCGACTGTGGGAAGAAATCTTCTTCTGCAAGGCACATACATAAAGAAAATAGCCAATGATTTTTTTTATATAGGTAAACAATGAGATTCTTACATATTTTAAACTATTTAATTTGTAAAATTCTGTGTTATGCAGAGATGGGCAGATCTACGAGGATTAATTTTCGTGTACTATGGACACACTGTACTCAGACCAGTTACATAAAGTCTTTGACAGGTTATATGAGTTCTTTCAGGAAAAAGGACGGAGGCACCATTTCCCTCACTTAAAATCCATTTACAGATTCACAGCGCCATCATTAAATTATGACTAAATGAGCTTAAAAAGCGTACTAGCACCAACAGAAGACCTTGACAAACTTCATGGGAAGCCCAGATAAGTCTTAAAAGTATGTATTTTAATCTAGCATTAACAAAAACGGACAGAAAAAAAGATGTACAGCATTAAAATGGCATTGTATATATGTTTTGGTTTATTTGCTTTAAAACAGAAGTACTGTAAATACACATCAGTTCAAAGAGGAGGATCTTTAAATATTTTCTTGGACAAATTGTGGCTTTGGATTCCAAAAAGTTAAGAACCACTCAGTGATTATGTAATCCAAGAATAAAGTCTGTGAAAAGGCTAAGTGAACTAGAAGTAAAAAAGGCAGCAGTGCCCTCTGTAGGCAGAATTCGGTCTTGACTTAAAAGTATGCTATAATAGACTTTTTTAACTGAAAAATTGTTACAAGACAAATACTGTTTTAATTACACCAGGAACAGTCAGATTTAATAGGGAAATTAATAGTATAAAATAGTATTAAAAAGGATTTAATACGTTTAAATAAAAAGAGAGTTATACACAAGATTTAAGAATGAAAAGTTTTATTTTCTCCCATGATTCAACATTCAGATCTTTTCTGCCCTTAAACACCTGATCTATCGTTCATCAACAAATCCTCAAAAAAGCAGCACACATCAAAGTTCTTTTATACCCAAAGTAAAATACAAGATTTTACAAATATATATATATATATGTGACTATGCATGTCAGTCAGTTCTCACACATTTACTGTACATTGGTGTCTGCTGCTAATACAGAACTAAAAAGTCACAAAGAAACTAAAGATAGTTATTGTACATCAAATGAAAAGAGGCAAGACATGGAGAACCAGATGTGCAGGCGTTTCAAAAGTCTCCAAAAATAAACAACTGCATTATTTTGTCTTTAACACATAATTCTTAACATTCCATTTGGCATCCTTATTTTTATTCATTCTAAATCATTCATTTTCTTTTGACATAGCTGTCTCCCCCCCATCCCATGTGGCCATGGTAGAACTTTTTTAAATGCCCAAATCTAAAGCTTTTCCAGGTTAGCGTGATTACTTTATCATCTGAGTTGGTACGCTAATCAAATTTGATGTTACACTTTTATACGAGTGAAACTCGCTGAACACTTATAAGGGGAATGATTTTGAAATGAAAAAAAAAAGTAGTAATAATTAAATATAAAGAGTAATAAAGAAATAGAGATACACGCCGAAAGAACAACAAAACCCAAGCCAACAGCCGAGGCAGCTGACATATTTCATGTCAAATTAATTTGGTTTACATTTTGTATAAAATAGTTTCCTGACTTAGTTATGGAAGAAATTGAATGAGAAAAAAGATGTTTACAAAATAAAAAGGAAAAAAACAAAACAAACAGATTGTAATTTCAGTTTAAATAGTGGTTGCTGGTCTATATGCATGTGTGATTATCCAGGGACAGCAAATATGGCTGTTTATTGGTCCATTCTGTGGTCTGTAGGATGGTTATGAGAGTGTTAGTTGTTCACAACTCCTGACAACACTGAAGTTGATTAAAAGTGATGATTAACAAAGAGCAAGGCACATCAAGTTAAAAATGAAGCCCCATCCCCTTTCAATGGGATCTACAAAAGGCTGACTTAAAAAATGTACTGTATAGCAAAAAGCCAGAAATTGAGAGTTTATAACCTCTTTGATTATCCTGCCTTTTTTGTGACAGCAAACGCAGCATATCAAAACGTCAAGTTTGAAATAAAATGGCCAACCTTTCAGAACAATATGCCTTTTAAGGCGGCAGTATGGAAATTTATGTCAATGTATTTGATAACAATATTACAGTGCAGTTACATATAAAAGTTTAGGAGAGGTTGACACCACTGAGGTCTAGAAAAGAATAATCAAAAGGTAAATTTCTAAATAGAATTATGTGTCAGACTGCTTTTTATTCCAAAACCAATTTAATTTGAATAATATTTAAAAACAAAAAAAAAACTTTAAAATCTGTACAACATTCATAAGGTCCCTCACTTCTTCCAGCTTCCTGTTTATTTGTCTGTATTTTGTGTACCATTAAAGTGCTGGTAACTTGATTCAAAATCAACAAGATTGTTTTTGTTGCGCAAGAGTGCAAACTCTCAGACAAAAGAAAAAGCATTTATTTAAAAACTAAACTTCAAGTGTAAAGTCAGACATAGCACGGACAAAGAGAGAGGTTAAATATTTCTCTTTTATCAAAACGGTTTCCTGTCATACATTTATTGACAAGTTTGTAGTGTCCTGAAAGTTGTAAAAAGGGAAGGGAGTGATAGTGAGACATTTTTGCTTTATGGATTTGGTTTCCTTATGGAGTGCTGTGCTCTGCGCTCTGGATTATACCATCTGATTCATTCAGTGCTCCTCTAGCCAAGAGGGGGTTTCTCCTCCTGGTAACTTTAGTTTGATGTGGAACTGTTTAAGGGTCTGTTCCAGCTGCTGTTGGTTGCCTGCGAAGTATGCTGCGATGGCGTTATGGAAGAGAATCAGCTGGTTGTGTAAAACCTTTACCTGAGGAAAAGGAAACGAAAACGGTATATCACACCTTGAGGACATAACTCACAATGCTGCTTTATATGTTTTGGGACCTGCGATACCTCTTTCAGGATTCTTTGATAAATAAAAACTTAGAGAACAGTGTTTTTTCCCCCCGAGTTCGCGCTTCCGAATCATGCGACGGTGCTTCTCCCAAAGTTACTTAAAATTAAAACTTTGTGTTACAATATCAACTACTATTCAAAACTTTTTGGGGCAGTGCATTTTCTCTTTTTATTTTTTAAGAAATTAATACTTGTATTCAGAGGATGTTTTAAAAAGCATGAGAAGACTTATATTGTTAGAAAAGATTTCTATTTTGAATACATGCCGTTTTAAAATATTAAGCGGCACAACAGTTTCAACTCTGATAATAAATCAATATATTAGAATGATTTCGGAAGAATCATGTGACACTGAAGACTGGAGTAATGGCTGATGAACATTTACCACTGCGTTACAGAAATCAATAATATTTTAAACTATATTAAAATAGAAAATCAATTAAAAAAAATATAAAACATTTAAATAGCAATATTATTTATTTTAAACAAATACATACAGCCTTGTAAAAAAACTTAACGTACTTATACCAAATATAAATTGTATTTTTTAATGATTAAATTGTAAAATTTTAACTTAAACTTCATTTGGTCTTTATAGTGTAACAAAGTAATAAAATTCCAACTAAACATCAACATATTCACTTGTTAATTTCATTATGCAAGTATAAAAGACATTATTTATTGATAAGATACATTCACCCACCTTGTTTTCCTCCAGAAACTTGAGTTTAACTGAGACGTCATTGCGCATCTTTTCATATTTTTCACGGTGGATCTGGAACTGTTGCTGAGACAGCTCGATCTTAGGGAGTGTGTTGGCGTCTCGTGGACCCAGATTGAGCTCCTCTAAATCTGTGCGATATGCATCATACTCAATCCTACCAAAAAAACACAGAATGAGAATTGTTTTGCTCAATAATCGAATAGAACAGCAGGATACTGTACAATGGTTTGTAAAGATATATTCAGATTTCAGACCTTGCTGCTTCATATTGCTTAATGTTGATCAAGGTGTCCTCTATAGTTTTATCCACTAGAGTTTTAACACTGGCAATAAAGAAGTTGATCGCTCCCAACAGAGTTTCTCCATTCTTCGCCAGGAGTTTTTGGGTTTCAGCATTGTAGCCAAATTCCTCCTAAATCAAATAAATAAATAGAGTTTACATATTTGCTTCTACTAAAAGAACAGACAGTAACAGATTAATAACTAGGCAGAAAAACACTCCAAATACTGCATTGAGAATTTGCTCTCTCTGCATTTAAATTCATTAAAATGAAATGTTACTCCCCAAGATATCAATTCACTGTCTGGTTATAGTCCAGTCATGAAGTATTTAGTATTCGTGGTGATTCTTGAAACATCAATACCCAAGTGTTTTTCCAAAACGGTCCATGAATAATTTATACTGTATGGAAGGCATACAGTTATTTTATTAGAACTAAAACAGCTGAAAAGCCATATATGCCACAGAGTCTTTAGAAAAGGATTTTTGTTGGATTAGTGCAATGTTACTGTATTTAAATTACATATATATTTTTGGACTATTTTCATTTATTTATCGAAACTCAAAGAACTGACTCACAGATATGATAAATATATGATTAAAAAAATTATATATATACATATATATATATATATCTTTCAATTATTACTTTAAAACGAAATTTGTTAATTGAACAAATGAATTGCTATAGTTTAAACCTCATGAATCTCATGAAAGTGAACATAGCATGGTTTTATTTCGTCAATATTTCTTCTATGACAAATCGTCTGATAAATCGCTGTAAAATTGAAGGATGCGGGGCAAAATGACTGGAATCATAACGGTAACCTGCGGAGGCACATTCAGCGTAAACATCCAATATGTTAATCCGACGAGCCATAAAAGATCAGCATCTACAGGAGATGGACAAACGACTCTGGATTTAATATTACAGTAAAACTACAAGCCATTATTTTTAACGTTTAATAGACTTGGAAAAATAACAACTTTTCATTTAAGAAACCTAAAAACAATCTTTGCGTAAACTATAAATTGTATATGCATAACCTAAATATATCGATTCATCTTTATTCAAGCAACAAAAGCTAATCAGTAAACAGAGCAGTCAGTAATAGCATATGGCACAAATCTGACACACATGCAACTTCCTCCCAATGATTAGCAGTCATTTAGGAGTTTTTGAGGTAATGAGGTCATGTGCCAAAAATGGGCATTTTGACATAATTTTGTCTACTGGTGCACTGTCTGATGTGACTTTCTCTGTGCATGTATGTGTTCACAGAAAGCTTTTTCACAGACAGGGGGCCAGTACTGAATTAAGTTTTCTTTTGCATCTTACTGTATGGTTTACAGTGATCTATTGCGGTGTTGATTTTTCCTTCTATTCTGTAGGGCGTCCTGATTATACTATAGTCAGGGGAAATTGGGAACTCGGAGGTGGTGTTATTCAAACAGCTAACTATCTACGTGGAAACTGGCTGCAAACTGAATGGCACAGTTTCAGTAAGTCAACTTAGAGCTAGAGAATATATCACATCATATATTCATGCATATCTTCTCAGTAAAGTTACTGGCAAGCTACACAATAACGGCTTTAGTATCGCAAATGAATCGCTCGTCAGCTTGTCAGTGATCTATGGCTGTGTATTAACTGCCGCTCCATCTGAAAACAGGTGATGGGGATTTACTGCTAATTTAAAGAACGGCTTTACTGATGAGATGCGCATGAATATATCATGCCATATATTGTCCAGCCCTGGGAAAAGTATCTATGAAGACTGATATGTGCACAGATATTTACATTTTTATTTGAGAGTAATTATGATATCTGTAAATAAATAGCAATTAAATATAATTGCTTTGTTATCAATTTTGACCTTTAAAATCGTAGTAATGAACCAAATGAGAGGGTTTCCTGTATATTATACAACAATAGCTCTTTCTCGAGAAAATCTAACTATTACCATCCGTATCATTGGAAATCATTTATCCTTTTTCAATAAACACTGATTTTGTATAAAATCAAGAGTACTTACATGTAGCTCGGGCGTCTTGAGACTAAGGTCAGCAAACGCGTCACCCAGCTGTCTCTGCGTCTGCAGCATCTGCGCAAGCTGAGTGCAAAGTGTCTGTGCCAGCTTGACAACATGTTCATACTTTCGTTTGTTGTCACGAAGAACCTCGATCTGTGCCTCCAGCTCCAGATCAACTGTACGGGAGCCACGGCCTAACTTCTCAGACAGAATTTGCTTAGTGCACTGTGGAGAGGAGTATAAGATACAAAAACTGTTAACAAAATGGGCTATAATAATATAATAATAATAAGAAGAAAAGAAATATTAACAAGGATACAAAAGATTGAGATGGGCAGAACCCTGACCCTGCCAGGTTTTATTACTGGGAAATGTCACCAACCAGAATAAACTTGGTCAAATGCTAACTTGTACACAACAATGCTTTTTCCCCCCCGCTGTGCTTTGTTCTGTTTCAAGTACCTCAAACCTAAACTATTGAGAGACATGGATGTTTGAGACTTTTTTATTAAATGAACACAGATGCCATCATAACCACTATCGCAAGAATCACTCACTTTGTAAGTGTTGATGCTCCACTTCCTCATCAGCTCCAGTTTCTCTATGGCAGGACTCTTTAGGTCATCAGCAAGGACCACTGCTCCTCCCATCTGCTGCTCTCTCAAAGCATCTGATGACAGAATGACATCCATTAACTTACATGTGATGTGTGAGAACAGTGATATGATATTACTCATTGAGACTCTATACAACTATTAAGACTAACATATGTCATTTTATATGATAAAATAATCATAAATCAAGTCAGTCAAAACTTCCAATATTAATTGTCAAAGATAATTATGTTTGATAAATCACATCTGTTGCTAGTGCTGTAATCATTAACAAAAACTAATTAAAACTATTGAAAAACAATTATTATTGAAAAACTACAATTATTAAAATAGAGAAAAAAATATTAATACCTACTGTATAAAATATTCAAAAATTAAATTGAAAACTAAACCGAAATCAATTATAATAATAAAATAACACTGAAACATGGACAGGAGTAACTCTATACTAAATATAAGCCTTTCTCATTTAAAACGTCAGACGGCGGCAGAAACAGTGGGAAACGACAAAAGCAGTGTATTGTTTTGCATTATCAAAGTCCTGTGAGGGGAAAAAGTGGAAATTATTGATAAATCTAAATCTTTAGCGATCAGTCAGGAAGGCAAAAGGTTACAGGGTGGTCAGCCAAGACGAATAAAATGAGCCCCAACTCCATAGACATTAAAGAGAAAAGCAACAAGAAGGAAGAAAACAGGCCTGGAGCCGGTGGAATTTAATAGAACACCATCATAAAGTTATAACCTACCAATCTAATGTGGAAAATGATGTCTATCTGTTAAAGATTTTAACAGACATCACTGGAATCTACTAGAAAAACTTGTCTTTATGATGGTACAGCTTGAAACTGACAGTGCAGCATTAGTAAGGAAGAGATGAAGGAATGCAGATCCATGCGGGACGTCTTCTGTTACGGTAGGTGGTACCTTTCTGTGTCTCCACCTGACTATCGCTGAAGCTGCGAGCTAGCCGGCTGGCTGCTGCAGGACTGGGAACAACTTTAGGAGTGGTGGCCTGGAATGGCGACCCTAAAAATGGTCAGTGATGAATTTTTATAATTTTTACAACGATTCTGATATTACTTTTGCCACAGAGGAAGTATCCATCCATCCATCAAAATAATTTAAAAATACACACAAAATCAGTATTGTTTGTTTGAACCATGCGGTTTATGGAAAGAATATAACGCAAAAACAGGCCAATCAAACTGTGGCTACAGTATTAAACTTATTATGTTAAAATGTAATAAATAATTTAAAGTGATTGAAAATACTGGCTACAAATATATATATATATATATATATTTTATATTTTTACCCAAATAAATGCAGTTGTTTTAAACTGTTCATTATAGACAGTTTCTGGTAGCATCCTGATAAAAATCGTAATATTCTGTTTCCACAAAAATATTAAGCAGTAAATTTGTCAACATATGAGCATATGAGAATGATTTTTAAATAGTCATGTGACACTGAAAACTGGTTAATGCTGCTATTTAGCTTTGCCACCACATTAAAACAGAAAACGGCTTTTAAATTGTATTAATATTTTATGACATTAATGCATTTTTAATTAAATATATTAAACTTGAAAATATTAAACATACGTCCAGGTTTCAATTATTATGTGATAACATCACAAGAAAAATCTGAAGAATCTCATCTTTAAATAAAAGGTTTCATATCAGTTTCATTGGCTGTAGGATATCTGCAGCAAACTGATGAAACACACTCCATAGTCTCCAAAGCTAACAAGTGACAAGGGAAATATAGAAGAATAACAAAAAGAGTGGTCAGCAATTACACCCAACTAATGACAGGTTGCCATGTTTCTGTCATAATTAATTCACGCAGTAGATGAGGATGAAAAATAATGAAAGGGGAAGCAGACGCAAAAAAAAAAGAAAAGATCACAGCCGACGCTGTGATGAGACAGGAACACCTTTCTTTTCAAATTCAAATTCTCCCTCTCTCCACAACACACTCAAAGAGAAACACAAACAAACAAATGTGCGTTCACATTAGATGCATCAGATAGTGAGAGGATTTTGAACCCATTCAACTACTGTAGTCTACTAACATAATGACTAAAAAAATAACACCCTAGTCTTATTTAATATATTAAAGTTTGCTTTTAAACATGCTTTTAAATGATAAACATTTCACCACCGTCTACGAGTAAACTTTGTATATGTATGTTCTCTTATGCAAGCAAATCCGTTTGTAAGTTAACCGTAGCATGCATTGTCTGTATTTGTGTTAAAGACAAAGACAAATTATATTCAGGTTCAATGCACGTTTAGTGTTGTACCTGTATATGGCCCCACTTGGACCACTCCCTCATTCATTGCATAGTTTTCAGGTGAATTGTGGGAGTGTGATGTGTTTGGTCCAGAAGAGACATCCTTGAAAGAAAAACAGGGAGAACAAGAAACAAAATGAACGACATTCAAGATATATATATAAATAGCAATGCAATGTTTTCTACTGTTCTCCTCTTTAATCATTCATTTCAAAACAGCATCATTTGCTCAATTCTGTGGCAAAATAACAAGTTTTAAAACTGTCTAAACTCTGTAATCGCAGGGTTAAAGCATACTAGGCCCAAAGCATATTATCTATGAAAATGTGGCCAAATAACTCTGCTCTGTGTGTTCTTAGTCAAATAATGTGCATGGACACTGAAACAGACACTGAAACTAAATACAGCGTGTGTGTGAAAGTTTCTGTGACTGTGCAACGTTCATGAATATTTAATGCAGTAAGCACTAATTCATTTATGATTGGTCGTCCATTGCTAAACAACTCACTGTATTCTAGCGCCATTGTTTTTATGTTAAACACCAAATGAATGTATAATAATAAGGGTTAAAAGGAGGTAATATGCGTCATTTACAATTATTTGAGTGAAACATTTCTTTAAAGTGCCCCTATTATGCCATTTTAAAGGTTGCTAATATTGCTTTATGAGTCTCTTAAAACAGGTTTACATGTA
>JAUCMU010000001.1:12516304-12534077 GCA_032275025.1 Enteromius treurensis
TTAAGGATGTTTAAAAGATGTCTCTTTTAGCACTAATTTGCGTGTATGTGCGGTGCTGAGTGAAATAGTGGGGCAAATCGATAATGGTAGCCCAATAATAATAATAATAATAATCATAATTTTATACATTAATTGGAGAATGAGCCCAATATCGTCTTGACTAACGACAAAGACATCTGGTATCGTTGATAGCTCTGACTATCGTCGATACACGATACTATCGTCTATCGGAACAACCCTAGTATGTAGTATATACGGCTGAATGCGAAATCACGCACCTGATGGCATTTAGCGCTTATTACAGGACCGCGTTTACTGACAAAGCGCACATTATAGATCGGCCGATCGTGCTCGGAGTATCCCTAATTTCTGAAGGATTATTAAGATTATTGAGAAAACTCAGCTTTGCTTTACAAGATTAAATTACAATTTACAATATAGAAATTGTTTATTTTATATTGTAATAATATTTCACAATATAACATGTTACATTAAATAAATTCAACCTTGGTAAGCATGCGAGTCCTTACTTCACCTTAGGACAAATATATTCTTTTTCAATCCACAGAGTAGTTTGTTTGTTTTGGAAATCGCAGCATAATTAAATGTGTTGTGATTGGGATGTTCTGGCAAAGATGGTTAGTCTGGCCTGGCTGGGTGGGATTGCACTATTTAAGTGCAGAGAAATGTAAACTTTGAAGCAAATATACCTAATTAAATCACCCAGAGTGTTCTGCAGCACTGAACGCGGGTTCATTAAACTGAGTCACAGGAGTCGCCCATATTAGAGGCACTGGGAGGCTTGACTACATTTTAATGGCTCAGAAGATTTGGGGAACTGCTCTCAATACGGAATAACACAACAAATACCTAACCTTTCCACTAATCACTGAATGCAATTGCCTATGAATAACAGTATGCAATATTTAAACCAGATTCCTTGTCTCTATCTGTGGCTCAGTTTCTAGCAGGTCTGAATGACGGAAAGGAAACTTAATACATTTTAAAGTGGTGTTGTATTTTGTTGTTGTTTTGTTTTAAAGCACATTGTTGGAGTTGACAGCCCGGTTCACTGTCATTATATTGACAAGAGCAGATGGGATATTCTTTAACAGTTCACATATTGTGTATAATGGATGAAAGAAAGGGTTTGGAACAACACAAGGATGAGTTAATTTTTTAGATAAACCATCCTTTTAACAGTACTGTATACTGACATTCAATATAAACAGTGTAAAAGAGAAAACATACAGGTTGGCTAAAAAAAAATCTACATATATATGCAGGAGAAAAATGAACCTAAACAACTCCTGAGTTAGCTGCTGTGCAATTAAATCCCCAGTCCAGAATGTTTTATTCTAGTTCTATAAAGCTTATGAAATATATACAATTTACAATGAACAATTTATATGTATATGTGTATGTGTGTTTGTGTGTATATGTACTGTATACAAATACAAATACAGTGTTTCTGGAGGTAATACTTAATGAAGAAATAAACACTCTAACACTCAACAAATATTCTGAGGCTAAAGATAAAATATGCAATATGGTGCAGTTGCAGATTTTTTGTTAAAAAAAAACAAAACGTGTGTTGACCAATCAGAATCAAGAACTGGAACTAACCATTTTATAAGAAACAATTAAAGTCTGCGAGAAATTATAATTGACTGAATTAATTTTGTTAGAGCACATTTCTGAATGAAACAGCTTCTTTACTACATCCAATAAATTCACGGTAGAAAAAACAAGCCACGCCCACTATTTTCCTTATTTTGCTCTTGGAAGTATGTCAAGATAAAGAAGTAAAATCTGTCATAAAGTTCTGCTTCACGCAGACTTTAAACATGACTTTCAGAAAATTATGTACATGTATAATTAAGGTAACCAAATTGTTTTAGTCCAGTAAGTGTTCTTGAAATATTAAATCTAAAAGTTATTCTGACATAAGCTTTATTAATAGCAATATATTCCACAGCAAAATGGTAAATGAACCAGGCCTTTTATTTGCTAAAAAGAGGCAACTATCAATAGGACGACAGAAGGCATGTGCTAGATTGTGTGCAGCAGGTTTTCAGCAATATTTTGATCATGTTGGTAATCGTGAGGCAGGCCTTAAAAATGTGTGTATTAAATAAAACAGAGTAAGCTTCATAGGGTTAAGATGTTTTGTAACATGGTGGATGGTTTCTAGATTTCTGTTGAAAGCTGCTAGACCATCTTGGATTAGCAAAAAAAAATTGTGCTTAAGCTTGTTTATTGCAACGTATTGCAGCATGTAGCTTGTTGACCATCAAACTCCATTTTCCAGCAGTTTTTGAGTTGGCTTTATGCTTCTTTGGAGATTAAATGTTATATGTTCTTCATATCAGAATATTGCTCTGTGGATTCCTCCAAAGCCCGGTACACAAATTTCTCTTTGTCATCCAGCTGTAATACATTACATATCTGTTGTGTTAGTCAGGACTGTGCTGCAAATTGACTTTCCACTATCAAATTCAGGGTCGAACAAGCGTACATAGTAGTTAGCATAAATCAAACCAAGCCTGCACTTTCCACTGATGCTCATTGCTATTAGTAGCTACACTACACCTAACAGCACTCAGCGGAGCAGCTGATGCTAATGTGAGCTGCAAAAGCAGGCCGTGTCTGTGTTTTTAGTGCTAATTTGCATGTCGGTTTAATTCCATGATGCGGCAAGCTCATTAGAATTAGCTAGCAAAAAAAAAAAAAAAAGTTTGAATGTACAGCACTGTACAGTACCTTAGAGCTCACACCTTTCCCAAGAGAGGAAACAACTTGGAGATGCTGGATAAAACATGGCAGATTGTTGTTCTCCTGGGCTGAGCTACTCATTAGCAAGACATTAGGCCAGATAACCTCAGTCATGTGGGTCATTACCAAAACAGGTACTGCATTAACACATGGAAGGATGACAAGGCGAGATAAGGAACAAACCTTTCCTGACAGAGTGAGAGTACGTCCTGTCTGCATGCCCTCAGTCTTATTAGCAATTTGCAGGTAAACAGTTGCTTGTTGTATTTGGATGATGACCATGATAACAATACTTTGACAGAACCAGCCATTGTTACTAGACTTATTAGTATTATGATGCACTGTGGTGTTTGGCACAAAGAAAGTGCAGAAACTAAATTAATTTAACTGAACTTTAATTGAAATAAAGAATGATTTTATTTTAAATGCAGATTTCTTTCTTTCTTGTCGTTATGAATAACATATTTCTTATTTTATTTTGGTTCTTATGTAGTTTATGTTTTTGTGAGACTGGCCCTCTAATAGTATATATTATATTATATTATGCCATTTTAAAGGTTGCTAATATTGCTTTATGAGTCTCTTAAAACAGGTTTACATGTATGCAAGGTCAAAAAACACTTTAGTTTTTTAATTAACTTCTGTTTAAACCCGTCCTTTCAGTGAGCCCTTACTCCTGTGATTGATCAGATGGCGCAGTCCTTATGATTGTTTCACCACTACAGCGCATGTCGGAAAACGAAACGCCCATGCAAAAGCCCCTGCACGTACGGTTCGCGACGTAGAACGTGGGCGGACATTATGCAAATATGTTACTTCGTGACGTGTGGCGGTAACAGAAAAAGATTTGAATTGCTGACGACTCGTTTAGTCAAATGTGAGCCGACTTTTTTTTTTTTAAATTTAAAACTTTGCAGATAGTTTATGTTCACATACAGCTACATGACACACTGCATGGAAGATCATATTTGAAAAGGCATAATATGGGCACTTTAACTATAAGATGCTTAGGTATTGGTGTTTGCTAGTTCTTTTGTTTAAAGTGAAGAAAGCCCATACAAGGTTAAAAAGACTACAACTACTAATAGAAAGCTTTACTGTTGCTGCGAAACAGTTACGAGTCAGTAAATGTACAGTATATATAGACATAAGCATGACAGCCTTTTAGTTTAATACAAAATCATGAGCTCACTAGCTCAATGATACTAAAACATTTATATGAGTAAACAAGGATAAGTCAAGCTAAGAATAAATGCCAAACCAGATATACGGAGGTAGGGCTGGGCAAAGCAACATAATCCATAAAACAATATACTCAATAATAGCAAGTTTGGCTTATTTGTGTATCTACATACATACTCCTATTAGACTATAAGAGTATAACAGTAGTCTGTCAAATAATGAATTTAAATAATTAGGAATGCAACGCAACTACTGTCATGAGACACATGGACACTTATACGATTGCCATTGTGTGTCATCAGTAGACAGCGATTTGGAAACATTCACAAATATTCAGTGTTCAAATGGCACTATTGTATTGTTAGTTGACTTCGAATCAGGGCAAGAGCAGTTTAGAAACAGTGGTATTGGTGCATGATGGGTGGTTCGTTCTATGTGGTCTTACCCTGTGAAACACTTCTTCATGACTCCTGTCTGCTTCTCCGTTTCTGGTGACTGAGATTTGAGCAGCAGGGCTTCTGTGGGCCTCCTCTGCCATAGCCACCTTCGATACACACACACACACAATATCAATAAATAGGAGAACAAGAAAAAAAATCTATGTTAAAGCTTGTCCAGCTGAGAGTTTAGATGCTACCACCACCAGAAAGCTTTGCACAACCACAGCTTGTGAAGTTTTAACTGCAGCACCACGACCAAAGAAAATAGAACAACAGAAAAAAAGAAACGGATCAAGTCTGCTGCTGTTTTAGAATCATTTTTAACAGTAACAGGGGAATAGAATTGTTAGTGAATCAAAAGGAGAACAGCCAAGCCTAACTACACTGCCATCTGGTATATAACGAATTTTCGTATATAGTACTGTTTAACTATTAGGGACATATACTTATATATGAAAAAGTATACTTATTAAAACATTATTGCTATACTCTTTTAGAAACAACACTTCAGTATGTGTCCTGGTCAGAGTCACAACAGAGCAGTAACGCATGTGTTCTAGACACACACACACACACACACATACACAAAAAACGCAATGCTCCTTCAGAGATATCCTAAAACCCCCTCCTACTCGCCCTTTTTTACCTGTCATCCATTCAATAAAAAGGCATAGAAATCTGAGAGATAATAAGTAATAATGATTATGATATATTTGTATTAGAATTAAAAGAAATACTGAACTGTTTCTTAGTTCATCTATGTAAATTCACACAAAAAAATAATTGATGACCACAAGTTCATCAATAAATCTTTAAAGGATAAATCAGCCTAGTGACTACAGCACAAATGTGACTGATGGTGGAATTAAGAATAAGCCATCCAAGGATAACCCCGAGAATTCAGCTCCTACCACTCTTGACAAACTGAAAAAAAATAATTAATTAATTAAATCAGGATTTGCAATCTAAAGAAAAATACATACATCTAAATCAAACCTCACTTCTAAACTTTTATACAATGACAAGAGCAGAACGTGAGAGATGGCATGTGAAAAGTCACTAACAAGATAAGGCATATGTGAAGGTTGTGTGCCAAACGGTTAAGGAGATTGCTGCTGATCTTTGTGGACAGCCTTTAAACACGCCAATAAAATGTTCACTGCATTACAATAAGTTCAAAGGTGATTTTAATGATGCAACCTAAGTGAGACATTGAAATTGTTCTTAAAAAATTATTTGTGATGATGGACAACAAACTTGACAGCTCAAACCAAGAGCTAATAGTATAGCGGCCATAACCAATAAATGAACACAGAGCTAGATGCCAGAGTGAAAGTGGACACAGTGACCCGCATCATGTTATACCGTGGAAAAAAAGTAAGTAAAAAAAAAAAAAAAAAAATATGGCATGTGCATGAAAGGATGGGCCCGTATGGTCTAATTCAGTCTTATGGTTATACTTGTGTGATATTTGCATATTTTACATAGTGATGTATGGTACAGTCAACCTGTCTGTTAGGTTACTACTATAATTGTATTTCTGTTACATTCAGAGCTGAACAGATCTGTTCAGTGACACTAATTTCTTTTTTTTTTTATTGTTGATGACTGATAATTGTTTCTATTTTGCTCCTATACTATATTTTATAATAATAAATAAACAAACAAATGTAATACAGTAGTTTGGATAGTGTTATTGCAATTTTAAGATCTGCTAAAGATTGTAATTGAGAGAGTTCATAAATTATTAAGAATATCAAAATCAACAAAAGGTGGAGACGAGCATTCACAAATGGATTTCCAAATATATCGACTGTATTACAGATTTACATCCCTACTACAAACATCAATAAATCCAAAAGTGCCTACCTCAGATACACATGCAATTAAAAGCAAGAGACAGGCAGTCACTATTTGCTTTCATGTTGCAATTTAAGCAACAATTTCTTATTTTAAGGTGGCATAGTGCCCTTGCATGAGGCTTAATGTGTAACTACAAAAAAGGCTATTTAGGTTTGTGTTCTGCTAAGCGGCTCAGTGATTTGAAACTGCAAGACGGGCCACTTGTTTGTCTGGCCGGTGAAAACGGCACACAGTGTCCAATAACAGCACATGAATCTTTCAAAGCCACCTGATGCCAACATGCCAGAAGGTCAGTGGCTCAAATGAATCAAATGACAATTGTGGTTCTCACTGGTTACTCTCATGAACGATTCAAATCTGGAAAGATCCAGCATCACGTTGTGTTTTAAGCGAGTTTGTTTGTCCTCCAATGACGGTCAGGTTTATCTTTTGCCGGCACAACTCTAAAAGCCCCTCCTTTCCAAATGCTTCACAGTCTGTCACCACCAGATTTGATGATTAAAGGGGCATTGATGAACAGTGCCTCGGTCAAGCCCGGCAGAAGAGTTCCCTAGAGTTCAGTTGCTTAGAGACAATAACAAAGACACCAACACAGCTGCAATCTAATCAGACATTCTGAAAAGCTGTACTCGTGAATCTAATAAATGCTTAAAGAAAATGAAAGATAGGTTACTTAAACAAACGTCTTGGCTCTCAGTAGAAAAGGAAATACTTTTAACCAGAAAAAAGCATCAAGTAAACACTTGCTTAACAGGAAAGACTGTAGTACAATTCAAATCATTCTAATACTGTAGATTAAAGTACAGAACTGAGTTAAGACAAGCTAAGAAAAAAAGTGAATACAGGTGCATTATTTTTAAATTATTGGTATACATATAGTTTTAGTCCGATATCAGTAATTATATGGATTAAACTTGTACTTTGGTGAAAAACTACAATGACGAACTAAAAAAAAAAACAGTGACATGTAGCAAATAAAATTACGTTATATACTAAAATACTAGTAAAAATACTGGTCAAACTAATTATAGGTATACTTTGTTGAGATAATTATTGATAATTAAAAATTGATAATTATGTTATTTAAATTCTATACTATACTAAATTATTTATACAAATAAATGCCATAATGTGGTGGAAAATAAAAAATATATAATGTAATTTTATACAAAAAGTGTGTAATGTGCATCATGCATAAGCAATAACAAGACAACAATCTAAAGAGAACAAAAATGTAAATGATTTAAATGCAAAAATAACAGCAACAGCCAAGCAAAATCTACCAGAATATGCTAAAGAAATGCACCATCACCTAAAAAAAAGGTCAAGCTCTTTTAAATTCACAGATAACGGTGATTCAGATCTGCTGAAATCACAGCAACACGTACAAGCGAGATCAAGAAAAGCCAAGTTACATGTCTCACTATATCATTACGGTCACCTTTACATCAGCTTCTGTTGCCACACTGCTTGTTGTATCAGCATTATCCCGAATTATTCCACTAGTTTTACTGTGGGCCTGAGAATTCTCATCTTCATCACCATCTTCCTCATCCTCACTGAGACTACGATTGTGGTTTCCAACTTCCTTGTCCTCACTGATGTCAATTTCAGTCATGTGTGCTTCATCCAAGTTGTTTTTTCTGGCCTCTGATCGACTCACTGTGTCAGCAGTATTTTGAGGCCCCTGTTCATTAGGGTCCGATTGATTATCCTGTGAGGCATTCTTCCCAGAATCAAAACTAGCTTCTGACATTCCTGAAAGTAAACATACATGTGAGCGGCTGACCAAGATTTCTTCCTTCTTGTGCTGAATTCAAGTAAATGTTTATGCATGTCACTCAATTCCATTAAAGGCCGAAGTTTCAGGAAAGGGGTTCTGGAATCATGATGTACATCATGGAACAAACATCTAATAATCATGGTACAAAAAAACCCTGTAATTTTCAATAAGTCATTAGGAACCAATGAACAAATGACAGTTAAAATTTTCGATGAAAGAGCTTGCAAAAAATGGGTTAATAAATCCACACAGGCAGATTCTTTCTGACCGAACATTCGTTTTGATTGCCTTGGAGTTAATACTGTTTGACAGAAACTCCTGCATTCCTTTACACAAAGGAATTCAAATTCAGGCCTATACAGGAAATAAATGCTCCAGCTCACTAAATTTGCAGCACTCTGTACATCAGTCTAAACCATCTACAACACCTACACTACTCACATTAGAGATGGTTATGGTTAAAAAGAAAATAGTTACTTATAAAGCAAACTACACTGATAAGAGAAGAATTAGTCAAATTCTATTGTGATGAGCTACAATGCTGCTTAATGAATAATGAAATCTATATCTGTATGATTCTCCCATGATACTCATGTATCAGTAAGATTTGAGTTAACCTAGAAACTGGGATTATAGGTTTGTATAACGCTCCAGTTACACACGGTGATATATTTTACAAATTATCATCTACACATTTTCATATAGAGCAAATAATAATACCAAAACCCCAAAATTATCATTTCAATGTCAAAAGTAACTCCATATTTTTTAATTATGCTGCCACATCAGTAACATTTACACTATGTCAAATGATATTGCATGAAATGACAATGTGTCCTAGTTTTAAAGACTGTTGTACAAAGTAACGTTAATTGTACGCGCGTATAAACTGTGACACTTTAGTCCTTCGGCCAATAACTGGAATTAAATATTAAAGTTTATCTATTAAGCCTATTTAGTTTTAATGGAAAGAGGAAAAACGCAGCCCATTGACAATCGCAGGAAGAAGCCCACTTTTGCCTTTAAAAAAAGAAAAGTCTTGGACAATAAAATTATGAAACCTACTACGGTCAAGGCATCGCATACGAACATTTTGTACTCTTCATTGGAGCGCCGAGTCACATGACCTAATTAATATTCATGAACTAACCATTTCCCATAGTAGGATTCGTTATTTCGCGTCACTGACACGTAAACGTTTTTTTTCTTTCTTTCTTGTTTTTTTTAATTTTTTTTTTACACTTTTCAGTGTTAAGCAACAAAACAACATGTACAAACCCAGATAAATGCAAAGTGTATATTACAAACCATCGGCTTTATAAACGAGTTGTGTCGTTTAATTATTGTCTCATTTCTTCCTGGAATTCAATCTCTAAGCGTTGCCTTGTTGCAGGCGCACGTCACAAAGTTGCGATTGAGTTACTTCCTTTGCCCGAAGCACTTCTGGCGAGTTATACGTTACAAAATGCAATAAAACTGCAATTTCACGCTCTACGCCGCTTTTATATCAATGATGCGACCTTCATTAAGCATGAACACATTTGATAGCAAAATTATGATTGGGTGACATTCAGATTTTATTGTCAATTCTCTTCTCTTCATCTAAGGCGTGAAGCGATCTGAAAAGAATCGCTGTTGATCGCATACGAGGTATGTTATTCTGCCTGACAGCCAACATGAATTTCCTTTACTCACTTTTCTCAGTGGCAGGGGAGGCAGAGGATCAACCCTGCATACTGAAGCCATCATGCCTGCCATCACACATACACGAACACCGAAGCAACAGTTGATTGTTCAGCAGCACTCACCTGCACACAGATTACAACCGTTGTCTTTCTTGTTGCACAGCTCTTTTCATAAAAATGGTCTTGGGTTGAGTTTGAGTTGCTGAATGTATCATTCGACACACAGAGAATCCCTCCACAGCTCAGTGAAAGTCTTTTCAAACACACCCGGAAGAGGACGTGTGTGTCAGTAGATATATTGGAGCCACAGCATGCCTGTCTCCTAGTGGTCAAACCAACAATACCAACATCGATAAACACTACAGCATCATACAGTAACTACAGAACCAACTATATAAATCAAAAACATTGTTGTCTTCTATTACTATTAGCCTATATTCGACTATTTATTTATATCACGAATCTGCCTGGTTTTACTATTTAATGTTATCATTTTTTTTTACGTTTTACTTATTTTGTTATGTGCTTTTGTCGTTTTTATTAGCTATATATTTAACTTTAACTTCAGGAAGCATTTTTCATTTTCGTTCAAATTTAAATGCAGTAGGCCTATTCAGTTAAAGGTAAATTCAAATGCAAATGTTAAATAATTTATGAAAATAGGCTTGAATCATGGACAGAGATTAGATCGACGACCAAAAATAAATAAAACATCTATTACTAGCTTTTTGCTATTCTCAGTAATCCTTCCAAATTACAGAATAAAAATCACATGTATCTATTGTAAAAAGAAATTGCAGTGTCTGGGTAAACTGACGCTATTTTTCTTGTCAAATTATTTATTTTTTTAAATAGCAATATCTGCATAATTTTGAGTGTACGCGAATATAAAAAATTTCAGCCGCTAGATGGCATAGCATGTTTACAGCAGCCAAAAAAAAACACACCAAACCAGCGAACAGTTGACGACCTTCGAATTGACCTTTGACTTGAGTTCAACTTCATTGTTTGGTTATTGTGAATTTCATTGTTAAAACGTGTATTCAATATAGCATTATTGGATAAAATGCATTGTTTAGTTTGAGCACTACTGCTTTTTAAATTATTTGGTCTCAGCACTGAAAAGGCATAATTATTTATAAAACATTTCTGAATTCATAGCTATCCACTAGAGGGGGACTAAAGACCACAAATACATGCATCTTTCAGACAGTCTGCTTAATGTTAGTTAGCAAGGGAAAACTATAATATAATTAAAAGTCAATCTTCGTATACATGTTTTTTGTATACAACAGACATTTTTAGGAATAAAAAACACACTTCCTATGATTTTCTTTTGGAATTTATTTACTCTTAATATGTATTGTGTGACTGCTGAAGAAAAAAAAAAATACAAATCATCACTGATCGAATTACATTACATGGCGGTGGGTGTAAATAAAGGCATTTAACACTAATGAAATGACACACTTTCTACTGTGACAAACAAATGAAATGGAACAGGTTCGGAAACTATGTACAAGCATAAAAAATTGATTATTTACAGAGTATCACAAAAGTTTTGTTTTTATCTTGAGGTGATTTTTACTAACCAACTGCATAATAAAGCTTAAAAACAGATAGAGAGGTGAAACCACATGTCTCTGTGGTTTTACCAGCCTGTGACTTTACACTGGATATCCATATGCCAAAACAAAGAAAACAGTAAACAACAAGACACAGACCCATATAACATTGTTAATATCACAGACACAGAATGCAAACAAACCAATACAACTGCTGATTGTAATTGAAAGAATATAACACAGGAACAGTGCAGTATTTAGGCTCAAGTAGAAAGAAGACAAAAACTCTTGGCTAAAGAAACCATCAATTTGTTGGCCTACTAATCATTGTCTGGGGAGAAATGAAAATTTTCACATTAACATACATGATCATAGTTCAGAGGATAGTGTCAGATGGGATGTTTTTAAACATTGAGAATAGAGCCAGCTATCTCATTGTGCTGATAAAAGTAAAGCAAAACTAATCACACAAACACTCTCACTTATTTACTGTGGCAGATTCAAATCCATATAGACCATGCATTGCTAGAAAACATGTTTCCTGTCCATATTTGATAGAGGAATTATGAAATGACATCCATTTCATCTTACTTCCTTGAAATTTTCATACCTACCATTTCAAATTCTCACATGCAAATATTACCTACGGTAAACACATGACCCCTCTTTCTAATTAATGGGTCTGATTATTCCAGTAATTTCTGGAGGACATATAATGTAATAGCATACAATGGCATTCTAGAAAATTGTGGGATTTTAAACTTGTTTGTCGCAATGGACGTCGTCAAACTAGCTATTCAGTAGGGTTCATATCTGGGTTTTGGGGAGGCTGGTCAAATTCCTCCATATCAGACTAAAGTATATTTGAATAGTGTATTGTCATTTAGAAACAGAAAAAGACTTTATGCTAAAACATAAAATCTTCAGTTAGAAAATTGTTCTGTGGTCGTTTTGAGGCTTTAATGTGGTCAAAAAATGTTAGAAGAGAGGAATGAGTTTTGGGAATAGTAAAAATAACATGTACAGTAAACTGACAAAACCTATGAGGGAAAATGAAAATTGTAACTGTGCTGAATCTAGGTTGCTTTTTGCCAGTTACAATTGAAAGCTCCTGATCCTAATCCTGGACTCTGACTGGCCAGGTAAAGGAAACATTAGGGTTTTAAATGAACCTTTGCATTTATATACAGTATGGTGTGACTGTAACAGGTCTTCATTTTGAAGACCACTAGAGTGCTCTGATCAGAGGACAATCCTAGCACTGCAGCTTGCGAATACTGCGAGAAATTCTCTTAAACTCCCTCTGACCCCTCTGCCAGCGCTTCAATGACGTGATGACCAAATTTCCGTCCATCTTCTGGCCCATCACCAGATAAGCAGCATTGAAGTCATTCATTTCATCACACAAACACTGAAGACCATCTTTCAGCCAGAGCACCATCTTCCTGAAGTCACGATCAGTAACGCCACCATTCAGCTTGTAGATAGTCTTGCTCTTGGTTTCTGGAATGATCTTGGTGTCGCCATTCATGTAGGAGATCTCTTTAACTTTGATCTTTAAAGCTAGTGTGGAAACAGAAGGTTGAAGACAATGGATATAAAAACTATAAATACAATTATATATATACATATATATAAAAAAAGAATAAATTTGGCTTTCCCTATGCTCTTACAAATAAATGTTCTACACCTCTTTGCAGTTTCACTCAATGGGTTTTATACTTTTCTAGGTTTTCTTAAGAACGTAATCCAACCATAGATTGTTTGTTATTCTGGTCTGTTTGATTTTGATTTGGACCTTTCAATTAGCAAGATAAACAGGCTAAACATCATCTTGGCTAGAATAATCCTAAACTGGCTTAGAGCAGCAAACCAGCCTAGGCTGGTTAAAGCAGGATTCATTTTTTTTTTTAGCTTTATGATTCTTTGAAGCTTAAAACATTTCTTGGCGTTACATTATAATTTCTTCAGACCAGGATTGTTTAAAGCACTATTTTCCAAAGAACAAAAAAAAGGACTGAAAATTTGTTGTGGAATTAAAAGTGATAGTTGCCACTAAAATAACATTTCTGTCATCATGAAATTAATATTCTTCTTTTTTTTTTCTTTGCCAACACAAAGAAGGCCAATTGGTTCCAGTGCTGTTTTGGACCCCATTTACTTTCACTGCATAGACAAAACCAGTCGAAACATTCATTAAAATATCTTTATTTGTGTTCTGCAAAAGAAAATACTTCAGACAGAACAACATGTCGATAAGTAAATGACCTTCATTTTTGGTGACCCCTTTAAAGGTTATGTTAAATGATGTCATAATTGATCTTTATTTTTAAGTGTGTAAAGCAGTGTAAAGTCACTACATTTACATTACGTTTAAAGAAAACAAAATATAGCCTTACCAAAGTCATTTTTGCACAGGCTGTCCACAATTTCATTGTCATTCTCAGGTTTTTCTTTGCAGGGATCACACACTCTTGGAACTGGGCAAAAAGATCAACATAGCAGTTAAGGTGGTGCATGCACTTAAAAAAATAAAAAACAAAATAAAAATTCTACCTTCTTTGGTGACTGGTATTAAAGCATCTGCGTCAGCAGGTGGTATGCACAGGTCATTATCCAGAGGGAAGCGACTGCAGTCCAGCATGTCCGGCCAAGGGAACCCAAACGCGGCCATCACTGGAGCGCAGCCGCTCTTCACGCTCTCACACAGTGACCTGCACGGCTGAATTGGCTCGTCCAGATCATCCAGACACACCGGTGCGAAAAGAGAGCAGAGAAACTTCTTGGTGTCCGGATGACACTGTTTCTGCACCAGAGGGGTCCAGGAGGCAGCCTGTTGCAGAACCTCGTTCATGGTTTCGTGTCCGAGAAGGTTAGGCAGACGCATGTTCGTGTACTCGATGTCATGGCACAGGAGCAGGTTTGCAGGTATAGCTTTGCAGTTGCTCTTTCTCGGAAAGTTCTCGGACTGGTCGAAGGAGTATAATCCATGAAGCGCGTCTAGATATCCAGGTAAGGAAAGCGCAACCAGCAGTGCCAGATACGCGAGCATCATTGTGTCGGTTGAGTGGAGACAGAACACACGTCTAACGCGGAGTTAACTGATAACTGAAATCTCTTCTGTACCAACCTGTTTTCATAGTAAAGTCTGGGCGGAGCGAGAGAAGGCGCTCAGATACCCACTGCTGAAGTTTCTGCTGTTTTCTGCATGTAGGTGTCTTAAAACAGAGATACTGTTGTTGCAGCTTTTTTGGTCATAGAACGTTCGGCGGCGAAATAAAATGTGTTTCTTGACCCACACATTTTGTACTGCTGAGGCCAAATACCAAAACAATTTTATGCATTACACAGGTTTGAAACGCCTGCCAATGGTTTTGTTTAGAAAGAAACGTCATTTTCTTTCTGTTTGCTTCTCCACCTTAATAGACAATTTTATTCCTGCCAATGCTTTCTAGTGTTTGGCTGGGTGAGTTGACTGCTTTATTCAATTTGTCTGGTTTTACCCTTGGACTATTAAATGCCTGTGCCTAAAGAGAAATAGTGATTACAGTACTTTTAAATTGGAATACAAAAAAAACATGAACTTGAGTCTCGAGTCTTGTAGGTTTACAACTGTTAAACTGATGCTACACTTAAGAATATAGTTTCATGCATTAAACAGTGCCAGTTTAGTCCCAAGAAGTACTGATATGCTTATACCTATACTTTGTACATAGATTTTACATTGATTTTAGTATATTTAATACATTACGGCCCGGTTTCATGAACGGTGCTTAGCTTAAGCCAGGACTAGGCATTAGTTAAATTAAGATATTTAAGCAACTTTTACAGAAATGCCTTATGAGAAAATATTACAGGTGTGCATCTTAACACAGAACAATGATACTGACATGTTTTAACTAAGATATGTCAGAGCAAGATATTTTCATCTGAGACATCTCAAACATGCAATTTAGTCTGGGACTGGCTTAAGCCTTGTCTGTGAAACTGGGGGGAAAGTGTTAATAAGGTGGTTACTTAATAAAATGAGCTGAAAATATACTTCCTTTTGTAAGGTTACTATGCTTCTCAAAAGGGGGTGGGGAGTGGTTGACTTTGCAGCCATGCCATAGAATAATGCTTTTGGGTTCCCTAAAGAATGTTTCAGTGAACATTTCATAAAATAATCATTTAGTTGTTTCTTGGAGTGAAGAACATTTTAATAACCTAATAAACTTTTTACACAACAAAATAACTTTTATTCAATGCAAAGATTCCATGGATGTTAAAGGTTAAATAACAATAAAAAGGTCTTTTTTTTAAGATTACTCTCAAGCGCAGTGAATGCAGTTTGTAAAAATGTACATAGAAATATTTAAATTTCTTACATGTTGATGATAATAATTAAAAGAAATATGTAAAATATTCATTCTTTTTTTTCCCGAGAGATAAATTGATTTATGAAGTGTAGTCAGCTTTCATTTGGCAGCTGCATAATTCATTCTTTGGTGAATGATTCTGGGGTATTTACCCTTTTCACACTCACGGTCATCTGTCATCATTAAGGCAAAATATGTGAAGTAGTTCATAAGTTTATATAATATGCCTAACATTTTTCATGTATATGTGTGTGTGTGTGTGTAAAGTGAGAATGAGAAAAACGTAGAATGATGGAGAAAATGAGAGGCAGAATGAGTGAGAGAGAGCCGTTGAGTGAAACTGGACTCCTTGTAGTGGGTCTGGTTTATACATCATTCGTCACTCTGTAAGGTCCAGTTTTAAGCGACTGAATGGGACACACAAACAAACCCTTTCTCATCAGAAAACAGTTTCTGGCCCCTTATCCTCCTAGAGACTGACAAATTTGAACTTGAAATCAAAAGAGTTCAAGCAACACATTATATATAAGTTGAGCGTTTATGTAGCAATGTTAAAGCACATAGTGAATTCTTTGGATCTTTCTTGTCACCAGGTTTACTGGGTAACAGCTTCTCCTCAAGTCCTTATGGAGAAATTCCCCTAAGGCTTCTAAAGGTCAGAGGTTCAGAGGCCCCCATTAAATACAGGTTAGCTGCTGGGGTTTCCCATCTTTGGGATCCTGCTGGGAAGAAGTAGTCATTTAAAATCTTGTTTCTAGCTGTAAAGTGATAGCCCTTGGTCTCTATGACGATAAGTTCTGCACTGTAGGAGATCTATGTCCTCCATTTGCCCCTTGGTTGTGTTTGTGTTATGTTTATGTGTCAATATATTTTGTCTAGCCAGAGTGGAGGGATTACTACACTGATCACCGACCCAGACGGTGTCTTCGTTTGCATCTCATTTAATAGAAGTGATAGACAATTGGGATTTGTCTCTTTACTTCTGCTTAGTTACATAGAAATATCAAATTTGCTCATATTTATTTTAGCTCTAAAAATATTCTTCTGACCAAAGTTGTTATTGGAAAGTAAGTAAAATTAGCTGTTGTTTTTAAAATGATAGATAAAACTGTTCATCAAACGATTTAACATTAATTCCAGCTTAAGTTCAAACAGCTCTTTACCTCAGCATTGTAGTTTTTTTTTTAAATCAATCAAATTACCAAATTACCAAAATTACATCATGCTTACAAAAATCATGGTGAAATGTCATAAAATCAGATTTAAAACCATTTAATAATGGATTATTATCAGATTTGGTTAGAACTTTTAAACCATTCAAAATGTTATTCAAAATGGAGGAAGTAAAGAGGATGCAGAATCCAAAAAATCGCAAAAAATCCTCCTTCGTTACAGTTGCTATTTCGGACAAGCCATGCCGCAAGGAAACTGACCATGCACCAACAAACAAGACAGGTTACTTTAGGTTTGTCCGCTTTCAATTTATTTTAATTTTTAAGCAATTCAAACAATAAATACCATTTTGTGGCTATTTAAAGTGATATTTAAATCACTGGAGCCTCAGTTCACACAGCACTCTACCACTTTCCCTGCTTTAACATGAAATAAACGTGAATGAACATTAGAAGGTATTTTGTTTTAATTTCGGAAAAGATTTCTAATTAAGTTCTAATCCACCGACATAAATCTACTTGTTGGATAAAAATGACACATTCTGCGTTGTAATTGATCAGATCATCTGCCAATCAAACTCCATGCAAAGGATCAACTGCAAATGGAATTTGAATGTAAGATACATAAAATTAATAAAAAAAAATATTATTAACTTTTTAATTAAACTGTAAGTAAAAAAAAGAGTTTATCAAGACAAATTTGAATGTTTGCTTCACAAAGTATCATTTGAGAGAGAATGATGTGTAAGTTTGTAAGGTGTAGAAATTTGTTATAGACCAATTCACAGTTGTTATGATTTCTGTCAGTTTTCCCCTGTCTAGTCGTGTGTGGACTTCTATTTTGAAATGTTGTGTGTTTTATAACGTGTCTATCAGTGGCGATTTCTTTAAGACTGCAAGGGAAGCTCAGCTTCCCCTATAATGTCACAAAATTAATGGTCAAATTATGT
>JAUCMU010000001.1:12545773-12566388 GCA_032275025.1 Enteromius treurensis
GACACGCTTAACTCTGAGTTAGTCTACTCAGAGTTGATTGATCTTACTCAGATCAGCTGTTCTGAAACCCAAAACTCTGAGTTTTTAATCTCTGGGTTGATAAACTCAGAGTTGTTTGAACCTCCTTTGAGAAATAGGCCCCTGGTTTTTAACCGTTCAGAAACTTAAGGTGGTACAAATTCACTTCCTAATTGCAGTGTAATTCAAAACATTTGTTAATTTAGGCTCATAAATATTGCTCTTATAACTTAAATTATAGGAAATTAGTTCAATAAAATTCAACATTGACAGTTATTTCCCTTTAAAGGCAACAAAAGTTCCAATCCTGGCACAACTTTGATGTTAAATAATCAAACTTGTTTGTTTATTTTCAAAAATTAAAAAGAATATCAGCCTGAAAAAGGAAAGCAAATCTCAAGAGAAAAAGAAATGACTGAAGCATGTGAGCCAGCAGTACACAAAATCACCTTATAAAAACACTACCATTCACTAGTTTGGGTTGGTAAACTTAATTAATAATTAAAGAAATGAATCATTTTATTCAGCAGAAATACAGTAAATTGATTAATAGTAACAAAATTGGTCAAAAGTAACAGACCTTCATGTTAGTACAATACAAATAAAAATTTATTAAAAAAAAAAAATGCTGTTCTTTTCGACTTTTATTAATCAAATAAACCTAAAAAAAGTACAATGTACAACGATGTACAACAGCTTTTTAAAATTGTGGTACTGTTTTAGAATCATGCATTTTACTGCAGTTTTGATCAAATAAAGGGAAAAGACTGGTTTCTTTAGTTTGGTTACAGATTAAGTTTAAACTTCAGTTTAGTTAACACTGCTTAAATAAAAACGGCGCGTAAAGTAGATCCACTGAGGACTTGCACCAAGGTATCACATCATAAAAACTGTACAGTGTTACGGAGGTGTTTGAAACGTGATCCTATAGCAGCACAAGGTTCACTGCCCACCGATAACGTGTGCCAAAGCTGACTACATGTTCCAAGGTTCTGTTTAGTCCTGAAGTCTTTTTGCAGAACGTTCTGGGTAGCTTTATTGATTCCAGGCGTAACTAAATCTGAGCTGTTCATATGTGCAGAAATGAAGAGTAATCGAGTTAACTTCATGGCATCTCTGCATTAATAAATTGAACTGTTTCGTGTTGATAAATATTCTGAGTTCACGTTCAGCATGCAAATGATTTTCCATTGCTTAATGGAAACTTGATTTACAGCAGGAATCCTGGTTTATGAACCAAATCAAATTCCTATTATGATCAAAGTCGTTCGTTGTCACAAGATTTAAAGGTTGAACAATGGTTTCTGTAGCTAAATTGACTTATTCAGTCAAAAAATATATGAAGTTTGTTACTGAAGAACAAAGAAGGTTCTGGTTTCCTGTGTGGGGTCGCTAAGCCATGCTTATGTAACACAGTGCATGTGTAACCAATCAGAAAATGAACTTCCTCTCCATATAGTTGAGCTCTGGAGCATGTGGTAAATTAAGCCCTCGTTTCACCCTCTTTTTTCGTTTAAGTCAGAAGCTATTAATGATCAAGTACACCATGAATTGCTTACGATAACTGTGCCTTTGCTTTCAGATGCAGCTTTTTGCTTGAAATTGCACATGGTACTTCAAACAAAATCTCGATGATGCATTTGCATAAGAGATTAATCCCGGTCCAGCTGCGGTCTGATGCCTCCACATGCCTTCAGAAGATGAAACTGGTTCCTTATTCTGCACCAGGTCCCAATTGGGATCTGGCAAATGATTCCTGAAGTCACCATGGGAGAACTGGAACAACTTGACCTCTACTGTATGGAATCTGTGACCCTCTGTGGAGCATAACATATGGATTGTTTCCTGCCTAAATTAGGCATTGTGGGCCAGTGCAGTCATTACCCTTGTCAGTCACACTCCAGCTCACTGCTCAGTCCAGCAGGTCTTTTGAACCATAGACTGCTGGGACGCAAATCAAAAAGCTCACTGGCCTTGACCTGCTACCGCCCTGGTTGAAATGCATGCTGACTGCTAAAGGCTGGAGTACACGGGTCAGTCTAGGAATTCCATTGTGCACAGAATGACTGTGATAAATGTTTGTGGGCCCCCTCAAAGCCAAATACCCCACCTTCCCAAACTTACCTCCCCACTGGTTGCCTGACCCCAAAAAGTTGCTCTTCAGCAGAGGTCAGTTTGACATATGTGTCTCATTTTTAGTATTGGTTAATCTATTATATATCAGATGGGGAAAAGTGGGCAATGCTATTTCAAATGGTGCATATATGCTTCAAGTACAAATATTACTAATGTGTACTTTTATGTAGCTTTAAGATACTATAGGGATACAAAGTGATATTTTTTATAAAGGTATACTTACAAGTAACAGTAACAGTTTTGAACTTTTTTTCTTTTAGAGTTAGAATATAACTAACAAAAGTTAACTATATTAACTTTTTATTAAAATTAAAATATAATGAATGAAACACTACATTTATTAATTATAATTACAAGTAAACTGAAGTACACTCATACAGAAATATAGTCATAAAAGACTCTTTAAAAATACACTTAACTGACCTTTTATTTAATTTTAGTTATATTAGCTGCAAGTACAATTTTTCAAATGATTTGACTTATGCAAGAAAGTTACATAATGTGAAAAAGTATTTTATACTAATAACGAGGATTCATAAGATTTTAACATAAATGCATAAATGCTGCATAAATGCAACAAATTACAGCACATATCCAAATATGGATACCCATATTTATAATATTGGGAGCTCTGCTGCTAACCTGTAACACAATTCTCCCCTGTAAACAGACAAATTTAGTTTTTGATCACTAGGGAGAGAAACACGCTTGCTTTAGTCATCTTGCTCTATTTATTGCAATGCTGTCAAGAAATTCTGACCACAATATAATTCATTTCATTCCGACATGCAGTCAGAAGTTAAAACCTGTCAAACTAGTTGCCAAAGTGAAGAGATGAATCATAAAGTCCTTGGTTTCATAAAATCATAAATCAAGGGTCCTGTGAAGACAGTTGCAGTCCCTAGTTTTCAGAACAAAGAGGGATAAAACCTCTGTAGGGGAGTAAATCAGAGCTGCTGACCAGGACTATTCTGAGGCAGCTGAAAATATTGAATCTTCCTTTATCACTAAACCTGTTGTCACCTCATCCATAACTGAGAGCCAGACTTTATAGTGTGTTATCTGATCAGCAGAAAGATTGATTGGATGTGGTCTATCAGATCTACATCCCTCACTCTGATCTTTTAGATCTCAACCGTAAAGAAACATTTAAACGGTCATTAAAACAAGCCGTGGTTAACCAGGCAATAAGTTGCTTGCAACAATCTATAGATGGCACATTTGAAATTTACCTTAATTTATAACACAGAAAACAAGATACCAAAAATATGATTAAATCTGTTTTTCTATGTTTTCATTGTTTAATATGGATTGTCAATTCACAAACGGTATACTTTACAAGAAATGTCAAACTTAATCATTTAGTTTGAAAACTTTCTAGTTCTTTTAAAATATTCTCAATGCCTTTTTGTACATAAAAATAAGACATTCCTCTTGCCATTTTCCCAAGGTCCAAAGAGTGATTTGGAGCACATCTGAAAATCATAGAGCTAGTGTTCCACATGTTTTTGATAAGGCCTGATGCAAACAACAGAATGTGAGGGAAGCTGAGGCCTGTTGTACAAAAATACACTTAAAAAAGTCATAAAGGATATGTGCAGAGATTTAATGTATTCACTGTTACAAAAATCCTTTAGATATTACATATACGAGTATAACAATTTTAACTTTGTAATAATCATACATGTATATTATGTACAAAATTGATAATAAAACAACAAAAAAACTGTCTTATAAAAAATAGAAACATTTCAAGAATCATTAGTAAGTAAATTGTAGGATGACATACAAATCAAAGGGAGTTAAGAGCATTATTATTATTATAACTGTATGTTTAATTTTTGGAAGTATCATATCTTAAATATTTTCATTTAACTTTTCATCCACACACACACACACACACACACTCAAATAGGCTACATTTGGACTTTCAGCTTCGAAATTAGTCCAGAGACCAGCAGTCATATGCAGTGGGCTCAAAAAGAACCAACAAAAATATAGTTCAAATGAACTTTGACCCGTCCTTATTTCCTCAAATGTCTGGAGTTGTGGATATTGTTCAGTGCTGATGAATAGATGGCTATCACTTATGCAGTGCTCTACTGTAGTGCTGAAAGACAGTAAACAGAAAGCTAGAGCTGCTGTAAAGTCTGCTGTCTGTCATTTATCTGCATTTAACGCATCACTCTAAGCTGACTAAAATCTAACACAGATGTGTAGTTTCCATTTTTTCATGTTGGCTGCTTTGTCTTACAGGCCATGGAGTTTTGTCGACAAATGGCATGATTTAATAATTTGGGATAGTGAGGCTTGATTTTTACGAACAAGTGTTGGCAAGTGGCTCAAAGCTCATGTGTAATAAACTTATGATGGCTTCTGCACAAGCTGAGGGTATTCCAAGAAGGGTGGAATAGACAGATTAAATATGAATTTTCAATGGATTGACGTCCTTTTTTTTTTAAACCATGGCCAAAGATATTTATCCAACCTCTGTATTATTTTTTTCTTCATGTTAAAGTTTCAGACTGCCCTTGGCCATCTATTTTATTTCATTATTATTATATTTTTAAATAAAAACACACATTTCTGTAAACTCACTGATTTTGGGGACAATACTTATACTTGTTGGAATAATACATATTAAGTTAAAAAATAAATAAATAAATAATATATTATATATATATATATATATATATATATATATATAGTTTATATATTAAACACAGAGATAAACAGAAAGGGAAATATAGAAAATTCATTTTAAAGTAGTGCATGATGCTAATTATGCTTCTGTATATTTGAAATAGTTTCTCAGTCTGTTCAAGACTGAAAATTATCCATGGTGTCCACCTTGGAGAACATCTGTACATGTTTAAGCGTATTGCTTGAAAGTCTTTTGTCTGAATGCAACATTAAACTCTAAGTAGCATCCTAAAATTGCTTTAATGTTTTGTTTAGTAAACAAAAGCTTCTTTGTTGTCTTTCAACACCATGACTAAAACAAATATAAGAAACTGATTATATTTCACTCTAGCATGATAAACGATTTATTGATATCTCCATGAATTAGTTCAAGAGTTTTAATGAAATGTGTTTATGAGGAGAAAAAAATTAGGAAATCATGAATGCCTTGCAATGAACTGTATAGTTTTTAAAACGCCGTATATAGAATATAAACACACACACACACACACGGATGCATACATGCACACACACATAAACAAAGACAAAGAAGGACCTGTAAACCAAACAAATCAAAATAAGTAACAGTGATTAAAAACGTATTCAAAATTTATGTTGTTTGCTGTTCATTAATGTTAATGTACAGATCTGAGAAGATACAAGATTAATGGCTTAAAGCCACTTAAAGAAGTATAGTACATCAGATACGTAAGTTGAAATGATGGTAAGAGGTGGGGGGTAGGGTGATTTGTGGGAAATGTGGTCATAGGCTTTTACTGAGTTTGGATTATAGGAGTTGTTAAACTGGCTAAGCCATAGCTACTACCTCACTTGTGGTTCTGGAGGGCCTTGTCATGGTTTTGAAACTTAGAATTGGCAAACAGGTGGCCACATTTAATAACTCAGCTATCAGTCTCGTCTTTCCAACAAAGCCTTGGTTCCACTTCTTCAAAGTAACACAAACAAAATATTTGGCCACAAATATTTTGGTCAACTTGACACACTGGCTTGAAAAGTCTTGATGTTGAGGTTCATATTTTGCTTAAGGCCTTTTCTATGATTTCACTAACTCTCTTTATGATTTAACATACTGAAAATGCAAGGAGCAAGACAAATTGTGATTAATGAGGACATTTTCTCACAACAGCAGGCCTGAAAATGTGGGTGGGTTAATACAAAGCATCGTACTGTAATCTTATGGGTATTTATAGATACTCCAAATGTACAATAAAGTGCTTTTATATGAAGAGTTCCAATGCTATTTTAACTTTAAATGCACTAAATCCCACTCTTAACCCATTTAGAAGTGCCAGCAACCTTTAAAGCTATACACAGTAGCCAGAAAGACATGCTAAATTTAAAGAAAAACATCAGACCCACTTAGAGGCTTTTGCGTCTGAACTTATATATACTTATATATATATATATATATATATATATATATATATAAATGTACTTAGAGAGATCCTGCATAGATTTCTGTTTCCAAGCCTCTACAATTCAGGATTCTGCAAATATTTGGCAATATTAAAATGAGATAATGAGAACAACATCTAATTTGGTGAATTAGCAAAAAACAAACATCTAATCTAAAAAACATCTAAAAATCTAACATAAAACTAATGTTTGTGTGTTGTTTTATAGTAACGTTGGTTAATAGCATTATTTATCAAAAATAAAAGCAGTCTTTACAGTCATCTTAATTTATACATTAAATCATTCCCCACAAAACAATACAATTCCAATATTACCCTAAAACACAACAACACATTGTAACTTAAAGCAGTGAACATTGTTTACATTTGTTTAAAAAAGTAAAAATAAAATTGAAATGCAAGATTACACTTGAATCTCTGCTTCATCCAAGATGTCTCTTGGTAGTGTTGCAATTTTTGTGTAGCATCCCAAACCTGTTTCCGAGACCACTGGAGAAGTACTAGGTGTCCTAACAGTAAGTACTGACAGAGAGGGGGAGAAACTAGGAGTCATTGCTGAATGGGTCAACTCTGTGTTTCTAGTGTGAGTCTTGGTATATGTGGGCAATCTGACTAGTGGTGATCTTCTATAGGGCATTCTGGGAGGCACAGCACGTATTCCTGGCTGGGCAACTGCTGTGATGAGAGGAGGTGGGCGTAGAAGGCTCTGAGACTCTGGCTCCACACCTCTGGCCCTCATTCCTTCATCTGGAAGCATCCCAATGTCTGTAAAAACAGAGGCCAAAGACTGGAAGCATGGCTGCCAGTTGAGAAAGTAGTCCCAACTGTAGCTTCCATGTAGCTGTTCTTCTGAGGAAATCAGATTGGTGAGTGAGCCCTCAACTGAACCTTGGTCATCAGACATAGACATGCACCTTCTCATGACTTCCTCCACTTCCTTCATGTTGACCACCAGAGGGAGCATTCCTTCGCCCCCTCCTTCATCCTTGAAATTATGGAGACTTTCAGAACTGGGCATGTCTACTATTTGGACTATACCAATATTGGCACTGGAAGATGGGTCTTCATCTACCGAGTGGAAGGAGAGTTGGTCTGAGTCCCCTGGGATCCCGGAGTCTGAGACTCTTGATGCCTGTTGTGCTGTGACAGAGCTGAACTGTTTAAAACATGCAAACTTGTTGATAATTTTAATCTCTTGATCTTCAGTAGTCTCTTCTTCAGTAGATCCTCTTCCACTTGAGGTTTTCGAATTTGAGTTTCTTAAATGGTTTGGGATATCTAATCTTTGCCACATGTCCAATGGTTCTTGTAAATCTTGGAGGTTAATACCGCTGATACTGCTGTGAAGGTTCTCACCTGTTGTTCTTAAAGAGTCAGACTCATGGTTGAGGCTAGCAGATAAGGAAGTTGCTTTCTTAACGGGTTTCCCTTTTAACCTGTACCTTAGAACAATGTAAATAAAGCTTATTAAAAGTAGGAGGAACACTATCAACGACACTGTGAGACTGACAGTGTGGACACTGAGATCAACACTTGTCAGAGTCTTTGCTGAACTTGATATGTTCACAACTACATGGCAGATTGACGTTCTGGAGTCTAGTTTGGGGCTGCTTGCTAGAACAATCAGGTCCTCTATTGTCGCGTTTGAAATGGGGCTTATTTTCTGGTACACAGAGTTTGAGATATATAGGTAACCACTTGTTTTGTTGACACTGAAAAATGTGGATGGGCTGACTAAAGAGTACTCCACCAAACCATCCAGACCACCATCATGATCCATAGCTATCAGCTGGCCTATACTTTGGCCGACCCTGATATTGGTTGGCAAAGAGAAATGGTAAATGTTCTTTGTGAAGATGGGGCTGAACTCATCGATGCCTTCAATTTCGATTCGTACTCGCAAGGTTGCTACTTGATCTCCTTTGTCACGTGCCTCTATCACAAAGCAGAATTCACTCTCTCCTTCATAGTCAAATGTCTGTTTTGTATGGATGGCTCCAGTAAGAGGATCAATACCAAATACATCTTTCTTCTCTGGGCTGCTACTGTCATAGTCCACGAAACAGGGGGTTAAAATGGAATAAGTCAGAAGTCCGAAGGTTCCTGCATCTTCATCAACAGCATGTACCGTGCACACATGCGTAAAAGCTGGCAGGTTTTCAGGCACAGAGCAGTTGTGGGTGGGGAACATGAAGAATGGGGAATGGTCATTCTCGTCCAGTACCAATATGTAAACAACAGCAAAAGATACCTTTTTGTCACTTGGGTTACCATCTGATGCTTGGACTGTTAGGGTCAATTTTTTATCCTTTTCATAGTCCAGTGTACTATTAACTTCAAGAATGCCTGTTGCAGAGTCCACTCTGATCAGGCCTCTTCTGTTCCCGGAGATGATGTTGTACGTTACGGTTCCATTTTCTCCTAGATCAGGATCATAGGCAGAGACATAGATAAGGGCTGTACCTAAGGGGCTGTTCTCAGTGACTTGTGCATGGTATTCTGGACTACTAAAAACAGGTGCATTGTCATTAATATCAAGGACTTTGACTGATACCACAGTTGAGCTGTTAAGGGGAGGGGTTCCCCTGTCCGTTACAGTCACAGTTAATGAGTAAGTATCCGTGGCTTCTCGGTTCAGAGTATCACAGAGCACCAACTGCCCAGCTGTTCGGCTTTGGGCTTCACCTGGAATGCTAACAACTTCAAGGCAGAACCTCCTCTCGTCATTTCCACCAACGATTGCATACTCCAAATGGGTGTTTTTATTTGAGTAATCCTTGTCCTCTGCGAAGAGAGTGAGGAGAGTGGTTCCAATAGATAAATCCTCAGGAACACTCACCTCGTATGAGTTCTGAGTAAAGAACGGGGCATTATCATTAAAGTCCACCACCTCTATGTCCACAGAAGTGACACTAAATAGGTTTGGGTCACCACTATCCCGTGCTTCCACCAGTAACCGTAACATGTTTCCATTTGCAACATAGTTCAGAGGCTTGTTGGTAAACACTGAACCTGTAAGCAGTATACAATTCATTTTAATTCTTATTTTACACAAATGATTGTTTAACTTTTATATTAAGAGACACTAAATATTAGTTTATATACCACTGTTTCCGATATCGAGTGAGTTAAAATTTCTTGTATTACTGTATTTTGTGAGCGAATAATTTTTGTAGAAAATTACCATTTTCAGGATCAATGTAGAATCCTCTTGCAGGGGAAGAAAGAAGCCTATAAGAAATTCTTCCATTTTGTCCAGAGTCTTTATCAGTTGCTGATACAGACACAACATACGAGTCTGCTGACGTCCGCTCCGGCAACATAACCTGGATGTGTGCAGCAAAATATGGTCAATGCTATAAGAAGAGCATGATTAGTGGATGAAAGTATCGAACAATACTAATATGCATAATACAATAGTTTAATACCATACATTTTACCTGGTATGACTCCTGAGAGAATACTGGAGGGTTATCATTGACATCCAACACTTTGATTGAGATTTCAGCCTCGGTTTGATGGACAGAGTCTGATGCTTCCACTCTCAATGTATAGACAGCTTGATCTTCATAGTCAAGGCTTTTAGTTGTGGTAATTACTCCTGAGTACTGGTCAATTGCAAAACATCTTCTGGTCTGATCCTTCTCTATGAATCTGTATGTTGCAGAAGGGCTAAGGTCTACATCATTTGCAGTCACTTGGGTGACAATGTAGCCAACAGGAAGATCTGTGCAGAAAAGGAACAAACAGTTTTAGTATGTTGTTCTTCAACATATTGAAACGTGTTAAATAAAATAAGAAAGGTGTTAGAATGCTGGCATTGTACCAGAACAAAAATACACTGGATGTCCAAAATAAAGTCACACATTCTAATATTCCATTGGACCGCTTTTAGCATTGATTGCGGCACGCATTCGCCATGGAATAGTTTTGATAAGCTTCCGCAATGTCACAACATTTATTCCTATCCAGAGCTGCATTCATTTTTCCCCAAGATCTTGTTTTGATGATGGAAGAGTCTGACCACTACGCAAAGCATCATCTCACATCCCATAGATTCTCAATGGGGTTAAGGTCTGGAATTCATGGTGGCCAATCCATGTGTGAAAATGACAATTCAAGTCAGATGAATCCTTGCATTGTCATCTTGGAATATGCCTATGCCATCAAAGAAGAATAATAATCTGTAATCTGGTCATTTAGTATATTCAGGTGGTCAGCTGACCTCATTCTTTGGCCAACTGCAGAAACCCCAGATCATAGCAACTATTTGCTTAGTTAAAAACAGGTGGTGACTTTTTTTTGGACGGGCAGTGTATTTGTTTCATACTTTCTGCAATGGTCACTGGTTCCATGGATGGAATAGTAGGGCTATTGTCATTCACATCTACAACCTGGACACGGACAGTGCAGGTGCCTGTAAGGGAAGGACTTCCCATGTCCTCAGCCTGAAGAATTAACCTTTATTGTAAAAAAAATAAAATAAATAAAAATTGATTTTCCTAGGCTCTTGAAATACCAGAAAATCGAATGATGATGTCTAAAGTGCATCTATGATTGATCATTTCCAATTTAAAATCAAGTGAACAAGAAGCCAAGAAGTGTGCCATACTTGTAGGATGAGAAGATTTCTCTGTCCAAGACAGCATTGGTGGCAAGAATCCCACGAACAGAATCAATCACAAATGCATTATTGTGGTTCCCATCCACAATGAAGTAGCTGATCTGCCCATTTACACCACTGTCAGAATCTGTTGCTAACACCTAAAAAAATTTAAATTAAGTTAAAGCTGGTATGCAAGTTGAAAATCATTTTGGTTTAACTAATGATCATACAGACCTTGATTCAACTTTTATTGGAACCACTTATATGATCCGGAAGTTGTATAAAGTCTCTAGCGCTATTGTGCTAGTCAGTTTTATATAAAAAGTAGTTCCATAAAAAATAATGACCATAACAGTCATGGCAGTTTGAAACAAAAGTGCAAGATTATTACCTGCGTGACATAGGTGTTATGAATTTGTCCCTCCCATACAGCTGTTTTATAGTAGCTTTGCTTAAACACTGGTGCATTGTCATTAACGTCCTGCAGAGTGATGGCCATCCTGGCGTAAGCGGTTTGGTGTCTGCTTTCAGCCAGAACCACTAGGTGAATTTTATGCTGTACCTCAAAGTCCATTAGTCTCTGCTCCCTAACTGTGATATCACCTGTCAAAGAGAATATTTAGAAAATGAAAGGCTTGACAATGCCCTTCCTACTACAAAGCACTTTCTACTACAAAGTACGATCCTGTTTATACTTCTACAAACACCTGTCACATGTACTTTCTCAATACTAAAATTATTTGTTATAAATGCAAAAATTAAGGATGCCTGAGTTATATTTTTTATACTTATACTTTGTTGTTTAACTGCCATTCTTATTCTTATTAAATATCACTTTTAAATAATAACGGTGCTCACCTGTACTTGGATTAATAGTGAAGGCATCATTTTCATTGCCACTGAAAATACTGTACTTGATCGTTCCTTCATCTGCTGTCTGGTCATGAGCTACAACATTTGCCACCCAAGAACCTTATAAATAAGAAGTGGTATACACAAACACAGTCAGTCTAGCATCCACAAATACTGACCTTCTCAGAAATACAGGCCATAATACATTTGACAACTAAGTAAATCAATTGTGAAATGTCAATATAAACTTCTTGAAGGTGAAAAATATCTCAAATCTGTGAGTTAAAATATACCTATCTTGCTGTTCTCTGGAATCGTGACTTCATAGAGGTCTTCAGTAAATTGCAACAGAGGCTTTTCATTGTTAAGCTGAATGAGCACAAGGCAGATAGAGGTGAGGGAAGGTCTACCTAGATCCGCAGCCTGTATACGGAGCAACTTTGTCCCATACACCTCATTACTCAGGGGGGCTTTCAAGCTCACAGCGCCAAAATTATTAACTTGAAACATCTCATTTTCTTCTGTTAAACTAAAAACTACTGTCCCATTGTCTCCCTGATCTGGATCCTGGGCTGTAACCGTTATGATGGGTCGACTGGGACGTGTGGTCATGGAAGAGACTGACACCCATATGGTCTTGTTAATACATGCCGGTGGATTGTCGTTAATATCTTCCACTTGTATTGTTATAGTAGTGACTGAGCTGCGAGGACCCTGGCTGCAGCTGTCAGAAGCAACAGCACGGAAAACATGCTGGGAACGAGTTTCACGGTCCAATGGCTTTGTGAGTCTTATCACACCAGTAGAGCCATCAACATAAAAGTTTCCAGAATTTTCCTCCTCCAAGGAGAAGGTCACTACACCATTGGGCCCCTCGTCGGGATCCCGTGCTATCAGATGCAGGATCTCTGAACCTGCAGGGAGCCCCTCGCTAATGCTGGAACGATAGCTTTTCCGAGTGAACGAGGGACTGTTATCATTTTCATCTGAGAGAGTGACGTGCAGCAGTGCAGTGGAGCTCAGAGGTGGATGCCCACGGTCAGCTGCAGTGATGACGAGTGAGTAGTTGGATCGCTCCTCTCTGTCCAGGATTCTCGTGGTGCTGATTGCTCCAGTAACAGCGTCAATGCTGAAACACTCTTCATCTTCTAAAAGTAGATTAAAAATAAACACCACTGTTATAAACAGACAGTACTGATCCTCACCTGAGTGAGGATCAGTGGGCTCTATAGTGAGACACAAAATACGTACCAACAAGAACATACAGTTTCCAAAAGAAGAGAATGCTACAGGCAGTAAAACTCTGACACCTTTTTTTTTTTTTTTCACAAAAACTTACAGAGTTTCGATTAATAAAGCACAATTTTCACACAATTACTTGAAGAATATCATGTTATGACTTCAACGCAATATTGATATGCTGATATATTTGAAAACATTCTTTTGAATGTTAGCATCAGACATATCCAGCATCACATCTATGAGTTTTTTTTTTTTAAAGATGGTAGGTTTGTTTGGTAGCTCATAGAGTACGTACTTGAGAGACAAGAAGCTCCGCTTCGAATCCTGTGTAACTACAGTTCAACAAGAGTTCAAATACGTGTAAAGTTGAAATGGCATGCATTAAACTACATTTTTTTATATGTTTTACATTTGTTAACACTCTGATAGAGCATTACACTAAGAACGTGTCAGTAAAAAAACTGCATTAACATTTTAGGATTTTGATCAACTAGCGCTTTCTTTGTTCTCGGTTTAAGAGATGAAGTCGGCGACACTCTTCTCTGCAGAATGATGTGCCTGTATGCATGTTTTATACGATTTACATAATCTGAGATTATTTGGTTTCAGTTTAAATTGGTTAATATGAAAGTAGACATTTCACTGTCATTTCTCTATAGGTTTATTTTTGTGTCTGTAAGGCAAAGATATACTGAGACAACAGAGAGCACATCCTGTTTGCTTTCATTATTTCACAAAAGTGCGATTGTTTTTTATTGTGAGTGCACACAAGTAGAGTCCTTACAGATTTAAAATATGTTTTAATCTTATCTGTATGGACAAAAATAAGCAGTATTTTAAGAACAGGTGAGTGCACCGCAAGCTCCACCTGTCCTGCGGTGAAAGCGTGCTACACTTCACTCTCCACACAGACACTGAACAGCACACATTACATGGGATAACATTACATTGATTGGCCATGTAAAGTTGCTAAAGCTGAGATTTCAGATAATGAGCCATATTTGAGGTTCGATGAATGATAGGCAAGCGTTTGGATGCATCTGATGTACTGTATTCCCATAGACTAGCCGTTATCTGTCAGTCACGTACTTTGTGACTTAGCCTGGGGATTTTTTTTTTCTGCGACTAAGCGACTTAATAATATTAATATAAATATTAATAATAATAATAATAATATTTCACAGTTTTTACTGTTTTTTGGAAAAAATGCAACCTTAATGAGTAAATCCAATATTTCAAGCAGGCAGTTGAAGTGGTTCAACAAATCATTATAGTAAATTAACAGTTTTAATTAAATAAGTATTTTTAAACACAAATGCATATAATGCCAAATTAAATTACCTTCTATGGAGTACTGAATAGTTCCATTTAGTCCATTATCAATATCTGAGGCCTGGAAGATGTGAATGACTCCTGGTGGCAAGTTCTCTGGGATAACAATGTGCAAATCAGGTTGAGAAAATTCTGGAATGTTGTCATTATCATCCAAGACCGAGCACAGAACCGTGGCAGTACTGGACAGAGTCCCACTGTCCTCTGCCCGAACTGTAAAGCAATTAAAAACACAAGGAGGTGACCATGTTATGTTAAGATTTTGTAGTGAGCATGCAATTACAGCAATTTTGAAAACACTGCCAACGTGTCTGCTAATTAGCTTAACAGGTTTATTCAAGTGAACTGAAACTAAACATTTTCTTTATAAACATGAAGAGATTATTTAATTCACCTTTAATTAGTTTACCATGCATATAGCTTTATGCCAACAATTACAATTCTACAAACAATATTAATACAGCACATACTGTACTGGTTGTACAATACAAATAAAAAACTGTGCTAAATAGTGGTCTGTATGATTTTGGCGCTTGTTTTCCGGAGAGATGTGTGAGCTGAGTAAGTAGATGAAGGGATAAGAGCGTGGGAGGATACAGTAGCTTACCTCTGAGAGTAAAACTGGACTGGATCTCTCGGTCTAGCCGAGAGGAGGTTCTGATCTCACCAGTGTGGGAGTTTATCATAAAAAGCTCATATCCAGGACCAGGTAACAAGCTGTATCTAACAGCAGAATGTGCCTCTGTGGGAAATATATACACATATTGGTCATCAGATCTGAAGATTTGTTATTTATTATTATGACTGCATAACATCTTGACAGAGAGTCTTACAATTGTTTTATATTAGTACCACTGCATTATAATTTTTTTCCCTTCACTTTTGTGTTGAGGGTGCCAACAAATGAGTGTCTGACAGCTGAATGAGGTCTGTTTACCATCTCGTCTGGCAAAGTGCTATTTCTGAGCTCCTTATCTGATCTCTGAATTGAAAACAGCACTAAAGAAAAAAATACTATTACTTATAACAGCACTGCTAAGAAAACACAAAGTAGGGAAAAAATGGGACAAAAGAGTTCGCATGGCATACAACTAACACGGGTGGAGATTTAGGATTTGAGAAACGTGTAGAGCAGAAGTTTGAAAACAAAGATTTGTAATTAGACACACTGACACTCATTCAGGCACACTTACAGTTACATACAGACACGAGACAATGAAATGCTGTTTTTTTCTGAAGAACCTTTATTTTAAAAGTCCACTTTAGACATTCTATTAACTTAACTTTGATTCTACTAACTATCAGGGTTGGAAATGTATTTCAAGACAGATTATAAAATTTAAAGAAGTCATATGGTGGTACATGCACTTTTACAAGCTGATTGGACTGAAATGTGTGTTGGGAGTGTGTGTACACAACCACCCTACAATGATAAAGATCCACCAGTAGTTTTCTTTCAATTTAATAAAAATAAGTTGCCCCTTCTGAAATCAAGCCATTCTCAAATGCAAGAGGCCACTCCCACAATAGTTGATTGAGAGCAGCGTGTCACACAGAAATGGGCTCAGACCTGCCCTGAATGAGCCATCATCAGACCAAGACGCAGAGACAAGCAAGACTCCTAAGCGATTGAGGCATTTTGTTGTTGAATGTATTAATGAACATAGCAGTAGTCATTTACTCCTGACAACATTTGGTTCTGAAGGGAAACGTGCCCTTGATCAACCGAAACGCGTTTATGTTCGTGCGAATCATTCATGATCCAGCCATAGTTTCACTATGAATACAGCTAAAAAAAGATCCTCCCATAGTGCCTCGGAAAAGAGGGGCAGGGTCAGCAGAGCTTGTGAAGATTTAAAGGCAAAGTACACAGAACGGAGAGATTTCAGAACAGCTGTTTTTGACAGGGTAAAATGAGAATCTTTAAAATCTTTAAAGAATCTTTGAGAAATTTTAAAACAAACTATATTACAAACCTTCCAATAAGACCCTAAAAAATCATATTAGCTTGTGAAAAACTGGCTTTGTATGACTCCTTTAAAAAAAGTAATTTGCAACATTTGATTAGATTACACACTACTTTTATATATAAATAAATAAATATATCGTTCAATTTTTATGATCCTCTCATTTTGCTAAAATTTAGCATATTCTGCAAGGGCGATGAAACTTATGAGGATGCTTTTGTAGAGTGCCAAACAATTACCAATTGCAGTTTAATGGCCTTTTACAGCTACATGAAAGAAATAGAAGTTATGCCTCTCTAATATATAATAATGTTGCCTGTTGCCCTTTTCAAGAAATTTGTTGTTTTAATGAGATTTGTTTCTCTTTTTTCAACATTTGTTTTTTTGTCCTGGCAAGCAATATCAACATAAGCTGTTTACAAAAGAAGTGTATTGTATCTTAAATGCATTTTTAAATAATTTAAAAAATAGGACAAACTCAAATAGACACATGAGATGAAGACTTCAACGTCAGGTATCAGCTTAATGAATATACTAAAATCAAACTGCATTAATGCAACAGCAAGAGACAGTTGAATCAATTACTAACAATCTCAATCTTCATCTGATGAACATTTGGCACAGTGGTTTCATGGGGTGTTCGTGAGATTTAACGTAATGGAAGATAAAATCAAAGAAAAACCATAGACCACACTGCTGAAAGGAGTGAATTCTGGGAGAAAAAATAACCGGCCTTTATTAGCACAGATGGCTTGAGTTAGTGAATCATCACACAATTTCAAATATCCTGCAGGAGGCCTGACTGCTGTTCTAGAATAACGTCAGAAAGCAGAGACAGGCAGACACTGATATTACGGCTGAGGTATTTTAAAAGGGCCTGGTAGATTTGTGAATATTTATGTATATATGTGGATGTGAAGGAGTGTGTCGTTGGACAGTGGTCTGGAAATAAATCAGTTGTACAGTACCGTTTATATGAAACCACTAGATTTCTCTACTGCTAACTTAGATAAACCAGTGAAAAACATTTTTTTATCGAAATATAGAATGTTGTGGTATTTATTATTTTTTTGGTACATTGCGTATTTGTTTGAAATTATTCAGTGAGACCATTAAATATATTTTTTTACAAAGAGTTTTAAGATCTTACATTAGCCTACTTCTTTTAACTTATGCGACAAAACGAAATCACTAGTTCACACTTCCTCGTATCAACAATAATTTGTAAAAACAATAATAAAATCACGGTTTTGGCGTGCTTTCTGGGATGACGGCAGACTCCGAGCCCTAGTGCTTTGAACCCTAGCAAGGGCAGAACTCGGCATCCGGCTCCTACCCTGTGTGTCCCCCGTGAAGGAAGGCGCGAGAACGGCGGAGAAGAAGCAGTGAGGGAGAAGAATGCACAAAAGACGAGATGCTGAAGGGAAGGAAATGGGTTTATTTATAGTGGGAAGGATGGATCTGATTGGACTGGTGAGATGAGGTTAAATAATGCGGTGGCAGCCGTGGTTGACGTCGTTCACGCTCCTCTCAAAACTAGATTTTGCAAAACGTCACATAATTAAAAAGGTCCTCATAAGTTATAGCTTTTTCATTTGTGTGTTAAATATTTACTATTGCGGTGTTTAATAGTTGTCTGTGTGTGCTTCCACGACATCGCTCTACACGTTCATTACCTGCCGGCTACTGAAACGGAAGTCTAACACATTATAGGGAAATACGTCATCGGTTTTACTTCCGCGTTGCAAAATAAGGTGGATAATATAAAGATTTAATGTTTGTGTGAATATTTGAATATGTTCTAAAATTTGAGGTCATTTTCTATAGCAATACTGTGTTTTTGAGGCACTTTTAACTGTTATAGCGCCACCTATGGTCCAATCTTCATGAAAGTTTGAATAATTGTTAAGAGTCATGTGACGCATGTTTTCACCAAGTTTCATAAAGTTTTTAGTTTTAGTGTACGTTTTATAGGCCTTTGGGTTTATGCGTCCACGCCCCATTTTTAAATGAGCCAATTATAGCGAACCAAAAAACAAAATTCAACATCTTTAAAAAAAAATTATTGATCTTGAGAGTCTAGAGAGATTATAACTGCAGTGGTTTGATCGATATTGAGTGAAAAACCAGAGATTAGTTTGCAAAAGTAGGTTTTTAACATATTTGAGAATAATTAATTAATGATTTGATTGACAGCAATGGTTCTTGAGGCACAGTTGCTCATTATGAGGAGATCTATCAAAGGATATGCATATTGTGTGGATGTGTGAAACACCACATCATTACAGAGCCAAGAAACTCGTTAGCACCAGCTGGTGGCCGAATTGTTTCAAAATTCTTACAGCCCTTTAGGGCCATAAGTCGAATGTGCCCACCGAGTTTCATTCCGACGACTTCCGTTTACCTTGTTCTAATAAGTGATCAAATTTTATAGGCCGATGACGGCCATGTTTTTTGAGATACACCAATGTCCTGAAACGATAGGTTTCCCTGGTAACGGCTGTTGACAAAACAGCTCTGACCTTACATGCAAGATAAAATGAAAACAGCATTTTCCTTCAGAAACACAGTGATATAAAAACACCCACGCCTCGGTTTTATTTTTAAACGTGCATTACGTGCTCATGTTTAGTCAACGAAGCCTTTTGGAAAATTGGTCCATTTTGATATAGTGGCAGGTCTCCACAAATAAATAAATGCATGGGAAACGCATTCCACAGCACAATAACCTGAGACCAACTTCATTACTCATTATTAGCTGCCTTTGTAGGCGAAAGTTTACTTAGGTCCAGGTGCGTGCGCCCTGTTTTTCTGACTCGTAGCACCCCAGTGCTAAGCAGAGCTTTTTGAATTTGACTAAAGTTTGAGTTATGCGAGTTATACACATGTGTACCGAGTTTGGTGAAGATACCTCATTCTGTTCCAGAGTTATAGTCCAAATAACATTTGGCTAACGTTAGCAGTGATGCTAATTGGCCTACTGTTTTGCGCCAAAATCAAAAGTTCAATAATTATTAATATTCAATGTCCACAGATTATTTCTGCAGTGGTTTGGTTCCGATCGGGCGAAAAATCTAGGACTAGTTCGTAAAAAGTGGGTTAAAGATTTAGCTTAATTTTTTGGGAAAACGGTGCGACCTAGAGCAAAAATCTCGCTGTACACTTTTTTTCGGGCTAATGCAAGGATTGCAACAATGTGAAATGTTTGAGTACGCAACAAACGGTTTACGAGCTATAGCCAAAAAAGCAATGTTATTTTGTGCTGTAGCGCCCCCGTTAGGCCGATTGGGCTGGTTCTTTGCGGACTACTACCATCTGACCAAGTTTCAGCTTTCTAGGCCTTACGGTTTGGGCTGCACGATCAGTTTAGGGAAGAATAATAATAATAATTAAAAAAATCCTAACAATTATAATAGGGTTTCAGCGCTTTGTGCCCGAACCCCTGATAAAAATCCTAACAATTGCAATAGTGTTTCAGCACTTTGTGCTCGGATTCCTAATTAACCCATTAAAAAGAGAATGGAGGAAGTTTTGTAGTGCTGTGTCTGGTTATGGCAGCGGCAGATGGAAACTGTGAGTAACCATACTGCCATCTTGTGGTGATTTCTGCAACAGTTTGAATATCAACTGATATTTCATTGACTATTTATGTTTTTTAAATTACATTTTTTTAAGTTAAATGTAAAGGTCTAAACCAGTTTAGCCTAAATATTGTAAATGTCTCATGGTCTTACCTGAATCCAAGTCAACTGCAGTGACTGTGACAATGATCTCTCCGGGTTCTCTGTTTTCCATGATGGTGGTATTGTAAAAGTGCTGCTGGAACACAGGAGGATGGTCATTAACATCCAAAATCTTCACTGTGAGTGTCTGAGTGGAGGACAGAGAGGGGATGCCGCTGTCTCTGGCCTGTATAGTCAAGATATGGACATTCTGGGATTCATAATCCAGGGACGAATTCAGGTACAGATGACCTACATAGGGAGAGAGAAATATTATCTATCTATTTCTATTAAATTCAGAACAAAAAAGCAGTTATACTGTTAAAGGAATAGTTCATCCAAAAAAGAAAAATCCGGCATCTTTTAATCATCCTCAAATAGTTCCAAACCTGTATGCGTCTGTTTTGCGTCACCATTAACTTCCATAGCAGGGAAAAAAATTCTATAGAAATCAGTGGTGACCCAAAACAGCCTGATGGGTAAAAGATGACAGAATTTTCATTTTTGGGTGAACTATTCCTTTAAGCAGCTAAATCATTCTTAACATTAATAAAAATAACAAATGTTTTTCAGCACAATACTGGCATAAATTACACTGATTTCTTAATAATAATGTGAAACT
>JAUCMU010000001.1:12576970-12591802 GCA_032275025.1 Enteromius treurensis
GATAAATAATAAGATGGCAGTACTGACACACAGATATCTCAAATATAATAGGTAGCACACAAATTCTGAATGCCTTCAGCAGATCTCAAATGAGCCATTTTAATCTTGATTAATCTAATAAAATAGTCCATGTGACATCAGTGGATCAACTTCAGTAGGATAATAGGTTTGTTTTTGCAAGAAAAATAACATAATTTACTCAATCATTCTTCTCCCATGACTTACTGTACGTCTTCAGCCTTCTGCGTATCACAATGCATGCATATGCTTTCCACATTTCTCTGGATGTAAACAAGACTGATTACGTCAAATACATGAAAGTATGCACTGCGTTATGATACTCTCTAAAATTGTGGAAGACCTAAGTCACGAGAGAAGAATGGTTAAATAAATTATGTTATTTTTGTTTTCTTTGCACCCAAAAATAATATTCTCTTAGTGTCACAAAACTGAAGTTGAGCCACTGATGTAACATGAACCGTTTTACTGATGTTTTTACTACATTTCCAAACCCATAAAAGCTTTGTTCGAACTCGGAACACAATGTAAGATGAATATCGCACCCTTGTGGAGGCTTGTGACTGTCAAGGTCCAGAAAAGTATGAAAGACCTAATCGGCAGAGGTGGGTAGTAACGAGTAACATTTACTTCGTTACATTTACTTGAGCAATTTTTGGGGGTAACTAATACTTTTAGAGTATATGTACTTTTAGCCAAGTAATTCTTTAGTGAAAAAAACGGTACTTTTACTTCGTTACTGTGGGCGACGCTTCTCTTGTTACTTCATCTTAATGCTATACAAGTTAGAAATGCATCAGTTTATTCCAGACTAGCCGTCGACGGTTCTCTGGACAATGAATGATGCCCATTTCCAAATGATTCATTCTATTGAGTCAATTCTGTTCAAAGGCTTGATCAAACCAGTTGTTAAACCAGTAAACTGGTTCACAAATCATTTTGAAGGATTTGTTCAGTTCCCAGCAGCACGCGCTAAGTCGTCTGTAATAGAAAGTTTAAGGACATCAGGAGCGTTGAAGACGCTATACAATACAATACACAATATGACATCACCCCGTCAAACCCGCGTTACCTCTTCGCAGCGGTGCGCGACCTGTTCCAGAACACCTTTGCCTAATGTTAGACACAATTAATATTTACGCTTACAGACTGTTTACATGCTACAGAACAAAGAGAAGAAGGTCCGTAAATGGGCATTCGTTTAGTTATGTTCAGATGTTTGGTTATTGTGAGGAGTTTTCATTCTTTTTTGTGTCAGAGGTTAACTGATATAGCCTACTTCAAATATAATTGAACTCAGTGATGCAAATCAGAGTTTTCATCAGGTGTTACTACAGTTTTCAAACGCATAACATCCTTCAGAAATCTTTCTTATATTATGATTTATTGTTTTGCTGCCTAATATTTTTGGAATCTGTGATATTTTGTTTTGGATACTTTTATAAATAAAAGGCTAAAAACAACAGCATTGATAGTAAATCAACATATTAGAAGGATAAATGAAGGATTATATGACACTGATTTAATTTAATTTAATATATAGTTTTTCTTTTTCTACTTAAAAAATAGGCCAATCTTATGTATAATTATCATTATATTGAAGCTTAATACTATAGAAAAGCATTAAAGTTTTTTCAGTTAGTGTCTTCATCTTGTTTAAATGCATGAATAAATATGACATGCAGTTGCTTCAAACTATGATATAAAAAATTGTAATTAATAGTTGCAATTACATTTTCAAGGAAATAACTGACAATTATGATTTTTGTCATAATGGTGCAGTCCTAGTGTGTGTCTCTGTGTGTATATATAATACATTTGAAACTATACATCTAAATAGAAATAGACTATGGGTATTCAGTGTATGATTCAAAGTAACTAGTAACTAACTACTTGAGTAGTTTTTTAATCCGATACTTTTTTACTTTTACTCAAGTAACTATTCTGACTATTACTTTTACTTTTACTTGAGTAAATATTTCTGTAAGTACCTTTTACTTGAGTACAGTTTTGGGGAACCCTACTCACCTCTGCTCATCGGAACATTCCATTTTTCATCAGTGTTTCAACCGTAACGCTACGAAGCTACAAGAATACTTTTTGTACAGAAAGAAAACAAAACACTTTTACAGGTTTAGAACGACATGGGGGTAAGTCATTAATGACAACATTTTTATTTTGGGGTAGAGTAACCCTTTAAGTTTAAGCAAATTACAGACTAAAATTTAAGGGTACTGAAATGAATAACCTTGATTTTTTTAACTACTTTTTCTTTTTAATTCTTTTAAGAGCAAACCTAAACACAACTTAACAGGAAAAAAACATCCCATCACTGATGGTGACATGGTGGATACGTTTGTGGCTAGCTCCACTTTTGACAGATGGTGGGGGGCCTGCTAGATTCTGTCACCTTGATCAAACTTAAAATCCTTAGCCTTTGTTGATTTAAACCAGGAGTGGTTAACCTTAGGCATGTGTGCCTCCACTGGTACACAGAAGAGTAATCAGTGGCATGCAAACAAGAGATTAATATGTGTGTATTCCATTTGTGTTTTAGAATTTCAAAGCACCTACATGCCAATAAACAAGAATAAATTAATAAAATTAGTCCCCTATATGTTTAGGGATAGATATCAGTGCTTTGCAACAAAGTAAGTATCACGCATTTCTTTTCCAAATGGCCTTTCTGAAAGTGCTTCTTGGCACTCAGTAAGGCTAATGTCGCTAAGGCCAGGGGAGGAATGGGGCACTAAAATTCACCAGGAAAAATCTTACCTGATCCCCTACACAATCGGTTCATTGGATAAACGCATTCCTCATTCCCAAGATGCGTTGCTCTATTCTACATTAGATATATAGATAGATAGATTATAGATTATAGATACTACATTGATCCCTAAGGGGAATTCAAGAACAATCAAACAAATCACTTTTTTTTTATTTTTTTTATTTTATTTGTGACCATGAATGTTCTGCAGATTAAGCTAACCATGACAAAGAAACAGAGCGTGAGCAACTGATATAAATTTTGGTTGGACATTTTTGGGGAGGAGTTTGTGGGAGTATGTGGTCACTTTTTGAGTAACGTCAATAATTCTGATATTATGGATATATTCTAAAGGGTGCTCTGCTGAAAACGCTAAACTGTGAGCGCAGGGGTTTTTTGTTTCAATTGAGATGCTATGGTTACTATGATACGGACAGCCTGGTCTCATAATAAAAAAGATGTACCTCGGTGCACTTTTTGTGCAAGATCGTTTTTAAGTTTGTTTTACTGCACATTTTACCACAGTTTCAAATAGAAATGTCCACTGTGTGGCACTAAAAATAGGTTTAATATGTGAATCCTCATACATTTTTATTATTTACATTTACATAGGTACGTGTTGCTCTATTTTATTACGTTGCTTTAGTTACATATCATGACGATTCAGAATTTGAATATCCGGGACTGTCGCTAAAAGTTAATGTTCTATCATGTTGGAAATATGCCCTACACCAAATCCAACCCTAAACCTACAAAATGCAACTGTGCCATTTCAACTTATATGCAGATTTGAACTGTTTTGTCGAACCACAGTTGCACAGGATTCAAACAGGAGCTTTTCATCACCTAAGCTACCGAGTAGCTATTACGTGAGCTACCGAGTAAACCTACCGTCTATAAAAACCAATATGAAGCTGAATATGTGTGATGCTAATATTCAAAAGCATCAGTTATCAAGTCTAATTGTGCGAAAATTACGCTCTATTAATCGAAATTGTTAATTTGTGTGAAAATAAAATGTGAGTTTTACTGCTTTACGTCTTGCTAAAAAGTGCCCCTAGGTACGTTTATGCCATGAGACCAGGTAGGATACGGAATATCCACTGAATTGGCAGATGCATGAAAAGTTGAATGAAAAGTTTCTACCAAACAGTATATTTTGTAACACTATTATGGTAGTCCAGCAATTTGATCTAGTAAAGAAATAAATAATCGTAGACAAGCAATATTAACTTCTCCACTGCACCCTAAATGAGTCAATTTGAACAAGAATCCCACTAAAAACCTCTGGAAATGTGGAAGATCATCAAAAAAAGGCAGAGCTGCTAGAAGTTTTGCATCAGAAGGGACATAAAGTCATCCAATAGTGTGAAAGACTGGAGGAGAGCATGCTAAGACACAAAAAAGCAATGAAAATCAGCGTTATTCAACCAAATATTGATTTCTGAACTCTTCCCAAGTTAAAACGGTAGTAATGTGTTATTTAAAAATTAATATGAGCTTGTTTCATCTTCTTTGCATTATTTGAGGTCATATTCTGGTAGGGCTGGGCGATAAAGTCATGCGCATCTCATCAGTAAAGCCAATTCTTAGATTCTTGAGATTAACCGGTTCTTTGTGGTAAATCTCCATTTAATTCAATTAATGCACAGAAATGTAGATCACTGACAAGCTACGCAATATTCCGTTCAGTATTGCAGGCGATTTATTTGCGATACTGAACGGAATATTGCGTAGCTTGTCAGTGATCTTCAGCTCTGTGCCCTAACTGGGCACTTTTGAAAACAGGTGATGGAGATTTACGGCTAATCAAAGAACCGGCTTTACTGACGAGATGCGAATGCTTTAGCAAATAAATGGTCAAATGTTCAATTACTCAAACACACACACCTATAAATAGTAAAGCAAAAGAAACTGATAATTGTTTAGTGAATTTCTTTCAGAGCAATATATACTGTATAGTAACATCATTTCAAAAAGGGAGCAGGTTCTGAGAAAAAGTTGCATCAAAAATCTAAACCAATTATGCTAAGCAGGGATACTGGAGAAGTGACTGCATGCAGAAAACAAACCTCTTTCTTACAATGTCCTCTGTCACACTGGGTGACACTGGGAAATTTGACTAAATGCAGTGAATTCATTTAATTTGAGTTTCTTATGTTTTACACATTTATGTTTCAGTGTAAAATGAGGAAAGGCCTTTGATCACTACATAAAAGTAAACGCACTTAGGTCATACAATAAAGCATATGCTTGTTCATGCTTGCCACTTCTGCATTAATGAGAGAGAGAGAGAAAGAGAGAGAGAGAGAGAGAGAGAGAGATGTAACAATTAACGGCAGTAATTGTAATGGGATTATGGAAAAATAAATCACAGCCCTCCAACTTCATTACGGAGTAATCTGATTACTGTAATGCGTCACACCAAACAACAAAGCTCAGCAGGAGCTCTATGTGTGTGTGAACATTAAAGGACACTGACAGTAACATAATGTTTATATATCTATGTCATATTCAATGTATTATACTCAAAATATCATTGCATAGTGGTACTATATTGGTTCCAGTTTAAAAAAAATTAACATTTTGCCAAAATTTGATTTTATGGATCTACTCACGGTACTCAATTTTCACGGTAGGTACTATGTACTTCTATGTACATTTTATAATAAGATAACTGAGTACATTGTATAAAGCACACACAGATGTATGTAGACACTCAGCACTGCATGATCGTCCACTTCACACAGTCTGTACTCATGTTTAGTTAGGATTTAGACAGGTGCTGTGTAAATCCACAGGCTTCCTACTCAGATGTGACAAAAGCAATTACTGTGTCTGTAACAGAAGACTCACAGCCTGACAGTAAAAAAAAAACCAACAAATTTTTATCTATACTGTCCTATGAACTATAGAATGACACACATGTTGAATTGACGTTGAATTTTAGCTTGATCTTAACAGTGACAGCACAACAGTTTCCTTCTTTTTAAGTCTTCTATTTAAGGTTAATGAACACTGTGATTTGGCAAAACAGATCCCAGCATGTTACCTGTTGACTGGTCCACCATGAATAAAGAGGCAGAATCTCCTGGCAGAAGCTCATAGGTGATTTTTCCATTGTTCCCAGAATCCCAGTCAGAAGCAAAAATACTGAGTATCTCAGTGCCAGGTTGGGCATGGATGCTCACACTCGTGACGTATTTCTCAGGACTAAAAACAGGAGCATTATCATTCACATCCTCCACATTGATGTGAACAAATGTCTGTGAACTGAGCCCTTCCTATTCAGAAAGAAAACATAATTACTACCTTCATAAATGTTAATTTCCACAATGCCAGTATTAACAAAACTTACTTGATCTTCAGCTTTAATCGACAGGTCAAACCTCACAAGGCCAGCTTCATGATCAATATCTTGAGACACACAGATTTCCCCAGTAACAGAGTTGATGTGAAAGTAAGGGTGGTCATCTCTGCTGCTGAAGCCATCATAGAGAGAGTATTGCACTGATCCAAACTCAGCATCATCAGCATCAGTGGCAGTGACCTGGACCAGATGGAAATGTTTAAATGAAGTAAATCTTATCTAGATACGATCTTATATCAGCTTATACAATTTCCTTGGCCTCCAGTGCAAGAATTACTCAAAATCCAATGCAATGTTGTGTTCATACCAATACGTTTTTGACGTCATTTAACCTCAATAAAATCTGAAACTGTTCTTGCACAGTTAATACATGAAAGTCACCATTCCTTCAAAACTAGGAGCCTGTAATCAATCATTTGTGTATTAGGTGAACCAAAATGTCAATGTAAGCAAGCATTATCTCATTAGCATTTGGTTATCTGTTGTCTCAGATTAACGTTTCCAGATTTACTCTTTGCGGCCAATAAAACCTTTAGCGTGGAAAACATACTTATGAGTTCTTTAGGTGATGAACAACCGTATAAACACAATAACCTTGTTTTTTTCAGTACCCTTAAGAAATTTACATCACACTAACAGATGCAGACATAAGGCAACCCTGTTTTTCCATCAGGTTTTGTCAGATCAGAGGGTTGGCGTCTGTTGCCATCGGTCAGTGCTTGTCTTAGCTGACTGAACATATTGCGTCTGCATCTGTTGGGTCTTGGAATGTGTGAAAAAGTGATGTACTATAATTGGTTGAACTGATCTTCAGACTAATAGAAGAGACGTCTTTTAAAACACCTGGAGAAACACTAATGGCAATTTGTAATTATGTTACATTTTGCTGAATTTCATTTGTACATATTATATGGATATGCCCACTGACATTATAGAAATAAAATGTTTACTATTAATCAAATTGTATGAATTCAGTGTCAACCTGCTAAAATATTTAATAGTTGGGACCAATCATAAAGGACTGCGCCATTTGACAGCAGTCACAGCTTACGGAAAGGAGGGGTTTAGACAGAGTGATTGTTCGAACTGCTTCTCACGAGTCATTTACAAATCATTTAGAAATGGGGTAAAATTAAATCTAAAGTGTTTTTTTGACATTACATACATGTAAACCTGTTTTAATAGGCTCACAAAGCAACGTTAGCAACCTTTAAAATGGCATAATATGGGCACTTTAATTAATCTAATAAATATATTTATATAAACCACTGTTATGTTTTTGATGGGGGTTTAGGTTGGACATTTGTGCATATATTAAAAATGTTTAAAATGTTTTCTATAAACCAGATTCCTTTTTGTGTTAAAGAGGGGATGGGTCTGAATTTCTTGTATTATTAGGAAATACGGCAAATAACAAAAAAAAAAAAAAATGCTCTTTAGAGTCTTTAAGCTTTGTAGTAATGTTTTTGCAATATGATAATAGAAAAAAAACAGGTTTCCTTCCTCTGGGGAACAAAATAGTGTATGTTGAAAGAATTTAATTAATAGCAAATCCAATACAAGTCTTTTTTAAGTAGATGAATCACAGTGGAATATGTTGATTAGTAGATCAAATTTTTTGATGCTGAATTACTGGAGTAAAATTAGATTAGAACTTTTTGATTAGCGGCACATGTTAAGCGGCGGTACTGATTCTTTTTATTATCATCTGTCATATCTTCACCAGCACCATCTGATCTAAGCCTTTCTGTCATAAAAAAATATCATACTAATATTTATGAGCCCAGTAGTGGGTGGAAGACTATGACCTCTGTTCAAAGTCTAAAAGCAACTGTCTGAGATCATAAACACTCTTTGCACGCAGAGCTGATTGCGGCCATGATCAAGAGAGATAATCTAAATATATATCCCCTGAAAATATGGCAAGATTTTTCATGGACATGATGTCCCACAACATATGGCACAGCACCCAGAGCTTTCGACATCACCGAGTCAGTCTGGGATTATATGAAGAGACAGAAACAAAGACTAAAGCCTAAATCCACAGAAGATCTGCTGCCACCTCTCCAAGATAGAAACTTTATTAAAAACTGCATAAGTTTAGTAGCACTGTTTGTAAAGAAAGAGGTGATTTGATTTAGTTATTGAAGTCATTAAAGTATTATTTTGTACATTTATCTTTAAATATTATTACTATAATTTAAAATAACTTTAATTTATTTAAATGAATGTCACTTAGTTTCAGGAATTTTACGCATAAAGGAAAATGGTTCTAAAATATAGTCATAAATATATACATTAATATGTCAAATATATACATTAATATGTGCTTTAATATTATAATGCATGCTAATAAGCAACTATCTAAAATATTTTCAATAAAATGTTGAAACTGCCAATACAGTTTGATTCGTCATGCTGAGTACACTTGTGCCAGGCAACCATTTCACACACAAGGAGGCAAAGCAGTGAGCGGTGTGTTGTGGCCAATTTGCAACATAGCTGTCTTTGTCTCAACAAAAAGTCTTAGTACTGTCTCTGTTTTGAGTGTGTGTGTGAGTGAGAGTGTGTGTGTTGTTGTGATAGTAATTGAGTGTTTCTTCTGAGCATGTGATCACTACAATGATTTGTTTGTTCTGCATAGGCCTTATCCACAATATCTGTATAGTTAGCTAGTTAGAGTGCTTACCAAAAACAAAACCTGTCTCACACCTGTCTTGGCCATGTAGCAGTGAATTTTTTATTTTTGCTTCTTTGTTTCCAACTAAGATAGTTCACTCAAAGATTTAAATCGTGTCATCATTTTGCACTCATGCCCTTCCAATTTCCGTTATTCTACTTTAAGATGTCATGTTTACTTGCAATGAAATTTACTAGCAATTTCTGACTGAAAATTGTTTCTACAACGGTTCATTTTTCAGATTACGAAACAAGGTTAACTGGTTGAGGTACAAATTCATGAAAAGGAGTGAAATAACAATTTTTACCTGTAAGATGCATGTCCCAACAGCTGTGTGCTCTTTGACGGTAACGTTATAGAATTGTTGTTTGAATATAGGTTTATTGTCATTGACATCTACCACATGAATGGTCACGGTGGCTGTAGAGGACAGAGAGGGAGAGCCATCATCGGTAGCCACCACCAAGAACCTCAGCTCTTTCTCTCTCTCATGGTCCAAGCCTGCAGTGGTGGTAATAAGACCCGATGCTGCATCAATATTCAACAACTGCTCCTGGTCTGGCTGCACAATAGAGTAGATGATTCCAGAATCACCTCTAAGGTCTCTGTCTGTGGCCTTGACTTGGAAAAGAGCTGTTCCCTGGCGTACATCCTCAGAAACGCTCTCCTCGTAGATGTTTTGGTCAAAAACTGGTGGATTGTCATTCACATCAGTGACCTGAACCTGAAATGTCGTTTCACTGCTCAGAGGAGGAGATCCGAAATCTCTGGCTGTCACAGTGAGTTCATACATGTCCTTTACCTCTCGGTCCAGTGGGCCATCCACACAGAGGACATAAAGAAAATCATCAGTGGATTTGAGGGAGAACATCCCATCCCCACCTTGAAGGTGCACATCAATCTTCCTGACGTCTCCTAAATCTGGATCTGAAACTGCAATTCTTGCAACATAGTCTCCAGGTCTCGCCCCCTCAGATACTTCAGGTGCTCCGGCCTCATTAAGAAAAAGGATGCTAATATTTGGGTGGTTGTCATTGACATCCAGGACCTTAATACTTACAAATGTGCTGGAGGATTCAGGCTGGATCCCAGAATCCCATGCTGTCACAACAAGCTCAAAAAAAGACTGGTTTTCATAGTCCAAAAATTTATTGACACTAATGATACCTGATGAACTATTAATAACGAAAAACTCATTTGGGTCACTTTGACGGCGGTTAATCTTATAGGTGACCCAGCCATTGCTGCCAAGATCTCGGTCTGTCGCAAATACCTGGCAGACAGGTGTCATTAAAGGGGTGTTTTCCCATACGACAGCATGGTACTCTGTCTGATTGAACACAGGCTGGTTGTCATTTTCATCAAGTACAGTAATATGAACTTGCAACTGGCCGGTTTTGGGTGGTGAACCACCATCGAATGCCTCAATTGTGAAACTGTAGAAACTTGTAATTTCTCTGTCTAATCTTGCTTGCAGAACAAGGTCAAAACTAAGCATACCACCTCCACTATTGCGGATCTCGACTTTAAAAAGTTTCCTCATGTCTCCGTCTGTAATTCTGTAGCCCTGGATGCCATAATCACCCTCATCCTGGTCCTGACCTCCTTCCAACTCAAAACAGGTTCCTGGAGGACTCAATTCAGACACATTCAAATGGATTGTTTTTACAGGGAATACAGGGGAGTGATCATTCACATCCTTCACCTCGATGATTACTTTAATAACTTCTCCGGTTAAAGTGGCAGCCGCAAACTCGTACTTGTTTGTGCGTTCTCGATCCAACACCACGGCGGTGGCGATGATCCCGGTGTCTCCATCGATCTCGAAGTCTCTAAACACATCTGAGTCTCTGCTCTCAGATATAAAGAATCCATAACTGTGGCTTTTCGCCGGCAGTCCAGCTCTTATATCCCCGACAATAGTTTTTGCAGGTAAACCTTCCTCTATGGAGAGACTGAGGTTGAACACCTGCGCGCCACCGTCCTCAGAAAATAATGTAAATACGAGAAAAGTCTGAAGTAAAGTCTGTACGTAAATCTCCATTTTCATAAGAAAACATTAGTAGGGTATAAGTTTGTTGCATTCATCGTAAATAGGAAACAAGTTTGAGCATTATCGCTTATGGCTGAAGTTCACTCTCCAAAGCGCGTTTCTTCAGGGGCGAATGTTGCTCCTTGTCTAAACAGCTTTATATCCATCGCCCCTCCGCTTTGTGTGTGTGTGGGGGGGGGGCAGCATCGCCTACTGAATGAAAGTTGAATGCAGCAAGTTTCAGTAAGAGCTGTGCAGCACGAGCGCCTGACTAGTCACGTGACATCTTGAAGCAGGTGAAAAAGACCTTCTGCCAATTACAATTATATTATACTATATTATGCCTTGTTGCATAATGCAATATATTATTAGGCAAGGTAAGCCTTTGATATGCAAGTTTTTTGGAAACCTCGGTTTTTTAAATTATGTTAAATTAGAAACTAATTATTATACTTCTTCCTATAGTTTCTAATTATAATAAACCTAGGAAACATATATGTGCCATGGTTGTAGAAATTAATTTCTTTACATCTTGTTGATGTGTTATGTGAACCCATTCAACCATACTGAAACTAAACTACGAGAACTAAAAAACCTTTGAGACCTATAAGAAAAGCACTTCTCATCCCGTGGCTCCTCTTAGTGGACAACATTAGTATTACAATAATTTGTGTCTGAGCTTGAGCATGACCTCTGAAAAATGTTAGTGCATTTAACAAGTCCCTACGTAAAAAGAAATGGTAGAAATTTCATACCTGTACTGTAGAAATGACTCGGATGAAGTTTCAGTATAATAATTAATTTTAATATAAAGTAGTAAGCAATTCCTCCATAGCCAATAGCAACATTTCATGACAAATGGCTTATTTAATGAGTCTATTTATGTTCCTCAACTTTTTTGACCCCAAAGGATGTGTCAAAGACAATATATGAAAGCCCCATATTTCTGCTTCTTCTGTTCAATGCTGCTCATTTTCATATATATAAAAAGTTAAATTCAAGAATTACATACTAATTTATTTTAAGTATAGGCAATAGAGCGTTCTTAGGTGTTTGCACTTTTTATTATCACTTATATTCACTAGCTGTTTATGAATACAGACTTTTAAAAACAATTTTTTATTCAGTAAAATATGTTAGAGCTTGACTTAAAATCTAGTATCCTACATTTAAGTTTATTATTTTCTATCAATTTATTTAGGTTTACTCCTCTAATGAGTTAAAATAAGAATTTAAGAAACTCATATTGATGTCTCATATTGACTTTCAGCTGGTTAAGCTTATGTTTTGTCTTGTAAACCATTTCAAAATATTGTAACTGGGGAGTTGTGATGACACCCCATAGTGCTTGCTGGTCCTCTGGTTAGGATAATATTGTTGCCACTCATCTGGCATCATCCTTAAAATTGAGCTGATCTGACTAATCAAATTCAGTTTTTAAGGGAACATGAACAGATGCTGACCTCACCTCACTGAGATAATTCCTCCTCACCACTCCACCCCCACCTGCATTTGTATTAGCTAGTCTACAAGGCCCATGCCTTTTAAACAAAATAATAATAATAATAAATAAAATTGACCAAAACATGCTACTTAATATTTAAAGAAAATATTTTAAATATTCACGTTTTTTCCCCACGCTTTTATTTATTAGCAGACCAGGTTTTTTTTCAGATAGATAGATAGATAGATAGATAGATAGATAGAAAGATAGATAGATAGATAAATAGGCACAATTCTGCGGGATATCCGCGGACTTGGCAACACTCGCGTCCTTCTGACGTAACGTTCTACCGGAAAACGCGTCGTCGCGCCAGGAAGTCTTGTGTTTTTCACGGCCGGTTTAGATTGTGATTGTTTGGTGTGTGGTGAGGCTGTAACTTTTGATGAAGATTTAAAAGTTTGACTGCCGTATTTGTTTCGAAGAAAAAAGCAAACATGTCCGAGGTGAATTGGGAATTGTATTTTATGTTTGCGAATGTTTCTGTTTGGTAGTCTAAACGCACTGTTCCGTGTTTGTGCATGAAAGCGGCATGCTGTATTTCTAACGTACACGTGTGGTCATCTGGATATGTGTATCTCCAGCTTCTGATAGCTTCTAATTGTTATTTTTACCGACTGATCCGGTCGTCTCATATTAAATTTCGGTGTTTTGTTCCTACAGGAAGTGCAGAAGCACTCTGTCCACACGCTTGTGTTTCGTTCTTTGAAAAGGACTCATGATATGTTTGTGAAAGACCATGCAAAACAAGTAGCACTGGACGAACAGAGGTAAATATCCTGTTGCTTTCATATTATAATATGGGAAGTCTGGTATGTGATACGATGTAGCCAACGTACGTTATTGGTTTTGTGCAGGTAGAGTGTAGCTCAACGGGATAATAACATAAAGACTGAAATATTACGTTACACTGTAACATTTCACCAGATTTTCAACACATTAGAGACGCCCGTTTGTTCTTTATGAAGAACCGTTATTTATTGTTTGTGAGTCTGTATATAAAGTTAAATGATTAGGTAATACTACTTATATGTTACTACTAATGTCTTAAGCTACAAGATGAAGATGACAGTGAAGATGCGAGCAGAATACAAACCTGTGTTACACATGCCTGTGTTGAAAGAGGGCAGAGATAGAGGGCCACTTCATGCATCTGACCCATATGGCCAGCCGGGATACCCACTGCCTGGTATAGTGTTATCTTTTTTTCTTAAAAACAAACAAACTGATTTACACACAAAAAACTTGGTCATTTTTTGTGTTATGTTCATGTTTTTAAGGACATAACATCACACAGTAACATTGACTTTCCAGTCTGCTGTAATTGTTTATCTTTGTTGGATTTTATGCAGACGCTGGGCCAGATTACATGGTGACAGGGACTCATCCGTATCCATCAGCTCCAGGTAAGCCTTAAAACCTAGATGCTGAACATTTAAATTAATTGCACAGAACTGTATTTTCTTCAAAGTCCTTTTTGTGTGTTTTTTTTCTAATGTTTTCAGGAGTGGCCCTCACTGCAGATACACAGATACAGAAGATGCCCAGTGAGGCGGGTGTTCACTCCATGGCTCTTGCTCTTCCTCCCTCTCAAGCAAGGTGATAAATTAAACACTGGTGCTTCAGATCTGATTTAGTGCTGCACGATCTTGGATCAAATACTAGCGTCATTTTTCCAGTGGTTGTTTGTATGGTGGCACAAATTGGTAAAAATACGTAAGCGACTCATATTTTTGACTCGAATCAAAGATGAGCTTGTTTGCATTTACTGTAAATTAAGAGACCTTGAGTCATTGAAAATGCCATCTCATGAGCTGCTAGCATATAAACGAATGGCTCTTTGCCCCTAAAACACCCAGTGCATATAAGCTACATAGTTTAATTAAATCGCAGTGTCTGCAATTTGAATATCACCCAATTATACATATTATACATCTGTTTTGTAGATCTGGGCGTCACAGAGATCACGCGCTCTGTATGCGTGCATTGCTACAGCCTATAGTCATTCATATCTTCTGAATATTTCATAATTAATGTTTTTCCCGCATATGGCACATGTGCACGCTCAAGACGCACAGGGTTTCATTGCATAGAATTTGCGCTGAGAGACGTGCACATTGCTTGACAGTGTGGATTCCATCCGTCACATTTTACTTTAGATATGTTTTTTTTTTTTATATACCCTTTGGAATGCATTGGTATTAGATGCACGAAACCTGTGCTTTGACAGACTTTTTCACTGACAATGACAGTCACGTGCACTTTGTGTTTGTTTGTCCTAAAGCGGCTGATCGCGGCTCCGGTTAAATGCACTTGCATTTTCAATTGCTTTTATACAAAACTAATGTGCACACCGTCAGTTATGTTTTCAGAGCAGAGCAAAACAGCTGATATATGGAAAGAGATCTGTGCATTAGTCTGAATGCAGCCTGTTAAAGCTGCCACTGTCTATGATCTCATCAGT
>JAUCMU010000001.1:12598684-12612028 GCA_032275025.1 Enteromius treurensis
AACAGCTGTGAGGAGAGGTGCATGTTGGGAAATGGAGTCCAGGAATGAAAACATACACAAAACACAGAGTACATAGAGAGCTGGGTGCTGGAGTGAAATCCAGTGGGTGAGCTGGCACCTCCAGCTGACTGTGACAAATATACTGTATAATGACACGATTAAGTGCTCAATTTTTTTTAGCTAAAGCCATTTCATGATTAAATGAGGCATCGTTGTCTAGATCAGCTCAATTTCAATAGGATCTTTGTGATGATATTGATTATCGCTAGAAATTAAGTGTCCCCAACTAAGCGAGCCAGAGATTACATTTTTGGGTGGAGGCAGCAGCTGCACACCGAGGCAAGATTTGACGGATAACGCTCAGAGTGCGAGGTCCGTCGTGGTGTGGAGTTCACGTAGAACTTCTGGGTCGTGGCCACCCTCGTGCAGGGCCCTCAGTGCCTTGGCCTGATGGACCTGCAACCACGCCATGGCATGTACCGCAGGTGCAGCCTCTCCACAGGCCGAATAGGCGCTGCCGATCAGAGCTGACGAGTACCTACAGGCCTGGGAGGGGAGCATCAAGTTACCATGGAAGGTGGAGGCGGCACTAGGACACAATTACATCGCTACTGACCAGGAGGGACCCCAGAGTACCCTTAAGCTGCGATGCCATTAAGGGCTGTGAAGGAGGACGAGCAGCTAGGACGGTTTCTGGGAGTGAAAAGTGCCATCCACGTCCTACTGAGCTCATCATGCACCTCTGGGAAGAAAGGTGGGGATCTGTGCATCAGCATGAGCGACCCCCAGATCCTAATCATCCAGCCTTAAGGTTCAGGATGTGATGGAGGATTCTACTCAATTCCGACCCCCTCGGCGGCCCGAGCAAGCATAGCCACCAACTCTTCGTATCCGGCACAGTCGAGCGCCCAGTGGACACCGTGCCAGACGGAACTTCATCCCCAGAGGTTTGCTCTCCTTCTGATGCAGTGACTGAGATCTGTTAATTGGGGGGAGCAACAAAGGTGCACAGCGGGTACCCCTTGCAGGGGACCAGACTGCCCCAATGGCAGCTCCATGCCAATGTTCATTGGCGTGTTTTCATAAAAGCGAAACAGATTGGTCCTCTCGAAGCAAGATCCCAATTTGTCGGTTATATCTGACGTGACTTGGAGTGACCGACTAAAAGAGAACAAGACTCCTTCTGTGACAGAATAGAGATTAAAAAAAAAACCTGGGAGAAAACTGGCTCAGTTGGGGGGCCAGTTCTCATCTGGCTAGAAAAAAACAACACTAAATTTACAGTTCAGTTTCAAACGCAGCCATTTCAGATTGTGTAAAGGACTTATTGTGTGTGTGTGTTTGTGTGAGAGTGTGTGCGTGTCTGATTCCCATGAGCTGAAAAGCAGCCTAACAATACTTTTACGGATTTGATTAATAGAAGCGTATTAGTGTGCTTTGTGTAAGCCAGGTTAAAGAGATGTGTCTTTAATCTAGATTTAAACTGACAAGAGTGTCTCTACCTCCCGTCCCGAACAGTGTTAGGTAGATTGTATAACAAATAAAGAATAATAAAGTGCCTCTTGTAGAATTAATACTAAAACATTGCATACGGACAAAGCTGGAAATGTGCGTACGCACAAAAAAATTCAGATGTATGAAACACTGAGTATCCCACGCATATTCTCTTTATACATCCGAATTAACGTAAAAAATTGAGCGCACATGAACGAGCGCTAAACCCCTCCCTGCCTCCTCCCCCGTATAAATATGATAATGACTCAACTTCAGAAAAAAAAAATTAAAAAGCAATGGCAAAAGCATGAAGAGAAACTTCACAGAATGTGAATTGGAGGTGCTCCTATCGGTGTAGACCGGAGAAATTGTGTTATTTGCAAGTTTGTCCTCCGGAATTAATAACAAACGGAAAAAAAAAACATTCACACGAACATGCCCTTGCTTTTGCTTTCAATTAGAAAAAAAGACCATTACGAGGGTGGATTAGAACCTGCGGCCTCAAAACACTAATAATTTATTCACTTTTATTATAGTGAGGTTTAATGTTAAAACATTTTGATATGCATTCATTAATTTAGTATTTAGGCTACTGTCACAAAACGGGAGCGTACAAGTTCATATGCAAAAATGATTTATTAAAGGCTCAGGGTCAGAATAGCAGTAGTCGATCGCCAGCAGATACAATGGTGGAGGCAAAAGCAGAGACAGAGTCGATAAACAAACAAAGGGTCACAATACCGGATATCAGGGTCCTTGGGGAGAGGCAAAAGGCGATAGTCCAAACAAGAGCAGAGGTCGGCAGCGATAAATCCAAAAAACAGAGAAGCCAGAACCAGGAACACGGGCGAAAATACAAGACAGATCGACAGTGCAATGGACCCTGAGGAGACAGACACACAGACTGGTATTTATACAGGTGATAATGATTGAATAATTAAACCTAACTAGAAACAGCTGTGGAGGAGAGGTGCATTCTGGGGAATGGAGTCCAACATAAACACAAAACACACATAGTCTGCTGGATGCTGGAGTGCCATCCAGTGGCCTGAGCTGGCACCTCCAGCTGACTGTGACAGCTACATATATACCTAACAGCCGAAACAAAACATACCTTGTTTAGGCGGAAACCCACATGTACCAATGGGCGGAGCCAGCTATAACGCTTCCCAGGTAGCCCAAAACCAGACCTTATATAACACGCACCAAGCTCTGATAGGTTGTCATTCTGAGGGGAGAGAACTTGCCCACTCTAACACATATGGATAATCACGTTACAGACTTGTCCTTTATCTTAATTAGTTGCTTTGTATTGCCAGCTAAATCTTTTCAAAATGTCTTGCTTTTTCAGCCCTTTGTTGCCCTCATGCCAACTTTCTTTAGACCTGTAGCATTCATTTTTTTAAATGAAATCAGTGGATAAAAATGTAACGTTTCTCTATTTAAACATTATGTTCTATTGTGAATAAAATATTTACTCATGTGATTTAAAAATAATGTCCCAATAAATCCAAACAAGAAGGAACTTTCCTGTGTTGAAATAGCTGAATTAGTATTTATTGATTAATGCACCACAGTACAGATGATGAAATCCTCTTATGTCAGGGAGCTTGAAGTGCAGCCTGATCATGGCAGTGTTCTGTCATGATAGTGGGGCAATATTGACTGACCATGTTGTCCACAACTCCTACACAGAGATAAAACCCCCACACAAAACCTGAATAACGAGTACTTCCATGCTCACATTTTTAATGGGCATTTATAGATTTTTATTATAAAAAATCTTTAATAATAACCTTTTATAAAAAAGGTTTCTTGCTTCTGTTTTACTACTTTTAAATTGTATCAGATTGCAAGGAACTGTGCTATATCACAGGCAAATAAAATAATTATTATATATATATTTTTATTTATTTTAACTTTTTGTTCAAGTGTAATTACACAAATGAGTACTGGGATTTAATTAACTCTATACTTAGGGTTCTCGGCTTAAAGTTATGCATAATTTATGACTACAGCTATTACGAAATTAAACCCGTGTAACAACCAACATTACAATAAGGTGTTACCCAGTTTTTTAATTATGAAGTGTCCATGTGTTTATTTGTGTACCTTTACATACATGTTTCTATACCTGATTTTAATATACCGGGTTTAATATTTTACCTAACCAACATTTTCAGTTCTCACAATATTTAAGTAAAGACGACTAAAGAAAACCTTTCAATTACAAAAGACAGAGAACTTTATTCATTCAGTGACAGTGCGGTGTTAGACCTGTTGCAGTATGAGTTGATCCAATTTTTAAAAATGACCAATACGACTTGTGTATGAAATATTTCCAGAATTAATAGGTGTAGAATGTAAAATCTCAGAAATCAACAGACAGATGTTTACACTCACTTGAAAATGTCTTGCCCATGTCATTTCCATGTATTTTTAACTTCACAATAACAACATGATAGCTCAGAACAATGCCGGGAGCTTTTGTGAGGTCTTTAAATATCTCCCAGACCTCCAAACTGCTTGGCGCCACTATGCTGACCATCAGCAGTGATTCTGCTGATGGGAATGATCTTCATGGTGGTCTCTTTCAGAGAATACCAGCGACTGTGCCATGTGGCCCAGATGATGCCGTTGTCATATCCATTCTGTGTATCCTTCTCTGTGTACTTGCCACCTGTGACGACAGAAATAATACATCAGCAAAGAGACTTGTGCATGATTTTTGATGGACTCATGAAGATGGAAGGATGGAAGGGTTTACCCTGGTAGTATTTTCCGTTCAGATGAGCAGCATGGCAGCGGTTCATCCACCAGCCAGCCCCTTCCTCCAAGGCACAGTTTTCGTGGAACTTGTCGTTGTCTTTATCAGGTGTACTGAACTGCATGCCATTGTGAGATGTGTAGAATTTGTCGCTGGGATCATCACCAAAGTCATAACCATCAAAGGCATCACCAGCATCTCCACCAAAGTAATAAGCATACGTCAAGCGGTACATATCAGCCTCTGGTCCAAGTTTGAAAGTAGCGTAGTCGGCATACCTAAGAAAACAAGTTTAAAAATTCAATTTAAGACAAACACTCCTATATTTGTTTGTTGTGTGCCCCAATGTTCAGCAGCATGTTTGATCTTATTCAAAAGGTTACGCAATGTGACTTGGTTGCAGAGCAAAGTTCTGTTTGGTCACTACAGATAAGGAAAATGTCTGCTTTGGAAATTCATGGATAATTCTTGCTCAAGTTTGACACCAAAAGCTTTCCTTTAACTCGGGCTGCAGAGTATGGTGCTTGCAACGTCAAGGTCATGGATTCCCAGTAAATACATGTACTCATGTATAAATGTATAACCTTAAATCTAATGAAAGTCAGTTTGGATAAAAAGTGCCTAACTCAGGGGTGCCCAACCCTCTTCCTGAAAATCTATCTTTCTTTTCAGTCATTAATTGCAAATATACAAGTGTTCCTATAGACAATAATGAGCTGGTCCAGGTGCATTTGATTATGGTTGTAGCTGCACTTTGCAGGAAGGAACAGGATTGCTCTACCGAGTGTTTGAACTTAAAAATAGGTGATTTGTGAGTTTCACTTGTGTAATTAAAACCTGAAATTGTACAGTATTAGGCAGAAATGCATGTAAGTGTAAGTAAACAGTGGTCCATGGTTCATTACTTTTTGACGCCATCCCAGTCGACCATCTCTATCCTCAGTACATAAGGCACACTGGACTGAACAGACAGCAGATGGATCTTCTCATTCCCCAGCCAGAACTCTGTTCTGTCATCTGGTGAGAGGTACCCAAAACCTTCCTTATACTGAATCCAGTTTTTGTTGAAATCAACACTGCCGTCACGTCTCTGAAAAACATACAATGAATCGAGATCAATAAAGCTGCACGCTTTTGTAACTGCTTCTACTTGCACCGTTTTGAGCCATTTTTTTAAACAAGTAGCATAACAAGGACATGAGTGAAGTTTATCTGAACAACTCTTACTAGCTGGACTACGTTATACTCATCCTCCCTTAACTTCACTCTCAGTATGTTAGTGTCTGGTCTTACTCTACTTTACACTACACTCAGCAGGATTTTAAGTAACATCAACCAGCACAAGAGACTTATTTTCTAGTAATGCACTGATACCAAACATTTGACTGATATGGCAACTATTTCATATTGTCATATTAATACAAATAAATAAATAATTTGATTAAATAAATTTTCATATATATATATATAAATTATTTAATAAAATAAAGAATAAAATCAATTCTCCTGTTTAATGTTTATTAAAAAGGTCTTGGCAGAATAGACTTGTCATGCTGCTTCTGCTGAATTCCTGCTGCAAGCTAGTATGGACGCTTGCTACTGTCAATGCATGCAGTGATACAGTGCTGTGAGTATTTAAGACATACTACTGCTGGCATAATAACCCATAAAACATTTATGCAGGTGGATCTGGGGAAGATGGAAGTTTTCAAAGGAACTGCTCAAGTGGATATTAACCAGCCATTCAAATGTAAAGTTTCAAGCTCATTGCGCCTTGAATGCAACATGAACCAATTAGCTTGTGCCAAGTAGTTTAACTCAGTGAATATCATCAATTATAGTAAACGTAAATACCCATCAGCCTGTGCCTTAGAGTTTCAAGACTAAAAATATATACACGTAATTGTATTTTCCTACATTTTCTCAAAGGGAGTTATGTCACAGTGCATTTTCTGTTGTGCCACGTACCCTCTGAAGTACAGTCCATCCACGTCCAAAACTGTCAATCTCACAGTACACCAGGAACGCCTCAGGAGCCCTGGCTGGTTTCACATAGTAGAGCCCACTGACCTTACCGCCTTTGTTTGCAATGTCCTGACAGTCTGGGGAAGATAAACATATTTAAGCCCTCTAATCTTATGTACAGCAAATTTAATTTTTTAATTGCCATAATGATGTTTAAATTCAGTGGTTTTACCTTTGCCTGTGATTGTCTGAATTTCCACAGTGTCTTTGCAGGGCTCTTTGCACATCTGGTCCAACTGAATGGACATCTGCTTCAAATCGGCTATTCTTTTCTCATTAGCCTGTAGGATTGACTGCAGTTGACTGGGGGAGGGAGGAGTAGTTTTAAAAAGACTGTACATTTATATAATTACATTTATTATACTATGACCATATTTAAGATAAGAATAGAAAATGCTTACTATATTTGATCTTCCTGAGCGAGAATGCTCTTCTCAAATCGCAGTATATCATCAAGCATGCTTGTAGATTTTTTGATGTATGTGTCTGACAAAAAGATGATGGTTATGAAAACCCAGTGAATTTTCACATTTACAGAAATACAAAATCCTGAATACGCCCATTGAATGATAAGAATGTTTTACATTCTGTGTTAAAATACATTTTGGGAGGTATACAAAGTTCATGCTGATTCAACTGTCCTGATATCATAGTGAAGAAACCTCAATACAAGTTTTGCATGAAAGATTTTTTTCATTGCAATACCTGGTGCTTGTTTTTGTGCTTGTGTATCCGAGTCTCTCAAGAATACCACTTTGTCCTGAGCTCCTTGGGTAAGGTTGGAGAGATCCTGCAAATCCTGTTCCATTTGATACAGCTCTCTGTCCATATCAGGCTTGTACCTCTGTAGGTAATCAGCAACTCCACATGTGGTTGGGCAGTATGTCCCCTGAGGAAGACAGAACGGAGAGTTACTGTTAAAATATTGACTGTTACCATGAAGCTTCTTCAAATACATTAACCAGAGAAGACGATCTATACTTACAAACCCATCATTCGATTTACATAAATCTTGTGTTGGTGAATAGTCCCCTCTCATTTGCTTAAGATGAAAAAGAGAGAAAAGGCAATAAGTAAAACTATAAAGCTAAAAAACTGCTATTACAATAAAAGAGCATTTTTATGTTGCTCACAGCTGACGTTAATGTGGACAGCAGCAGGATGGAAACAGCCACTTGCATGAAGGAGGCCATGTTGGACCTGCAATCAGTCTGGTCCCTTGAGATTGTGAGTGAGTGTTGACTGCTGCAGGATATTTATCCGACCAAGGTCCTGCTCAGAGATGGAGATAACGGTCCACTATGCAAATAAGAGCTACATCCACCCCTCTCTTACTCACTCTGTGACTCAGATCTAACCGTAAATTGTCAGAGATTGGTCAGCATGTAAGGGACATAAATTAATATTGTAAAGCCAATAAATAATGATTTTTAATGACAGAGTCAGATCATTTTATGTAACTTTTTAACTTTAGTTAAATGAGGAAAGAAAATAAAACAGTCAGCCAAACAGTTTTCCCCCACATAATTAGTTTGAGACTAACCAAATATAAACATCTTTAAATTACATTTTGTAAACAAAGTTGAAACACTGCTTCATTGAAAATAGTTTTCTACTCATACGTGAGTGTAAGATACAAACAATATAAACAAACAAACAAACCAAAAAATCAAATGCATTACTAAACAAAAAGATCCATTACCATGACGCAGCATGAATCTATTGCTACAGAGCTTATGGGTCAGTATCCACTCTATTTTTGGTTAATGATTTGTAACTTTTTTTTTGGTCCACTACTGGGAGACCAAAAGTTCCAAACATCTCTAGATGACATGTACAGTACACACAAGCACAGACAAACAGACACTTGTTCTGAGTCATTGAAAGAAAAAAAGTCTTCATTTTACTGGTAATGACCCAAGTAAAGAATTGTACGGTGGCCGAGACAACGTGCTGCAACTTAAGAAAACACACGCAAACAGAAAAAAAACATCTTCATCAGTTTAACAACACAGGCTTGTTTCTTCTGTTTGCATGTGTTTTCTTCTCTTTGCATGTGTTTTCTTCTGTTTGTATTTGTTTTTTTCTGTTTGCATGTGTTTTCTTAAGTTGCAGCGCGTTGAGCTCTCTGGGCCACCGTAGGGTAGTTTTGCTAAATATTGAATATTAAAGTTAATGTAAAAAATTATAATATTAAATAAATAAATCGATTAATAACTAAAGATGAATGTGATATAAATTTGTCATCCATATATGCATAATATTTTTGATCAAGAAGTTACTTGCTTTAAATTCAGTGTATAATTAAGCAGTATTACAGTTGTTTTCCACAGCAAAATAAAAATAAAAATAAATAAAGAAGATAAATACCCTTTTTGACTTTCTGTCTACTTGACAACGGAATATTACTAGTAAATATTTAATTGCTTTTAATATTAATAATGTTGCTCATTACTTTTCTATGTTTTCAGGGTTACAAACAGAGGGACCAATAGTGATGAAGACTTTGAACGTGCTTTTACCAACTTAACCACTAGGGGATGTTACAAATCAAACTTATTTGGTCCAGATCTTTGTTACCAGAGAAGCAATATTATACACATCAGCAGCTGTTATACTTGTTATAATTGTAGAATTTACTAAATGGATAAAATGAGTTCGTTTCACTAAGCTAAATTGGGTTTCGTATTTAGGGTAAGGAGAAAGTTTAAGCAATGGTTCAGCTTCAAAACAAAAGAAGCATCATTGTGTTCTCATGCATAACTGAATGAAATAAACAAACTGTGTTTAGTGTAAAGTCTGAATTTGAACTTCAGAAATGTAAAATATCACAAAAGATTAAACACTGAACATTTAAACTACTGTTTTTGGTCTTCTAATCTTAGTCTTAAAAAAAGAAAACATTCCCCATTCTATTTATAGAAAATATCCACATCCAATTTATCAGTGAAGCATGTAGTCCATGTTTAAAAAAGCTGCATATCTGGTAAAAATATATAAAATTGCATTTTTAATGTAAGGACTATGTTGCAAATTAATGTTATTGATGCTTTTTACTCACAAAATTATTTCTGCAAGAAGAGTTTGATGACAATTATATAGCTGCCGTTGAAAAAAGATGAAACTCTTATAAACAACAAATGATAAACAAGATTCAGTGAGTCAAGCAAAGGACAGCTGAAAGAAGAATGATCTCAGTCTTAAAAGCTCTTCATTATGCATTTTTTTCAATCAGCTCAGAAATAATGCTGTATTCAGTGTCTATAAATAAAAAGCTTTTTTAAAAAAAAGATAAGATAGCTGATCCAAATTTGCCCCATTAAAGCTTCCTTCACTGTGGATGTATAAATAGCAGATGAGTTTACTGGGGCAGTGGAACGACATTCTTTACTTTTATATTTCTACAAAGATCCTCAACTAGGTTTTTCACTGTGTTTATTTTCTTCTTAGGTGTATCATGAAGCTCTGACTTTGCCAATAACATCATTAATGTGACCAGGCTGTGACCCGAGTTTATGGTACGAAACCATATTGAATGTGGTAGACGACTGATATAAGGCATGGCTGACCTGAGAGTCAACTTCAGCGTCTATGAACTTAAACAACTCTGAACTCTGCCTGAACCTCTCTAAAAACCAGATGGAGAGCTGCTTTCATTTCACAAGTCCCAAGATGCAGCCTGCCAACTCTTCAGTCTCCCAAACAAAAGATAAGAAATGTCACCACCATTGAAACGATCATGGGAGTTCATTGCTGTCTAAACTGTACTGAAATACACAGAAAGTCTTAAGTCATTTTGAGGTTATTTAGTACAAGGCCTGAACTGAGATCCCTCCTGTTGTGTTTATACCATGATGAAGTTTGTAAAACTGCCAGACCCTCCCTATTAAAATGCTTGTGTTTTTATTGGCTTGTATACAATTACTGGATTGTGAGGATTATAAGACCTTGTGGTGTAGAGCTTAACAGTTGCTCAGCAAAACCCTATCAACACCCAAACAGCCATTAAATGCGATATTTTACATTTTAGTATAATTAGTTTTAGTCATTTTTTAAAGCATGCCTTTCAGATCTTTTTACATGTGCCTTGAACTGATTTTTATCAAGTGAACTTTGTCGAGTAAAATTGATAGAAATATTTCAAGGTAATCAGTTACTAGTCTGAGCTGAGGAAACTTACTGTAACTTTACTTGAATATATAATTTGTTTTTGGAAATGTAATTTTAAAATGTGAGCATTAAATAAGATCAGTTAGTCTTTGTTTGTTCTTCTCTCAGTCATAATTGCATTGCATTACAATATGCACATAAAACGGCAAAGCTTTGATACACTTATTGGGATACATGATAATATTATAATATGCATGTCTAATTATAAAGAGTTCAATGATCTTAAAAATCTTATTTTTATCCATATAAATAAACAAAATTTATTTTTTTTGTCAAGTTTGGGCATCTTAATAAATTTGAATTTGAGCTCCATGTTTCATACTGTTCTTCTTGAATTTAACTTTTCTAATTATTATTTCAGGCTTTACACCATTAAAAATACAGAAATATTATTTTGAATTGGTTCTAATGCCTCTAATTGTGAATGTTTATGTGCACAGTCATGCTGAGCAGATCCTCAGGTTTATGTCTCCTGTCCAGTTGATTTACTGAAGTCCTCTACTCCTCTGTTCTCAACATTAAGGCATTCTGCTGATCCTTTTTTCCCTCAAGGTTCTCTTCAAAAGTTTGTAAACAGGACTGAAAGCAACTTGCACTGAGAGAATAATCAATGAATGCACAAAAATGTGAGAGTTAATAGTGCATTTCTCAAGAGAACTCTTATCTGGCATCCTGTAAATACGATCATAGTGAATTTGTATGTGGGGAGGTCATAGCGAGGGCAGTGTAAGTTCAGCGGCCGTCACTTCAAGTGTGGTTCTGCAATGACCAGAGTTTCACATCTGCCCTTCAGACTTTAGACTGCCTGTTGATCCCAGCTGCAAAATAGTCAACACTAAATAAACGGCTTTGAAGGTCACAATAATTATTAATGCTAGAACGTGATCACAAACACGCATACATTTTTATCACATTGCATTCTGGTTATTTTTTCACAATTGCACTTATTTAGCTTAATCACATTAATATGCTTATATAAAGTGTAATCACAGCCTGTAGTGATAATATTAAACATACAGCAAAACTGTTACAATGACGCATGCCCAGTTCTTATCTAAGCTAAACAAAGAAAAACTAAACTGGACTACAATCAGCTATTACAGGTGCCTTGAGCGATTTATAGTGTCCCTGCATGATGTTACCATCTGTCCATGTATTTTTAGACTAGTTTGAACCCAATGATTACTATATTACAGATATACCTTCATTACCTCTCCCAGTATGTCAACTTAGCTGGCAGCAATCTTCCATAAAATCAAAAAGAACCCATGTAGGCAGACTTCACATGCTGAAGAATTAACAAAAATTTTAATTTTGGTGAAAATGTACTCACCCTAAGGCCGCCCAAGATTGCAGATGAAATTGTTTCTTCATCAGAAGAGATCTTGAGAAATGTAGCGTGACATTGCTCAGTGGATCTGCTGCAGTGAATGGGTGCAGACAAAATGTCCAAACAACTGATAAAAACATCACAATCCACAAAAGTAATCCACACAACTTCAGTCTATCAATAAACATCTTATGAAGGTAAAGCCTGCATGTTTGCAGCAAACTGATTCATCATGAAGATGTTTACAGCTTTATAACTGCTTCATCTGGCTAAAATAAAATTGCTTTCCAATGAAAACATGGTATCATCTGAATAAGGAGAGAAAAATGCAAAGATCTAACACAAGATCTAAGAAGTAACAGTTTAACGTTAAAACACCTCGATGGATTTGTTTCTTACAAACATGCAGCTTTTTGGGTGAACTATTCCTTTAGGAATTGATTCTGAACTAATTACATTACTTGCTTTTATACTACAAACTACAGTAAGTGGAAAGAAAGCCTAAGTGTAATATAATTATGCTTTAAAAAAAGTTTATAAGTGAAAAGAATATTCTATTGTGATCAGTGTGGACAAAATCTTTTTTCAGCATTTCTGTTTGAGATCTTCTCCTGTCTACTATATAGGTAAAATATCACTTGGAGCCATTGTAAAGCAAGAACAGTAATTCTAATTTCATGCTCTAGATTGGACAAATGAGTCTAATGATTAAAACAGAAAGAGTATCTATCCGGGTACAAAATATTTCAAGATTATCAGATGACCTGATTACGACAAAGAATTGCTATTACACACTACTGCTAATTGAGGGCACTTTTTCTATTGATGTTTGCAGAAATCTTTTGGGTGCTTAGGAGAAAGGCTGGGAGGACAAATGTGTATGAGAACAGCAAGTGGTATTGTTATAGGATAAACAGCCCCTGCCTCTAATTAAGGGGCTCACGTTTCACAGACTAGTCTACAAAATCAGCTCAAAGGGACTTCAAAACATACTTTGAACAGAGGGGAATATGGTTCCGGATAAGCTTCTTCACATGTTTTAAAGCAGACATGTATGAAAAAGTACAGAATGTATGTAGTGACCACAAAATATATGGGTTTAAAGTATTTTTAAGCAGTGATACATAAAATAGTTTAGTTCTCTCTTTGGTTTATTTAGTAGCCTATGTTCTTGTATTTGAATAATTACAATGCAAAAACAATGTCAAACAATTTATATACACTGCTCAAAAAAAATTAAGGGAACACTACAATAATCACTACAACATCCTAGATCTGAATAAATTAAATATTCTTATTAAATTCTTTGTTCTTTACATAGTTGAATGTGAACAAAATCACACAAACATTATTAATGGAAATCAAATTTATTAACCCATGGAGGTTTGGATTTGGAGTCACACTCAAAATTTAAGTGAAAAAAATACACTACAGTCTGATCCAACTTTGATGTAATGTGCTTAAAACAAGTCAAAATGAGGCTCAGTAGTGTGTGTGGCCTCCATGTGCCTGTATGACCTCCCTACAACGCCTGGGCATGCTCCTGATGAGGTGGAGG
>JAUCMU010000001.1:12612128-12623500 GCA_032275025.1 Enteromius treurensis
TCAAAAGTGACCAAAACATCAGCCAGAAAGCATAGGAACTGAGAAGTGGTCTGTGGTCACCACCTGCAGAACCACTACTTTATTGGGGGTATCTTGCTAATTGCCTATAATTTCCATCTGTTGTCTATTTCATTTGCACAACAGTGTGTGAAATTGATTGTCAATCAGTGTTGCTTTCTAAGTGGGCAGTTTGATTTTGCATAAGTGTGATTGACGTGGAGTAACACAGTGTTGTTTAAGTGTTCCCTTTATTTTTTTGAGCAGTGTATATATATATATATATTTATATAAAATGTATATATCTTTTGCACTTTATTTTAAGGTGTCCTCGTTACAGTAAAATTATACATTTAAATGCTTATTAATTAAAAAACTAGCTTACATGTATTTACTATAGGGTTAAGGTTGGCTTAGTTTTACTTGCATCTAATCATGCCTAATTAATTAATGTGTAGCAAGTACAGTTTAAAATAAAATGTTACTTATATTTCAATATTTATTCTATATATGGTGTATGTATGCATGTATGTGAATAAATGTCGTATATGAATGCTACATATTTCAATAGCGTATTTAACATATTTTAATAAACTCAAGATCAAGATTAACATTCTTTTTTTTGCAATGCACTGTATGTTTTTTGAAAAGGGCTAGCCAAAAGCGTATTGTTTATTTGCGAAAACTACACAACTTCAAGTAATCAAGCGTTGAGCATTAAAGTGGTTTAGTGTGGGAATGTAACTTCCAGCCAATCAAAATGCAGGGGACCTCCTAGGTCTTGAAGCACATGCCATATAAAAATTCTCCACCGACTGTGAAGTCTACAAGTCATAAAAATGCTAGACTCGCTGACGCTTCTATTTGAGAAATTCTTTCTTTTCTCACACTTTAATATTTTTTTAAGTCTTTGGCCGGAGGAGCCGGAGCGTGCTGTAAAATGGCCAGTGCTGAGGAGAGGAGATCTTCTGGAGGTGCAGCGCTCACTCTTCATTCATTACGGCATCTATCTGGGCGACAACAGGGTGGCGCACTTGATGCCTGACATCATGCCAGTATTAACCTACAACAAACAGCTCATCAAACCAGTCGTCACTAACAAAAGACTCATATTAGGCTGTATTTACAGAAATGCGAGTGTACGTGTAGACTCGGTAGAAGATTTCGCGTATGGAGCTCAGATTATGGTAAATGATATGGATATGAAAATGAAGTGTCAAGCGCTGGTGAGCGAAGAAGTCGCGAGGAGAGCAGAGAAACTGGTCGGCGACATTCCGTACAGTTTATTATGGAATAACTGCGAACATTTCGTCACGTATTGCAGGTACGGGACACCTGTGAGCCAGCAGACAGAGAAGGTGAGTTCGACAAAAAAATACTATTTAAATAATTAAATAATATTTATTTAAATATATATTTAATTTTTAATATTGTAACAAAAAATGTATGCTCAATAATTAATATTGGTAACAAACAAGTCTATTAATGACATGTTTCATGTATTTTCGTTTGCAGTTCTGTGACTGTCTGAAAACCATCATTCGGGACCAAAGAAGTGTGGCCTTAACTGTTGGAATAGGAGTGATGTACATCCTGTGTTTTGGCCTGGCACCTTCAACTACATTACCCACAATCCTTATTCCCTTCATTCTGTGGATGGCTGGCTGAGAGACACTTTCACTACACATGACACTTTTTCCACATTAAACAACAAAGCTCTGTTTTAAAGGGGACAAGTTCACAACAATGCAATGCATCAGTGCAGCAGTGGAATATGTGTAAACAAAGTACACAATTTTTAAGCATCATTTGCTTTTTTCTTCTAGCTATAGGCCTATGTCTAAAGCTGTATCATTTAAATAGTTCATGACAACATGCTCTGCCTTTACAGCAATGCAACTGTATACTGGTAAAGACAATATTTTTGTAGCTTAAAGTTTCAGATTGCATGTACCGTTCACTAAAGGTGCCTTATTTTTGTATTAAACAGATGTGTTTATGATCACTGATAATGTAGTATGGACAGTGATTTAAGACATAACATATGTAAGTAGGCCTACCTGTAGCTTTTTTAATTGTTATTATCAAACTCTGGTGATGCCTTATTGTAAATGTGTACAGTTTAAAATCTATATTTAATACCATATGTTTTAAAATGAGAACCAGAATAAGAGTATGCAGACAGAACACTTTGATGAATGTTGGCATTACGTATAAATAAAATGATTATTTCTGGTTACTGTAAACATTTGATTGGATTTATCACACTATTTTCACTCAAATAAAACTTGCCTGACCTGTAGCTGAACTTGTGGAATTTGCACAAGGCTGATTTCATAAAAGGTTAAGACTAGTTGGTTTGTAAAAGTGAGCTATTCTTTTTCCTTTTAGATCGTTTTTATTTATTTATTTTTAATTCAGTTGGATAAAACTCCAAATGATAAGACTGATTAACTCTTGGCTAACTGATAGTTGGTCAGACTAGTTCTTAAGACACTGTAGTTCACCCAAAAATGAAAATTCATTTACTCACCCTCGAGTAGTTCCAAATCTGGATGAATTTATTTGTTCTGCTGAACGCAAAGGAATATATTTTAAAGAAAGTTTGTAACCAGGCTGTTTTGGGTCACCACTGACTTCCATAGTAGGAAAAAAAGCTACAAAATACTTCCTTTGTGTTCGGCAGGACAATGAAATTCATCCAGATTTTGAACTACTCAAGGGTGAGTAAATGATGACAGAATTTTCATTTTTGGATGAATCACTTCTAGGATTAAGTTTATGCAACTGGCCCCAAATTCTGATCATCTGAGCGGTTCACCTCTGTTTTGCCATCACTAAGCTTTTATAGGTCAGGCCAATTTTTTGTTTATGAAAACAACAATAACGGGGAGAAAATAAGTAAACGTTTATTGCAAACATCTTCCAAACACAAATTCATGTGGGGGGAATTGAGGAATAAAATTAAAGAAAGGATGGGAGCAGAATTTAAAAAGTTTAAAGTGGTCTGAAACAGTGGGTCTATTATTGACCCTCCATTGTTCAAGACAATATTAAGAGCCCTCCTCATTTAGAGTAGATTTTAGAAATAAAGGTCAATAGAGGAACGATTGTGGTTCCCCAAATAACTATTTAAGTTTAACTACTATTTTAGTGTAAATAACAAATTTTATATTCTAAACACCTATAAAGAACCCTTTGTGCAATGAAAGTTGTTTAGGTAGACTGACTAAAACAAGCTTTTTGAATAAGCTTTTGATGCAGCCATCCTGACCTTAATCTGCCTTTTCTTCTCCCATTCTTCTCCTGATTCCCATTACAAATAGAAACATAATGCTCAATTTATCATAGCTTCTCAACTGCAAGATTTTACATGCTAGATGTGCAAAGCGACCATCATCAGGTCAGTCTCAGGCCTATTTGACCAAAGTTATTACATGTATATAAATGACATACTTATGATACAATAGGTCAAGGGACATTCTTCAGGTTTTGTTTAACCTATTTCAACAAGTAAGCATTATACAAGCATTAAACCTGCAACTGACCTAGGACTTTCACCTCCTGGTAATTGGGTAATTAAGACTGAACTATTCAGCAGGCCAATTAAATAACTTTTTATTCACAGTGGTTCATATAAAACTTGTGAAATCACCTTGACATACTCAACATGTGATGCACAAAAGCTGCTTTATTCAATGAATCACATCACTCCTCCCAGAGCAAATCAAATAAATTGAACAGATGTGAAGTGAACAACATCACTGTAGACTGCCTTTAGCCATGATCGCACTCAGACTGCTTAATTTCTTCTTCATCACCTCAACTCTGGAGGATGAATATGAAGAAGACAGACGTTTAAAGATAATGACATTATGTTAAAGATTTTTACACAAATGACGACTTTAAGAATAGACACTAGATTTAAGCACCTTGCATTTTATGTGTGGACATAACAGTCACACTCTAAGCCTCCCACATGCAGTATTTATTTACTTGTACACTTTTGTTTCCAAATTCCAAACAGGATTTCACAATTTCCTCCTACTCAAGCACACATTATCTCTTATATTTGAATATGTCAGTGAACTCCTCTCCGCATGGTTTATTCCCCAAAAATAGAGCTGGGAAAAGACGAAAGGCGTCTCTTGCATTTTGTAGCAGCCTTAACCTCATGTGGCATGAAAAACTGCTAAATGCAAAAGGATGAATAGGGTTATGCTCAGAGCACAGAGACCCCATTTGAGCAGTTTGTATATGTCAGGGTTTCTCAAAACTTACCCTGTAGGGTCCAACCCAGATGTAACTCACCTACCTGTAATTTTTTTTATGATCCTTAAGACGTTGATTAGCATGCTTAGGTGCGTTTGATTAGGGTTAGAGCTAAACTCTGCAGTGCATTGGACCTCCAGGGAAAGATTTGAGAAACCCTGATATATATATATACTAAAAAAAATTTATATTATAATGATTGAACATGAAGTACTAATAAGAACCGTAAATTACACTGACATTGAAACATCTATTTAATATTACAAACTGAAAATTAAGAGGATTATTTATGCAACAGCATTTAATAAAAACAAAACAAAATGAGCATAGCTTTCCTATTAAATATGATGAGCGTCATGTTACGACATCTGCATAAAATAATTATAATTACATTTCAGTAGAGGTTACAATGCTATACTTTTTTATGCTCGGGAATCAGAGTGAAGTCTGAAAACGTGACATTCAAAAATCCTTTTATTGTGCATTTTGCAAAACGCATCAAGCAACGGTAGCAGCACCATCTAGTGGACACAGGTAAACATAGTTCCTTAATTAACTCTTGTATTATTTTATTAAATGATATTGTATTTAATTCAGTTCATGCAAACTACAGCAATAGTTATTCATACATAACAGATAAACATTTGATTCTATGTTAAATAATACCTCTCCAATCTCTTTCAGTTCTGTAAAACGATAAGGACAACTCTCTTAAGCAGAAAGATGGCCTTCCTGTCAGCTATAATCGGGGTCTTCATCGTGTTGTATCTAGGCGCTTTGACACCTCTCACCAACCTTCCCATTGTCATCATTCCCTTTACGATCTGGATGGCATCTTGAAGACACTCCGGGTGAAATTTGTCCTTCAATGTTGATCCAGAAACAAGCGTTAAAGCATTTACTCTGTCAACAACTGCTTATATACTGTCCTTCACACAGGCTTCAAAATATCTTGGTTTATCTGTGTCTAACTATTAACTGCAGGACATGTTATTATTCCATATAGGGCCCCACATCTGATGCATCATGAATGTGATTAGTAATTATGATTAGCCTTTAAGTTTTACTTAGCACTATTTTTGTAACAAAGAAGAAACTTATAATAAGAAAACAACAGACTAGTTTAATGCTTAAAGATGCCCACTGTAAAGAGTAAGAGACAGAAAGCGAGAGAGAGAAAGAGAGAATTTGAATTTTAAAACAACCTTTAATACAGTTTCCACTTACATTACATAATCAGCACAAAAAACTTACATACATACATACGTTAAAACATCACAAACTCCAAATCGTCATCAACAACTTCACACAGAGCACTCTTACAGCACCAAATCGTTTCAAAACACTTAAGATCTCCCATAGTTTTATAATATCGAAAATCAATCAGAATTCTAGATTTCACACGATTAAAAAAACTGCTTGTAAGTTACTACTTACATTTTGTTCAATCTTAATTTTCAGAGTATCATAGATTGACATTTTTGCTTCGCCCACAAGAAAATTCAACAACTGACAACAAAATCTATGTTTTCGTGTATATTTAAATCCGCAAATAAACACTTCCAAAGAAAAAGTCTCATTGAAACGATTAAATAAATCACTTAAAACTTTAAACAATGGATGGAGTCTATTACAGTACACAAATGTATGATATACAGTTTCTTTCTGAAAACAAAAAGGGCATTCGTCACTGCTACCTGGGTTTAGAACGGAGACTAAAGCATTAACAGCTATAGCGCCATGAAGAATTCTCCACTGTAAGTCTCCTACTCTCTTTGACAAAGGAGATTTATACAAACTTCTCCATTCTGGCCGAACATTCTCTCCTAAATGGAGAACAGCACGCCATGGAGTATCGACTCTTTTGTGTAAAACAGTCTTATTGAAGGATTTCACACAACTCTTGTACACAATTCTTCCAGATACAGAATTAGGCCCCATTAAAACTAAAACACTGTTTTGTAAAAAAAGCCCCTCAAACTCTTTAAAATCAGTCAATAAGTGCAAATCTGGAAAAGGGTCATTACAATTCGGGGCAATTAACCCTTCAGTATATTCACGCAGCAACGTAGCTTCTTCAGGTTTAAGCACAGACTTCCATTTTTCCAACAATTTAGCTACTATGCGTTTTGACTTAACCCCCAAACAACTGGTGACTGCATCAACATTCTCAAAGGTCAGTCCAGCCAGGTCAAAAAGATGCCCAAAAGTCAAAATTCCAGCTTTAATAAGTGTCTCGTTTAAGGAGGGGAAAATCCCCTCACTTGATAAGTCCATGCGCGATCCATAAATCAGCGGTTCTTGGAACATCCAGTATAGAGAAGTCGTAACATCATGTCTTTGCACTTTAAACAGAGACCACACTTTTAATAGGTTCCGATAGAAAATTGGTAACTTAGACAAGTCCATCTTTTGCGGATCCAACAAAAATAAAGATCTCTCAATGTTCAAGTCTCTGAATCCTCGCAAGATTGCACAAGCAGCAAACTTCCAACTTGAGTCCACTGGTCCAGTAAGCAACCTTTGAATGAATTGAATCCTGAAGGCTGCTATTCTGCTCTGTACATGCATTAAGCCATGTCCTCCTTCTTCCTTGGGTAGGTACAAAACAGATCTTGATACCCAATGCATCTTGTCCCAAAAGAAGTCTACTAAAATTGATTGCAATCTTGAGAGTAAATCTCGTGGAGGATCCACACAAATTAATCGATGCCAAAGAGCAGATGCAACTAGGTTATTGATAATCAATACTCGTCCTTTATATGACATTTTAGGGAGCAGAAACTTCCATTTAGCAAGGCGACCATTAACCTTTTCAACAATTCCTTCAAAATTTTTCTGCATAAACATGTCATTCCCCAAAAACACTCCCAAGTATTTAAAACCTTCTTTAATCCAAGATAGCCCTTCTGGGAGCTTTGGTTTTACATTTTGCCAGCTCCCAACCAGTACTGCTTCACTCTTAGACCAATTCACTTTCGTAGCAGAGATCTTATTAAAATCATTTAAAATTTTTAACAACATGTTCACATCACTTTGTCCGTTGATTAACACAACAATGTCATCGGCATAGGCAGACAATATAAAATGATTTTTACAATTCGGAATAGACAATCCACATAGCCTTAATCTTATTTTAGTTAACAAGGGCTCTATGGCCAAAGAATACAGCATGCCAGATAGGGCACACCCCTGCCTAATTCCTCTGAAGACCTTAAAAGGGGCACATAAATTCCCATTGATTTTTAAAACACTTTCGACATTGTTATACAAGGTTTTTAACATAGTCAAAAAAACATTATTAAAACCAAAAGCTTTTAATGTTTTCCACAAATATGTGTGCTCCACTCTATCAAAGGCCTTTTCTTGATCAATCGACACTAGGCCAAAATCCAACTTAAAATTTTTTCCAATATCTAAAATATCTCTAATGAAAGAGACATTGTCAAATATTCGCCTTCCTGGGACACAGTAGGTTTGGTCAGGGTGAATAATATAGCTAAGAACTTCACTTAATCTATTGGCCAAAACCTTGGAGAGTAACTTGTAATCAGAACACAACAAACTAATGGGCCTCCAGTTTCTGATATCATTTAGATCACCTTTCTTGGGCAATAAAGTAAGAACTGCCCTTCTACAACTTAAAGGTAACTGCCCATCTTCCAAACTTTTGTTAAATACTTGCACCAAATCCACACTGACTTCTGCCCAGAAAGTCTTAAAAAATTCAATCGGCAGGCCGTCAATACCAGGCACTTTATTGCATTCCATACTTTGAAGCGCCTTCTTTAACTCTTCAATAGTAACAGCTTTACTTAAAACAGAATTCAGTTCCTGAGGTACTTGAGGTAAATTTTCAAAAAAAGCACTCACATTTGACTCATTTGGAACTAACTCACTTTGATATAGCTTTTGATAAAAGCCAACTGCCCTATTTCTTACTTCAACTGGGTCTGACAATAGAACCCCATTCTCAGAACGCAAATTATATATGAACCTCTTTTGCCCATTCTTCTTTTCCAAATTAAAAAAGAACTTTGAAGGTGCATCCATTAATTCTATATTTTGGAACCTTGATCTGACCAATGCTCCTTGTGCAGTCAGACCCAATAAATTATTTAAAAGGTTTTTTTTCTCTTGAAAGCTCTTTATCAAACAAGAATCACCTGAGGCATCTCCATGTTGTGATATATCCTTTAATTCTTTTTCTAATGATTCAATCATACTTCTCCTATCCCTCATCACATTAAAGGTGTACTGCTGGCACAATTGTCTAATTTGTATTTTTGCAAAGTCCCACCACTGTTGTATAGATTGAAAGGATGCTTTCCTAGATCTAAAATCAATCCAGAAATCCTTAAAGACATCTTGAAAAGAAAGATCACATAAAACATTGGTATTCAAGTGCCAATAAGCACTCTTAGGCCTAATAAACCCCATGGTTACAATGCACTTAACTAGACTGTGATCCGAAAAACCAACGGGAATGATTGTGCATTCTTTAAATAAATTAACTTGATGCTTATATCCATAAAATCTATCTAGCCTGGCTAATGATAGCATATTTTCATGAGCGTGAACCCACGTATACTGTCTTTGCAAATGATTAAAGTTCCTCCATACATCTACAACTTCATTAGTACTCATCAATTGTAGAAGCCTCCTACGTGACGGCATATGAGGTTCCACGTGATTCCTATCTAATAGCTGCTCTGTACAATTAAAATCCCCACCTAAAATCAAAACATCTTCTGTATTACAATTTGCCAAAACATCACTCAAAGTATCTAAAAAAAACATCCTTTCACTTGCCCTGGTAGGGACATATACAGAGATGAAAACAAAAAAACTATTTTCAAATTGGGCCCTAATTTTTAAAAGTCTGCCTTTTATAATTTCCTCAACTTGATATGAACAAGGAATAGAACTTTTAGAAAATAAAATCGCAACACCTCCGCTACTGGAGCTCAAATGACTTAAAATAGACAGTCCATCAAACTCCCTAAACCAATCACAAGCGTTTACCGGATCACTATGGGTCTCCTGAACAAAGAGAACATCAATTCGTTTCTGTTTAACGACTTCAAAAAGCTGAAAACGCTTTTTTCCTTCCCTAGCCCCATTTATGTTAAGAGATGCAATGCATATTTCTCCCATAAATAGGGAAAACCAAAAGAGAAATAAAATTAAGCCCCACATGAACGGACCGACTATTTTTCTGTACTAACATTAAATTCCGTTTGGGTATTAATCTTAGCGAGAATTTTCTTAAGACGGTACACTTCTTGATTGCTAAAACACCCTTCATTCCTATATATTCTCACTTTATCAATGAACTGAATCACATCCGGGAAATATTGCTCAATGCGAACTTTTCTTACGTTCTTAGTTTCTTTCAGAAAGGATTTAATATCATCTGCGCTATAACTCCTACTGGAGAATCCACTTTGCGGCAAGCTGCACGTTACACTACATTCTGAGAAGTCACTTTCGCTTTCCGTGTCAGTTTGACTTAGATCACAGTTAAATCCTCTCTTTGCTTGCTCATCCGACGGACTCTGCTCTAGCCTTCTCTTCTGTGGCGTTTTAAAAGCACAATCATCCAGCTTGGATAAACTCACACTTTCACAATGAAGTGAAGACTCACCCGCCGCGTCTGCATCATCTGATTTACTTTCGGCTTCGTTCAATTCTACTGGATTAACAACCATCTCTTCCTCATCAATTGATCGGTCTACCGGCTCTACCTCCGCTATTTTAACAACCGTTGTCTGCACTGAACTCGGCCCAGGCACCTCACCATCAATAACTGGCACTATAACCTCTCGGTTTTCCCCAGCATGTGCACTAGTCCCTTCAGCCGGTGCCTCATTCAACTTTTCCACCCTGTTGGGGCACAGACGAGCTAGATGGCCCATTGTATTACAATTAAAGCACTTCATGTTGTTCGTTGTAGCGAAAATAACGTAATTGAAATCTTCATGTCGAAAATTCAGAGACAAATCCAGCTCATCAAGGTGCTCCTGCAAAATCATATACACATAACGCCTAAAAGACACTACGTGCTTTAAAAGAGGTGACTTGGTACCGATCGGTATCATCTTTATTGGTGAGACTATTTTACCATAACGTGCAAGTAAATTAGTCAACACTTCATTGGGGATAAAGGGTGGCACATTTGATAATGTCACTTTTCTTGACGGCGTAGACAAAGGGAGCACTGGTGTAAAAATACCATTAATCACAATCCCGTTCTGCACTAACTGATTCGCTAGATCAACTGTCTTCGTGAACACCACGACAGCGCCATTCATACGGGACGCTGACAAAATATTTTCGTGACCAATTTCTTCCCCCACTGCTAGTCCACAATCCTCTACACTAGCAGTTGAATCTATTTTTACACCATGACGTCTTGTCAATGAATTAAAACTCCCGCTGCCTGAGGCAGCCATGCTCCCCACACGTGAGAGCGGGCGCCCCGGCTAAGAGCAACACTTACTCCTCTATTTCCACAAAGCGCCTAACAATAAACAACAAAAAATAAATAAAACCAAAGTAACCCAAAAAAAACAAAACAAACAAAGATAGAAAGGATAAAGAAACTCGTACCTCACACAGCAGCCACACGCTCTCACTCAAAACTCCGCCCACTCACCCAGCACATGCGCACACGCAGAGAGAGAGAGAGAGAGAGAGAGAGAGAGAGATAATTGAATTTAAAAAATACATTTTAATACAGCCATACAAAAATACATTTACATCACATTTTCTTCATAAAACACCAAAAATCACACGTACGCTCGCCCTAGTCACTTGTACATAAATATGCAGCAAATCTTTTTCTTTACTGCAAAAAAGATGCAAAGCAAATTTCCCCTTCTTGCACTGAACATAAAACATCTCTACTACACCATTTAGCTTCAAAAGATACCAAATCGTTTATTGCTTTAAAAAAAATTAAAATCTATCATTATTCTTGATTTAATAATATTGCCAAAGACTTTCAATACATCTTGTCCAGAAACATTTTCAACCTTGTTTCTTCTACTCACATAGATTGCCATCTTTGATTGACCCAACACAAAATTAAACAATTGGCA
>JAUCMU010000001.1:12664987-12679224 GCA_032275025.1 Enteromius treurensis
GAGGCTGTGTCTTCCCGTGTCTTAAATCAGACAAGCAGGTAGCGGGAAGACCGGCTGGTGTTGGCTTGCTGCTGTGCATCTCAAAGGTTCCCGGATGCCTGCAGTCGGACTCAGAGCGGAGTCCGTCTTGACTGTGCTCCTCTGGACTTCCTTCACCAGAGGTTGTGGACTTAATATCTTTATATCTGCCTGCCGGCACTGATGTCTCCGCGTAAAGCGGCCTCAGGGTCGTGGCCTTTTCCAAGGGTCCGTTCCCATATGTTACATCTTTCTGCCATGACCCTGGGTCGCGCTTACGCCGACTCGGCTCCTCAGCAAAAACCTGTGAGTGCAATCCAGCCATGCCCTCTTATACTCACGCAGTGATGAGGTACACCTGGCTGTGATTATTGCACGCCAATATTTATTGGACTTTTTTCAAAGACTCGAAGATGAACGGTCTTTCATGCAAAATCCCATATGTAACGTCTCCGTTCCCTCCTTCAGGGAACATGGGTTACGTTCGTAACTTAGACATTTTTACATGATGATCACATGGATATGATCAAGGCCAAAGTCACAGTAAGTACACAGAAAACATAAACAACCACTTTAAAGAAAAGAACTGAAAGCACATAACTCTAAAACTAAAAAAAAAAAAGTCTGAAAAATACTGGCATGGCATAGTGTGTTGACACATCTGTGGCCATCAGGCAGCCATTAATGTAAATCAGAGGAAAGATCACTGCACTCTGCAGTAGCTGCCCATGTGATTCCTCTTGTTTGTTAATCAGTGAGCTCTTATAGAGCTATTTAAGTCCCATGAACTGATGATGGATTCAGCACCTGCAACCTCCAATACATGCTGTCTTTTCTTTGTCATTATTTCAATTAAAGAGTTAATGTGAAGTAATGTCATGAAAGTCTTGCATCCTTTAAATTTTTTTTAGCAAGACTCTTGGGACCTTCTTTTTGCTCCTTCAATTGAAGACGTCCTTATAATTTGAATTGAATGTAAAAAGAGTTGAATATTAGATGTATAATATAATGCAGTAATTTTTTGTTGATTCCTAAATATTGAGAATGTGGACTAAGAAAAAGTCAATCATTTGAGAAAAATGTTATTGTTTATGCATATGTCAAATGATTGTGCAGCCCATAGAACTAATGTGAATGCTCTGCAGATTTCCTGTTTAATCCCATCATTCACAATCCTGCAGATCCCTTTGTCTGATTGTTTTTCCTATTTTGATTATGTATTCAACTACTGATAAGAATAGAGAACAGATGTATGTCTCACTTTTTTTTTCCTCACATAAAAGATTTGGTTATTTTGTCTTTTGTTTGTCCTTTTGTTATTGTTTTGGAGAAAGAAAGAAAGAAATATGATATATTTTATATAAATATAATAAATAACATAAATATAAAATAATCATCTTCCAATTTAATTACAGCTGTCTACCCTAGAAGCAATGAGATATCACAGAAGTCTTTTTTTTCTGTGCACAAACAACAACATTTTAATTAAATACAATTATTTTAGACGCTGTAAGATGGCAATAATGCAAGGTAGGGTGATCTCTGAATTCCTTTTATACCAATTTATTTCAAAAACATGTCACAGACCAAGACCATTGATGAACAAAATAATTGTGATTTCAAGTTTTTATCGATCTGTTTACATGTTATTGATCTGTTTTGCGCCAGAATCTCCCCAGCTCTTGCAATATCTGCAGGTATCTAATGCAATCTTCAAGGCCACTGCTACATCGAAAACAAGTCACTGTCACCAAGCAAGAATGAATATTGTATAAATGTATGAAATAATGTGCAATTTATTGTGAGGAGGGGTGTTTTAGTTGTTAAATTTTTTTTTTTTTTTTTTTAAATAAGGCTCATTCAGTAGTGTGATCTCGTGAACTCGATGCTCCTCATTAGCCTGACAAGTCCTGGCTGTCTTGGCAAAAAAAAACATGAAAGAATGCAAAGCCTTGAGACCCTTAAATAACATCTATTCGCGCCTTAATGAGTTGCATTGCAATTTACGTTTTCGAGAAACTGAGCATACATCTGAGTGTCCCAAAGCGCAGCATGTGTACAAATTGTTTGCTCCAAATGATGCGTGACAGATTCAAGTGCGAGATGTCGAGAGCGTTTCCATTTGCGTATCGGATCATTCGGAATCTGAATTAAAGAAAACGTGATGTTGCGTAAGTGTCCAGCGTTAGGGTTAGACTGCAGGCTATGTGACATTTAAATATTTGCTAGACGTCACCGAAAGCCTATATAATAAGCTGAGGATCGAGCAAGCACTTGGTGCAGAACGAAAATCCTCTCAAATCACCAGCCAGTTCATTGGATGATGAGCGTGGTACACAGCATCTCCAGGAGAACATAATGCATCTCCAGACGAGCATAATACATCTTTAAGGAACTCTGCCTGCCGGTGCATCTATTGGCTAGCTGGAGGGTCCACTGTGTCTTGTGATTGGCCACACTTTAATGATCCTTGGCTTATCATTTGCCCCAGTAATTTACTATGAATATTGTATGCAGGCGGAAAAGCTGCTGATAAGTTTGAAATAGCTTAGTCCTGGATAAGAGGTGCGTGTGCGAAGAAATTATATTCTCTGTGCTGATATTTGTCTATCCCCTGGAAATGCTTCTATCCTGGATTCGAATGGGTAGGAACGGTCTCAGTCGGATATTCACCATGTAGATATTTCTGCTGCACGTTTGGAGAGGACTATTACGCAAAGAATGTTTTGCGCTAAACTAAAGGATCTTAAGATTGCGGGTGAATGCCCGTTTTCTATGGTCGTGGGAAATGAGGAACCCGCTGACTTTGAGGAAAGCAGAGCCGTGGATGTTGTGCCAGTATCCAGAGAGGTGCAGAGCACAAATACAAACACTCTGCCCAAACGCAAAATAAGCCGGAGCAAAGTTAATCTGCATTCACTTGGTGAGAGCATCCGAAAGCTGGTGTGCCCGGAGGTAAATTCATATGTTTGATGTGTCTAATTCACCTGATGATATATTGCAGCACATTCTTATACTGTACATTGCGTTGGAAATGTGTTTTTTTATATAACTGCGCTATGCCCAGTGTACACATGCAACGCGCGCAAAAATGGAATATTGTAATTAAAAAAAAATGTACAAGATACGCAAACGACTGTAATCAATTTTTAGTATATATATAAAAAACACGCTATGGTATATTTAATGTATTTTCTTTTTCTTTTAGTTCGAAAAATTACGAAATGCATTGATCAGAGTTATGAAACAGCAGATAGACATGACTTGGTAAGAGGTTATTTTTTTATTATGTCATTTTACATGTGTGAAAATTTATAATGTTTGGAAAATTTGTCGATCATTTACAATTTCATTAAAGAATTTTAATGATCATTCTCTAGTTGTACTGCATCACTTGTCATAATTTTTTTATACAATTATTATTTTGATTGATTTATTTTCAAGTTAAATAGCCTATAATGTTGTCAATGTGAATTATCATACAGTATAGGTTATATTAGATTATATTAATATTGTATATAATGAAATGCAGCCTGTGTATTTGTTTCCTAGTTCAACCTCACATTCTAAATGTTGTTCTCGTTATTCCATTGTAAATATTAATTTATTGACTACAGTTTAATATATTTGTCCAAAGCTCTGTAGCATGCAGTTCTGATGTATCTCAGACAATGGACAATGTTGAACAATTATCAGATGTCATGAGAAAATTCTCCCTTAAAACAGGTAAACAGAGGTGTTAAAAATTTTGTATTTAAAAAACCTTAACATTGATTAAATTTTTTTAATGAATTTTGCTCATTAAATCCCAGATATCCCCATGGAAACGCTAAAGATTTCTGTGGGTCTGGAGGTGTTTCGGGACTGTTATGAGGAGGACGGTCATATTCTCCATGTAGTGGGGGGAGCTCTCCATGATTTTCTCAACAGCTTCAACGTTCTCTTAAAGCAGAGCACACCACCCACCGCAGAGGTTCAGCGTTACATCCACCAAGCCTCCATTCTCTGCCTGGACAAAGATCCAGGACTCCTAACTGTCTATTTCTTCAATCCCCTCCCCACCACTGAGCTCTTCTTCTCAGGCATAATCCAGGCAGCAGCGTGTTTGCTCTACTGCACACGGGTGGAAGTCAGAATGGATGTTGGGGGTAAAGACAGTGGTGCTCTACAGGCCAATCATCAGCCTCATCTGCTGTACTCAGTAGTAGTGAGAGACGGCAGAAGCCTCACACCAAGCCCCATGAGGACACAATCATCTGGAGACATTCCCCTCTCACTGCTCTACTCTACTTTTCCCTTCCACATTCTCTTAGATCAGGAAATGAGCCTGATGCAGATTGGAGATGGTTTGCGGAGGAGGCTTGGGCGATGCAGAGATGGTCAAAGGAGAACTGTTTTCAACGAGCACTTTGCTATTGTTTCACCTGAGATACGAGCCAGCTTCCAGGATATTTTAACCATGCTAAACACCCAGTTTGTGCTACGGGTGAAACAGCATGGAGCCAGCTCCGCTGACAGCCCTGGAAAGGTATTTTTTGTTTTATCGTCTCATTTCTCCTTCTGCAATAAGGTGCCCTTGTGTCCTATGTATTGAAATGCTGATGCTAACAACGGGCCACCTGTTACGCGTGAAACTGCTAACCTGGGAAATTTTAACACATCAAGCTTATTGCTTAGCTAAGACAAGTCAAACAGAGTGAGGAAAAAACACTTTAGTTTGCAGCTTTGAACGCGCTCGTGTACTGGTTTGCATTTAAAATGTGAACTTCTGAAGGTCTACATGTTATTTTATCACACCGACATCAAAGAGAAAGAGGAATCAAAGATTGCCTTGGGTTTCATGTTGATTAGACAATTAAAAAGCACAACATGATTCAACTAATCAGTGCAAAGTAATTAGCAGGATTTTTCCTCATAGGTTTATCTTCGTGCAGATTTGAGATGAGTTACGTTTTGTGAGGTGGTCGAGGGGAATTTTTTAACGGCAAGTCTCGGTTTCTGGGGTTGCAGATGATCAGTATAATAAGGGCAATGCAATAAAGTCCTGTACCACGCAGATGATGAAATGAACATGGCGGAAAATGTCAAGACGTGGAAGGCCCCTCAAAGCCTCTATCAATGAGATCTACCCTTACGCTCACAAAAAAAAAAAGGAATAACATAGCGACCTCATACAGTCAGGATTCAGTCAGGAATCACATAGGAAACATGCAGGACAGACACTATATATTTCAATGATACAGTATAAAAGACCTATATTATTTAAAGATCATACAATCCTCATCAATAGTGACATCAAAAGACATTTTAGGTTTAATATCAAGAAATGTGTATTGTGTCGTAGTACTCCAAATAAAATGTAATTATATTTTTTTTATATCAGTAGGTCTCGACTGAAATTAACGTAAATATCTTAAAAGACTTGAACTAAACTTAGTATGAAATAAATGTATTTTAAACATATTACTTTGGAAGGCACATGGACATCATATCAGCAAAGAAATTATTTCCAAGTATTCTCAAAAAAAAAAAAAAAAACATGTGGTAGTATTAGGACAACTTGACATATTTTGGAGCGTGCTTCAAAATGTGCAAGCTATAAGTGCATTTTGAATACCTTTGAGCAAGGTGAATGATACAATGTTATGTTTGCAGTGATCTCATGAGAAAACAAACTTACATTTTGGCACATTGGTGGCAAATTTTTATAAAAATATACGTTTTAAATATTATTAATTAAAAAAAATTGTCCACTAGTAACCCCAAAACCTAAATCAAAACCTCAATGTGGCAAAAGCAAACATGTGAAAAAGACATTAGAAACATTGAAAAGTTTCAAACTGCCAGTTTTATTATTATATGTTATATTATATTACAAAGTCTATTAACATAACATATATTATAATATACACATGTATATTATTATAGTTATTATTTTCACATTGGTCTCATTTATAACAAAATACTCCAAAACTAAACTGAATTAATTCCTATTCTTCCAATCCTCTCACTGTAGCATATGGACCTGAAGGGGCAGATGATCTTCATGTCTGAAATGAGCGCTCTCCTCTTCCTCGGCTCTCCGTGTGTAGATAAACTGGAGGAGTTGACAGGCCGGGGCCTCTACCTCTCTGATATCCCCATCCACAATGCGCTAAGAGATGTTGTTTTGGTCGGGGAGCAGACCAAGGCCCAGGATGGACTTAAAAAACGTCTAGGTAAAGCCAAAGCTGCGCTGGAACAGGCACACCAAGCCTTGGAAGAAGAGAAAAGGCGAACGGTAGAGCTGCTCTTCACGATATTCCCAGGGAATGTCGCTCAGCGTTTGTGGCAGGGACTTCCTGTGCAGGCAAAAAAGTTTGATCATGTCACCGTGCTGTTCTCAGACATAGTGGGCTTCACTGCGATCTGCTCACGATGTACGCCCATGCAGGTGGTGAACATGCTCAGTGAGCTCTACACTAGGTTTGATCACCACTGCGGTGAGCTGGATGTGTATAAGGTAGGAGAAATTGCTGCATAGCTTCAAATGAATAAAACTAGGTAAACCATTTTACTGCTTCTCATGACCGATAAGTGCTACACTCCTCATGAATTAATAGAGGTGTTTTGGTAGTGTGCACTCCACAGTCTTCCTTTTTTGGTATTTCAGCTTCAAACTAAGAAAAAATAAAAGTGAATGACGGATTGCAAAAATATTCAGCTTTAACTTTATCTGGAGGCCCTTTGGATGTTTGAATAATCATTCACACGAAATCTTTAAACCAAACAACAATTAATTTCACAATTTTTGACCTGCTGGCTTATAAACCGCTGGGAGGTTTGCTAATGTAATCTGAAACAGAATTTCCCATACACATGCAGCAGAGATTGATTTCATGTAAAAGACAGTGGAGGTAAAGTTTAGCTTAGTGTCTGGCTTTGCTTACATTCTTACAGACAGCTATATCCTAAAATAGATTCCCCTCTTGTCTTCTCCCAACATTTCTCAGCTGGTTCAAGATGTGTGTCTTAAACATCTCCAAACTGGATGTGCAATAACAGGGCAAGCTGTCAAGATGTACTATTATGTTAACGTAAAGTTAGTTTGTTTATAGGTGGTTTTAAAATAGCTAAATATAAATATATATAGGAATATCACGTATAGGGAGCTTGTAGTATTATGCAAAAACAATATAATTAAATAAAATATAGTGTATTATTATTACATATTCAGAATTATTTAATTAAATCTGCTCTGTGTGTGTGTGTTTATGGTGTGTCTACATACAGTATGGATGGATGAATCCGGAGCACTAATTATAAGTATGGGACAACATACTTGGCAATACATTACTTTTTCATTTGAAGTATTAATTGTATGTGTGCAAATGGAGAGCTGTTTTATTGATTGGTTTAACCAACACATGAGAGGGAAATCAGAATATTACGGCATGAACCTTGAATATACCCAGAGGTGTGTTATGAAATATTTAGCACTCTGCTCTCGTAACCTTTCATATGTCCTCATTTGTGCATTCAAGGTGGAAACCATTGGCGATGCGTACTGTGTAGCTGGAGGCTTGCACAAAGAGAGTCCGACCCATGCTGTCCAGATTGCTCTCATGGCTCTAAAGATGATGGAATTGTCTGATGAGGTCACGACTCCCATGGGGGAGGTTATCAAGGTCATTGTTTCATTAGGTTTTTCTACGTTTTATGTAGTTTATGGGGTGAATATGAAAGAGTCATGCATGTAAATTTCAATTTTTTTTGTTTGATTTTCTAGACTCTTTGCTGAAATTAAACCTAAATAATGCAAAAATAATGTTTAAACAGTGTTGTTAGCTAGTAAAATAAGAAATTCACAATATAAAACAAATGCGTGACTCATTAAAATGCTTATATATTTTTGTGCAAACAAACTCCCACTACAAATGGTGAATAATGTTTAAAGGGTCACATCTAATGTATCCTATTTTAGACTCCTATTTTATCATTGTTTTCTTAACAGTGCAATTGTGAAGTGGAATTAGTTATCAGATGTAGAATTAGATCATGAATACTACAGCCTAATAGATACAAAACTATGATAATTGTATATAACAAACGTATTTTTGGGAGAAAGGTATTAATGTTTGTTTAAAGATTCGGTTTCTGAATTATCTTTGTTTAAATGAAAACATTTCGGATGTCATTACAGGGGACTAAAGAAGGGACTAAAATTTGGATCGCACTTCATATTAGCTGGTCTTAACTACAATAACTCCAACTTAACTTTAACTTGTATTGCAAAACACATTTGATGCTATTGATGTGGGATATGGGTAAGGTTGAGGACAGATTTGGTGGTATGGGTAGGTAAAAGGATTTGTTAAGATGTAAGGGATGGGTCAACAGTAATTATTAATGTAAGTACACAAATGAATAACAGATGTAATTACCTATGGGTTTTTGTTTTTTTTTAAATATAAGTACAATGTAAAAATATGTATGGACACAATAAGTGCACTCTACCAAATGATTCATTTAAATATAAGTACTTAGTTTGGGCAACTTATAGTGGGACCAAAATTTGCAATAAAGAATATAAAAAGAATATTTAAGAAGAGAGATGTGAAGAAATATGTTTGTTTTTATTCTCAGATGCGTATCGGGATCCACTCTGGCTCAGTTTTGGCTGGTGTAGTCGGTGTTAAAATGCCCCGCTACTGCCTTTTTGGCAACAACGTCACATTAGCCAACAAGTTTGAGTCCTGTAGCCTGCCAAGAAAGATTAACGTCAGTCCCACAACGTACAGGTATAAACAGAGACTTGTTTGTTTGTTCTGTATTTAGAGCTTATTGACAAGCGTGTTTGACTAAAGGTCAATATATATTTTATACATTATCGACAGCAACAGTGAATAAGTTACTGTACAATAAGGTTTCAGCAAAACAACTGCATTAATTTTAAATGAACAAAAAACAGGAACAGTCCACCACCTGTGTTTTTTAGAGTTTAATAAAGAATAACCCACAAAGATCTTCCTTTTTTAAATTATTTCTGGATTAGCCAAAACAAGTATTTTATATTCTACTCTGTTAGAGGTGATTTAGGGCTAGCAGTTTTACTCTGTACCTGCATGTGGGTTTTAGGCAGCCCAGTCTCACGGCATTTATTCGTGGCAGAGACACATCCATTTGTGCTGGACTTATGGAATAAACATGTCCCTGCCACGAATAAATAGATTAAATATAAATTTAGTGATTTAGTCACGAACTGCTGTGAGACTGGGTTGTTTTAGGACAATTTGTTCTCTCTCATTTCAGATTGTTAAAAGATTGTCCAGATTTCACTCTCATCCCCCGGACAAGAGAGGATCTTCCACCCAACTTCCCTGCCGACATCCCTGGAGTTTGTTACTTCCTCCAGGCTCACGATCAAATGACAAGTGCTGCTTTCACTGGCTGTGCTGCAGACGAAACTAAACCCAGTGGATAAAAAGTATCAAATATTTAAGACACAAATGCTGGAAACAGTGGATTAATACTGCCTGTCACTCTGTGTATCATTTTAGTTGAGCCAGAGGTAGTTTATCATCCAACTGTTGAATGTTGCCAAAAAGCTATCAAATAACATTCATAAGAAGGGTTTCACTGTGCACAGTTTTTGTTCACAGTAGTGTTGGTTTAAAGACTCAGATTTTGGTTTGGCAGAACATCTATGGTTTTAATAGAGTATTTAGTTTATTTTGACTTCCTGACTGTATACCAAAAATCTAAAAAGCAGAGAATGTCACCCACATTTGTATTTATAATGACTATTTCTTTAAACGCTACAGAACCAATAGAGTGAGTCATTTATTGTGTATGGGGCAATTAGTATCAATTAAACAGTCTGAATAGAGCACAGTTCATTGTAGTGCACCGCACAGTAAAGGGGAAAAAAGTACACAGTAAAGATTCACATCAGCAGAGCCTGACCGCACTCATCCTTAAAGTAAACATTGTGACATTTTTGTATTGTAATAGATCTGTAATAAACATGCTTTACTCAAGGTTTGGTTTGTTTGATGTCTGTTTCAATGTGACATTTTCATGAAAAGAGTGCTTGACCACAAAAAGAAAACACTGTTGCATTATTCCAAATTCTGTTGTCTCCAAAGCTTTTACATAACACTGTTCTTCACATAACACAAGTTCTAATTAATCTACTAAGATTAACATGATCCATAAAAAGTAATGTATCAGAAGCACAATAAGCTATAAAATAGCTTTGCCTAAAATATCACACTATGGTGAATTTCAATAGGCCTCACTACATGTATAACTACATAAGCCTATTATTTAATATAAAACACGAAAAGTAGTTAAGAAATTAGTATTTCTTGCTATCACAGATAAAAAAATATAATAATAAAAAATCCAACATGTTTTAATTTTTTTTTTTAGAATATAAACCTAAATATGACATTCAGGTTAAACTAGTTCCATTTCCTAGCATAACAAATTAGAGATTAGAATTTAAAATTCATAAATTAAAGAAATATTACCCTATATCTTGATATCAATTTGACTATGATCAAAGTGTAAGCTTCATGAAAATTAAAACATCTTTATGATAATAATTAATAAGGTATGAAATTGCTAATTCATTTACTTAATTTGAAACCTTTTTCATTAATTACACTGATTACAATATTGAGATATTTCTAAAAAACTCCAACGATAACATCTTCTGACAGCAATCCCCTTGCTAAGGCTCGGTCGATGAATATTTATAAGGTCATGTCGGCGTTGCTTGGTAACCCCTCCCAAGGCTTACAAAACGTAACCTAATTAATATTCATAACCCAGGCCTTCAACCATAGTAGGAATCATGTTAATTCGCCAGTTGAGTAGCGCCCACCTGCTAGCGTCTACCTCGCGGCCAATCAGGTAGGTGTTTTGGACAAACGTCATGCTGCGTAATGAATAATCATGAGCCAATCCTTCAACGTAGTATAATTCCTGAATCCGGGATCCAGTGAAACGCAAATAGCGAGAACCAGCTGTGTGTAGTACTTTTTGCATCCTCACGCTCTCGTTGGCTGCATCCTCTGTCAATAACTATGAGCTCGTTTCAGGAATGGTGGTTTCAGTCGTAGCAGCTGTACGGTTTGTCAGTGCTGGTGTTTAACGTTAGTGATTTAAGCTATCACAAACAGAAGACTGGCGAATTAATCCAAACATGGTATGTAGCAATAATATGAATGCGATTTTACACATCTTACATTGGTTATGTAGTCCTTATTCACGTAAATACTTGCTTTGCAGCTTACGGTAGCATCGGCAATATAAAAGCGATGGAAATAGGACATTATTCAAATATGTATCTCTGTATAGGTTAATAATATCTGTATTGCCTCAATGTGTGATAAAATACACAAATGTCCATTACAGCTCATGTCTTGATTTCTGCACAAAAAGCACTACAAGATGTTTTTATAGATGGCACATTGAATATGTAAACAATGAAAATGCAAATAATGCATTAGACCGCGTGCAGTGTTTATACAAAGATGTTATTTTATCATTTATGAATTTTACAACTGTATATTTCACATTTCTTTGGCAGTACGGTTTTGTGAACCATGCACTGGAACTTCTGGTGCTGAGAAATTATGGTCCAGATGTGTGGGAGGACATCAAGTGAGTTCGTATGGATTTCTCTGTTACATCACAGACACACCTGTATTGTCATATTCTTCTTCTTTTTATTTTTTTATAAAAAAACATTTGTTGGTTTATTTTTACATTTACTCTGTGAAAATATGTGTTTGTACATATAATAGATGTTCTCAGATATAAATTCAGATAACTTAAGGAGAGGAGTGTGTGTGACTATTAATGTGTTATTGACAATGGCACTTACAAAACTGTGGCTAATGCTTTTTTATTCTTAACACCTTTTCTCAATGCCTAAAAATACAATTCATGATATTTATAGCTCAGTATATTGCGATTGGACAGTCTTTACTACCATATGCTCTTTTTCATTAATTCAGAGCATGAGAAATCACGTATAACATGTCATGGGGTGAAGTCACATGTGTACAAATTTTTCCTCTTGCACAAACAGTTCAGCTTTATTTTGCTTCCTCCGTCTCTTTCACTTGACTTTTAAGAGCAGTCTTTTCAAGTCACGGCTGTGCTTAATGTAAACAAATGTTTTAGAGCCTGTTTAAGCTCAAGTTGTGTGCTTGATTTTCTGGCAACATTGAAGTAGTTGGTTATTGCAGCATTTTTTTCGGCAAGCTTCAGTTTTATCACAATGTTAGCAACATCTTACAGTGCACTGTACAAGACATGATTAATGATGTTTCTATTTCTATTTTTAGGTTGTGTTTACAAGTGTTTTCCCTTGTTGATACTATTGTAACTTTTTGGCTGCACTTCTCTTTGGTCATCATTCTTATTTTTTTAAGCTCAAAGTTTGGTAATATGTCCATGCAAATCACATTTTGACCCGACTCTAAAAACCCTTATGCTTTATTAAATATATATATATTTTTTTTATCAAAATTTAAATATATGTGATTACCTTAATGTTAATGATGTAATAGTAATTACTAGATGTTTGAAATATTTTTTATGATATTTTTCTTTTAGGAGAGAGGCGCAGGTTGATGTAGAAGGACAGTTTCTGGTCAGAATTATCTATGATGATGCCAAGACATATGACCTTGTGTCTGCTGCAAGCAAAGTACTAAGTAAGGTTGTTTTTGTTATTGTTGTAATTTTGGAAAGATAAAGGTAATCATTAAATTGGTAAAACAATGGTTTTATTAAATAAAAAGCAACCTTTTATAAATGTTCTATTAGTTCACTGATTGAAGTGACAGAACAACTTGATCTTTAATTTAAACGATGAAATTTTACAAAATTAACTTTTAACAAAATTACTTTGTTTAAATGTAAAAATCTTCTTGATTTGCCTGTTGATTTAAGTCTGGTTTCTTCTTCTATAGAAATGGATGCTGGAGGCATCTTGCAAATGTTCGGAAAAATGTTTTTTGAGTTCTGTCAGGAATCCGGCTATGACACGATCCTTCGAGTGTTGGGCTCCAATGTCCGTGAATTTTTACAAGTAAGAGGCTACAGTTTTTATCACCAAGAAAGTGACGCAAGTAACACGGTCTGTTCTTTGTTCCACACACTGCATGTCCTGTACTTTTAGTGAGGGGGATTTTTTAAATAGTTTAAAATAATAGAGTATTGTATAATAATAGTCTTGTTAGATTATCACAATTAAAATGACATGATTTGTGTTAGTGCAGATTGTTGACAATAGCATCATCAGCTATATTTTTTAATTAATCCTTAATGTCCATTCGTTTACAGATAATGCTTTGTAAAGAATGTCTTTTTTTACCTTATTTTGTTAAAAAATTCACACAGCTGTGCCCATTGTGCGCATAATTCATACAGCTGTGTTCATAAAACTAAATGTTGCGTAGTATGTAGCTTTGCGCTACTAAAAAACTAGATACTAGATACCCTATTTCACCCTTTTTCATTTTACTCACTTCGTTTAGCTGAGCAAAAATCTGCTCTTTACATCAGCACATTAATATCAGTTTGTTCTCTCTTTCAGAATCTGGACGCATTGCATGACCATCTGGGCACCATCTACCCCGGGATGCGCGCGCCCTCCTTCCGCTGCACGGATGCAGAGAAAGGGAACAACCTCATTTTACACTATTACTCAGAGAGAGAAGGTCTTCAGGACATCGTCATAGGGATCATCAAGACAGTTGCACAGCAGATTCATGGAACTGAGATTGAGATGAAGGTGCTGTGCTTGTGCATTGATTGTCTCCCTCATAGATGTTGCTTTGTTCTTTTTATTGTCTTTAGCCTGGCAGAATTATTGAGAATTATTGCACAAAAAATTTAAAAATATCCACAATGTCACAACAATAATGACAACAATAGATAGATAGATATATAGATAGATAAATAGATCAATCTATGGAATAAAAACAGGACTAAATTACATTTTAAAATATATTACTAGAAAATATAATAGAAAACCATGCATTTAAATTGTAATACTATAATTGTAAAAGATTACTGTTTAATAAATGCAGCTTTGGTGAATAGAATAAACTTATTTTAGAAACATTATATTTATTTATTTATGTATTTATTTATTTATATATATATATATATATATATATATATATATAATGGTATTTTTAAAAAAAAAATAATGT
>JAUCMU010000001.1:12688131-12703172 GCA_032275025.1 Enteromius treurensis
TTTCTTATTACTGGTTGCCTTGTAACAATGATCACATAAGCACTACCATCTTCCTTCCTATTTGCTGTCGTTACCAAAAGTTGATCTTTATTTGCATAAAGTCGAGAGATTGTCAACTTTGTCACGTCGCTGGACACAGGAAGTCAAAACCTAGTTATATTGTAAACAAAAGCACATTTATTTTGAAATAACTAAGATCCGGGGTTACTAATGTCAGTTTTGACTCATGGACAAGGCACTTGGGCTGGGCAATATGTATATCGTACGATATATTATATGCGCATTTCGTCAGTAAAGCCGGTTCTTTGATTAGCGGTAAATCTCCGTCACCTGTTTTCAAAAGGAACGCCAGCTTATAAACAAAGCTGTAGATCACGGAGAAGCTATGCCAACGAATGACCCGCAAAACTCAACGCTCAGCTTCTCCGTGATCTACGGCTTTGTTTATAAGCTGGCGTTCCTTTTGAAAACAGGTGACGGAGATTTACCGCTAATCAAAGAACCGGCTTTATTGACGAGATGCACGATGCACGATGTACGATTCCTTTGGAGGCCATATTTGGCCCCCAAGCTGTATGTTTGACACACTTGATTTAGATTTTGTAAGTGTACTAGTCTTTTGAAATTCCACATCAACCATGTTGTATTTTCTGTAGCTTTTATTTAATTAACTTCAGTCTTAACTATCTATCCCTCGTAGTCTGTTCTTTTCCAACTACACACCTTCCAACACATGTATAATGCTCTTTTAAAAACAAGGGCATGAGAACATGTCCTTGATTTACATTCTAGGCATACAGACAAGAATGCACTTCATGGAGCATTGCTAACTAAACAAAACTGGCGGGTAGAATTTCAAGGCTGGCTCACCAAAAAAAGCAATATTTACTTAAAGCCATCCGTATCTATGTGGTCCAAAGGTCTCATAAAGGACTGGACTCTCTCTTTAAAGTTTGTTGTGATACAGTGTAGATAAGTGGTTGGAGAACTAAACGCGAGTTAAACTGACAACATTTGTGTGCATTGTCAAGAAAACTTGTTCTAAATTTGGATGATAGATTCTCTTAAAATTTACATTTTTTATTTTATATGGCTGTATTTATATCACAAACTAGGACCAATTGTTCTTTTAGAGTAAAGGCCACAAGAACTATTTAAATGCTTTTTAAACTAATTTACTAAATACATGTAGATTAAAAATGCTAAGAACATCTATATATGTTGTGAAGATATCACTGCATCAAGTAGGTTAATGTGTTAAATATAAAATTGGGGTAGGAAACTTAAAATATCCAAGTGTCCTTTGAGGTTCATCATACCACAGGCACATTAGCTATTTCTAGCCGTCTCATCAGTTTCTCAAAGTCTCTCTATTCTCTAAAAGGTGGAGACTGTTGGTGATAAGTACATGACTGTGAGTGGTCTTCCAGAGCCCTGCACCCACCATGCAAAATCCATCTGTCATCTGGCCCTGGACATGATGGAAATCGCTGGACAAGTGAAAGTAGATGAGGATCCTGTGCAGGTGATCACTTTTCTTGATCCAGTTACCAGTTTAAACAAAAATCACATTTTTATGCATACTGTAGCACATGAGGTTCTGTTAAGGTCTTTTGTTCCAGAACATCTTATCAGCTCCAGGATAACGAAGTATCATTTTCAGCCTCTGTCAGAATAGCTGAAATATGTGAAAACAAAATTAGAAAAGTGTTTGCTCAAATCTTATCATAGCCTGCTGACTGTAAGATTGAATTCTTATTCAAGTATGAAGAACGTTATAGCAATATCACTCGAAGAGATTACTGTTTAATATATGAAATTCTCTATAATATAGTAAAGAATGTTAGCTCTGGTTCTCAGTTTTGGCCATTTTTTTTTTTTTTTCTTTTAGTAAATGTCAGTAAATGAATATTAGTAATGGCAGGTCACGTTGTATTTCATAATTTCACTGGAATGGATAGGGGATCATAGGGAAGTGGGAGCTGCGTGTTAGGGCTTTGTGCTGCCATAGAGAACATGATCATGTGAATCCCTCTGCTAGGATCTTTTTTGCTAGTTACAAAAAAGTTGTTTGATTTTTCCCACCGGTTTCTGCAGTTAAAGGGGTTACTCCATTCCAAAATGAAAATTTTGTAATTAATCACTTACTCCCATGTCGTTTCAAACACGTAAAAGCTTTGTTCAGTCAATGAACACTGTCAAGGTCCAGAAAAGTAAGAAAGACATCGCCAAAACAGTCCATCTACCATCGGTGGTTCAATCTGAGTTTTCTTAAGTGATGAGAATACTTTTCGTATTCAAAGAAAATAAAACTAACTATTTTACTGGACGTTGCTACGTTTCTGGGGGTTAATCATGTTTAATATATTGCTGTCTATGGGCGGGTCAGAGAACTGTCGGATTCCATCAAAAATATCTTAATTTGTGTTCCAAAGATGAACAAAGATCATATCGGTTTGGATTGACATGAGGGTGAGTAATTGGAAAAAAAAATTCCCTGAAAAAAATTTTTTTGTGGTGGAGTAACCCTTAAATCATGATTGTATTTAACAGTAAAACATGTAATTGTATGTAATTTTCACAGTGATAAAACTTTAAATATCCAGCATTTTAAATATTTGATATTTGAAATATTTAATGGCATCTATGAATTTATGAGGATAAAATGAGAATTAATAGCCGTTCAACATTATAGTATAATTGAAATTCAGGACTAAACTGCAAATTATCAGTTTTATTAATCATGTATTAACAATTACACAACACATATAATCACACATATTTAACTATAGAATAAAAACCTTCAAGTTTACCTAAAACAACATTCACAATAAATAATAAATGTATTATTTAGCTTTGTCTTTTATAAAATATGCACTGGCAATGTTTCAGAAATAGCATTAACACATAAATGAAAAGTTTAAAAAGTATGATGTTTTTAACTCACAATATAACATACAAGTATATACTGGTCATTGTGTATTAAAATTTAATTCGTAAATAAATTCTAAATGTTTGGACTTGTTTTATGCACTGCCTCATAGCATAAATTAAACAAAATACCTGGCATATTTTGTGTACTCGGCTAATGGGCTTACACAAGCACCCACCCACCATGCTGTCCTTCATAAAACCCCCATCATAAAACATGCTCCTGTGGAAATACAATTTAGCCAGTGTATTAAGGATGTTTTATGTTTTCTAAGAATAGCTCAAGAATACATCTCAAAGGTGTTAGATCTGTCTGCAGTAAAGTCTCAGTCGGGGTCTTATGTTTTACCAGACGACACAGGTTTGTTTTTTAAATGTGCGACTGTTTGAAGGTGTGCTTCTGGAACACTAAGAGCATCTAAATAAGAGAGAGAACTGTATTAGGCGAATGGCATGTATGCTTTCACACAAAGACACTCACGCACACAAAAGTAAGCACAGTATGGCAAAGGGAGACACCGTCAGATCATCCTTCCTTTCAGTGTTTAAAAATACACCCACATTAACTTTTTCTGAACCGTTAGCTCGGCTCTGGCACGTACGCATGTCTCGCTCAGAGGAGAAATGTTCTATGCAATTGCTAGAAAGACATGCGCGCAATAAATGAAAAAAGTAAATGTTTTCTTTCTCATAAATATGTCCAAATTTTTAAATACAATGTGAATATTAAGGAGTTATGTGTGTATTTGTTTGAATATTTCACACAATTACTACCTAACTGTTATGTTTTGGAGCAGATCACCATTGGAATCCACACAGGAGAGGTGGTCACTGGAGTCATAGGTCAAAGAATGCCCCGTTACTGCCTGTTTGGAAACACGGTCAACCTAACAAGTCGTACAGAGACCACAGGAGAGAAAGGAAAGATAAATGTGTCGGAGTATACATACAGGTGAAAGCAACCTGAATAACAGAATTCTGCACTGTAAAAAATGTATAAATGATTGGGGTACGTTTTACTAGAAAATGCTATTTCAGTTGTCCAATGTATTAGCTGTTTGTGAAGTGCCAGATACATTAAAATAGTATCTTTAGGATTTACAAAAGACGTGCAGTGAAGAATTACAATTCGTACATATTTTACAAGGTGTCTAATTCACTCACTCATACAAATGTATAAGATTTTTGAGAAAGAGTTGCCAGTTTGTATTAATTTGTGGGAATGATCTACACCTCTAAACATACCTGTCACTGGTGGTTAGACAAATCGTACAAAGTCGTAGCCACCTTGTAAAATATGTACAAACTAGCCGTGAGATTGTGATTATGCACTTGTAGGAGTTTTCCTTTTGGACGTAAAATTTATGGAAGGATGGTGTTAAATGAATCATGCTAAATTTGTGCTTGTCAAATTACTGGTATTTGCACCATTATTTAACATTATTTGCTTATTATTTAATTATTGAAATGATCAGGGGTGCGTTTCCCAAAAGCATGGTTAGCCTACTATGCTCGCAAGTTCCATGGTTACCAGCATAGTTCAAAGATTTGGTGTTTCCCGAAAGCATAGTTCAAACGAACGTTCGCAATCAGTGCCACAAACATACACTGTTAGAACTACAGCTTTGGACCTGTGGTCCGAAGCATAGTTACTTGTTAGTAAGATATATGGGCTTTAATAAATCTGCTCTTGGGCATAAGAAGCATACTAACATGCATTACTATATTTATCTTACATTCTATCTAAATATAAAATGCGTTTTAATTCTGTATTATTGCGTGTGTAATTCTAAACACCGTTTTTGAAAAATGCGCATGTGCATAAATAGGTAAGGGAACCTCAGGAGTATGACGGACAGTTAGAGGGAACCCGCGATGATTCAAAGATCAAATAAAGCAAAATGAGCAAAAGTGAACAAAAATAGTAAATTAGTCAATATGTGTCATGTTTAACACAGCAGCATCTTGGAGATCTCTAATCGGTAGGTTATTCCTCCACCACATGCGTGACATCATTATCAATAGCCCTGTGTTGTTGAACTACAGTTATGTGATTCAAACGACAGAGATGCAACCGTTTTCGTGTGTAGCTAGTTTGTTTCCAAAACAATGAGTCGCACTATGGTGGTTAATCAGCGAGTTACATTGTTGTTCAGGAAACGCACCCCTGGCTAATTGTGCACATTGCAAAATTTTCCCAAATTTTTTTACACTAATTTGCTCTGTTTAAAAATCTGGCCCAAGGAATTTATGAGTGTAATTTACTAGAAAAATAAACAATCATTAAAATTACAATAAACAACATGACTTTTAACACTATAATTAGTGCTGTCAAATGATTAATCGAGATTTATGTGGGTAATATATTTGTGTGTTCTGTTTATCTTTATTATGTATATGTAAATAAACACACATAGAAAATATATACGCGTTTACATGCATATATTAATATTTATATAATTTATATTATAAATATATATATATTTAATATATAAACATAATATATTTTTGCTGAAATATATAAATGCATGTGTGTGTATTTGGATATGCATAATACATATACACAGCACGCATTACATATATTATGTAAACAAAAACTTGTTTGGGATACGATTGATCATTAGATCATAATATAATTGAATGAAATCATATTAAATTTTGTGAGATTAATTACAATATAATACAATATAATAAACTTTATGTGTGTGTGTGTGTGTGTGTGTGTGTGTGTGTGTGTGTGTGTGTGTGTGTGTGTGTGTGAATTGCTGTTATTGTGTTGTTTTGTTTCAGGTGTTTGCAGTCAGTGGAAAACGCTGATCCTCAGTTTCATTTGGAGTACAGGGGACCTGTAACCATGAAAGGAAAAAAAGAACCGATGAAAGTGTGGTTTCTCTCTCGCAAGACCTAACAGACATGCCGCAGCGCCACAGTGTTGCAATTTTTATTGTGTTGCCAACTAATGTGTGTTCTTTATGTAATCTATGTATAGGAGCATACTTTGTTTTCTTCATCAAGATGATTTTTTTCTTTCCCTCTCTAATTAAGAATATTCTTTAGTGACCCCTGCATTTCAAGTGCCAATTACCACTGATTCACAGACAATGACAAAAAAAAAAAGGGGGGTAAATGGTATTACATAGCTAAAGGTAATCAGAGCATTAATTTTATGTAGAAATATGAAAATGACTGTGGATTTGATATTAATCTTACTATTAGAGTGACAGCTATTGAATAGATTCAATACAGGAACAGAACATCAGAATAAATAAAACTGGAACATGCTAAATACACTATACAACATGCACACATGCTCATCAAGTGTTCGTTTTCATCTTGGTTTATTTATAGTAAAGAATGTGACAGTATTTACTGTAGATCACTACCATGTCCAGAATTTTTTTTTTTCCAAACAAGATGTTTTCACTTTGTATTAAGTCCTATATGTTTGAGTGTTCGTATTTAATATTAAGAACACTACAACTTAGAAATACTATTAACTTTTTTTTTTTTGCACATATTAATTAATAAACCTGCTGATGTTCAGAATCACAACACATTTTGTTACTGTACCAATGTATTATATTGGAAATACTCAGTTTAACCATAATTAAATTAGCTAAACTGAATTTATTTTTCATGTTTCGGAGAATAATGTGCATGCTGTAAATAATAAAAATGCCTGCACATTGGAGCATATTTACAGCCACACATTGCATTGGAAAAGCTGCCAAACCTGTACATACAAGCTATTTTATATAAACACAATTTACTATACATTTACACTAATGTTCTTGTGTTACTATGAGTAGTTATTGTGTCAATGAATAGACTCTAAACACGTTTCTAAGTATATTAATTATTTTAAAAGTTCATATATTTGATTAGTGTGAGAGTTTGTATTTTTTTGTATGTCACAGATAGATTGTTTTATCAGAAACCATGTCACATGCTTTTATGTATACCTCTGTTTGCAGCATATATTTAAGTCTTTATTAAAATATAATTAACAAAATGTTCAGTCTGATTTGTTTGTTTGAGTTGTAGGAAAAAAACTAAATAACACTGTAATAGCTATTGAGAGCCTTGCTTTTACAAAATAAAAAAAAATAAAAAAATTCAGTAGCCTTCATGGGTATTTCATTTTAATGCCTCTAAACACATTCGTAAGTCTGTTTTTCTGCTTCTAATACATAGTTATATGATCAAAGAATATAAACACAGTCAAATCTAAATTCATATTGTTTTAAATAAAGTCAAACACAGACCCTCAGGCTCTGTCTCTTTATGGACAATGTGTTATGAAAAGAAACATTAACAAAAAATATAAATGTCAGGAGATGAAATATACTGAAAGTGTTTATTTTCTGGAAATTGTGAAAATGCTTACTAGGATCATAATTTTGACTGCTTAAACATGAGCAAAAATGCTACAACAATATGAGCAGACTAATGTATTATCATCACCAGAGACAAATATTGCCTTTTTGCAGTCAGACATTAACAAACACTAAAGCAATAAGCCTGCTGCTCAATATGAGTCACTCTCCAAATCTGTTTCAAATATTAGAGCAACTGTCTCCTTCTTGTGGTATGAATATGTAACTTCTTTGTTGCTTCCATCTAAAAACTAATACAAAAAGAACTTTACCGCAATTCATATTTCACCTTGACCTTAGAAGTCACGATAAACCCAATATTTTCAATATTTCAGCTTCCCATATTAGATAAATCAACTTTCATTTGTATATTACAGATAATGTAGTTGATCATTGCCTTCTGGATATAAACTGTGCTAACAGTACTATTCCTCTGTAGTAAAATACAACATTATGCCAAGTACACTGCTAATTATGTAATAAAAAGATTAAAACATCATAAAAAACAGTTTTGAATTGCGTCTAAGAGTCAATGGGAAGATATTTGATGCCCTCGTGATAGAGTTCAAGTTTAAATCACAAGAAAACACAGCAACCAAGCATGACTTCATCCTATTTAATAAACAACCTTTCAACTTTCATACAATTGTGTGGGAAAATAGCAGATAATCAAACCTACAGTCTGTGAACCACAGAGGCCTCAAAAAAGCACATTTTATGCAAAATATTTTTTTTATTTTTTAGAAATTAATACTTTTATTGAATAAGGATGCATTGTTGTAATGCAAAGGTTCACATTAGACCAAAGTTAGTATTACCAGCTGCTGATATCCCAGCTTTAAATAAAAATTTTACTATACTTTTAAAAGTAGAAAAAAGCTATTTTAAACGATAATAATAACTCACAATAATATCGCTTTACAACATTTTGAGAGAACAAATGCAGCCTTGGAGAGCCTAAGGCTTATTATTAACAGATTTAATAAAATAAGATCACTGTTATTTGGTTAAAATAATTCATATTTTGCAAATAAACATTAGACCACAACTTTGTGAACTTTTTAAAACCGTAAATATAATAAATTAGTTTAGAGTTTTTCTTATCTTGGTTTTCAATGGGACGATACCAAAGGTCTTGCAATGGGACGATACCAAAGGTCTTCAAAGGTCTTATGGCCTGTTGAGAAATTAAACCTGAGGTAATAATGAAATAAACTATTATCAGAGATTATCATATCTCTTTATATCTCTTTATCTTTTCATGGAGTCTTCAGATGAAACGTCCACTCCACTTCATTGCTTGTCTTGTAGAATTATTCGATGAAATTTTCATTATCAACAAATATGCTGCAGCTCTATTCACTCAAAACTTAAATCACTGTAAGCAATGACAGTGCATAATTCTCAGTAAGCTGGTGAGTCATTACAAACATGAATAGTTTTGCCTTTAACAGTTCTCAACAGGTTTAACAGATGTCAAATTACGCTTGCTAAAATCCATTGCCTAAACACACCACTCAGTTCTTGCTAGATAAATCACAACAAGCGAACAGACACACCCTACACAGTTTAAACAGCAAGCAATTCAAACAAAAGCAGGACTTTGTGTGCATACAACAAAGTAGCTACTGCCATGTGAATATTTGACCACACAATACAAGTGAGTGCTTGTTCTCATGGAATGACTTGTAGCCTCCACTCTTTTACAATTAGTGAATAAGCAAGGCATGCTGGGATTTGTAATGTATAGCCTGGAGGGAGGGTGAGATTTATACTCGGTTGAGCTTTACTCAGCCACATCAGCATGAAGATAATACTTAGATAAGACAGCGTGCTGTCACTGGTACAAGTATAAAAGACAGGCACGGGGTACAGTTAGGCCACTGTCAGAATCACACCAGACTGTCATCATGACCTTCAACGGGACCTGGAAAGTCGACCGCAATGAGAACTATGAGAAGTTCATGGAGGAAATGGGTGAGTGGACACACACAAATTAGGCATAGCCTGTGAGAGGTTGAATTCGAGATCAAACGCTGCAAGATTCTTTGAATTTCAGGCAGTCATTATTTATAAGGTGCATGTGCACTGCATATATTTTATCTATAACAGGCATCAACATGGTTAAAAGGAAACTAGCTTCTCATGACAACCTAAAGATCACCCTGGAGCAGACTGGAGACAAGTTCTCAGTGAAGGAAGTCAGCACTTTCCGCACACTGGAAATTGAGTTTACTTTGGGCGTCACCTTCACCTATTCTATGGCAGACGGCACTGAGCTCACAGTAAGCACAATGACCTTAGGTGTTTTGTTTTCTTTCCTTATTATTCCATAAAGACCGTTTAAAGTCCCTGGAAACTCTTACTGCACAAAAAGGTTCTTTATAGAGGAAGATTATATAAACTGTTCTTCACACTAAATAAAACATGTTCGTTGCAAAACGTACCAAAAAAGTACAAAAGAAAGTATTAATATGTACACATTGGATACTGATATGCACCTTCTAGGGGTTAATAGGTACAAACATCTTTTGAAAGGGTACCTTTCAGTTACCTCAGTGACAGCTTTTGTACCTTTAAAGTGTAATGATCAAGGGCAAAGGTTCAGATGCATGTTGAGCAGTGCTGAATGGTGATGCAAACAATAACACAGAACTGCAATGTTATACATTAACTCTTTTGTGTTAAATCAGGGTCACGTCACATTTACTGAATGTTGCAAGCAGGTTATTTGCTTAATCAATGTGCTTTTCCAATGGGAGTGGAAACTACAAAGTTCCCACCTTGAATTTTTAAGTGGTCAAGAATATGCAACATGTACAAGCCTCCTGAAGAAACAATCAGTTACTGGAGAACTAGATCACTGCTTTATCACCGCTCAGTTCAAAAAGAGCCTGACCATAGATCTTCTTATTGTAGGGAAGTTGGGTCATGGAGGGTGACATGCTTAAGGGAACATTCACACGCAAGGACAACGGAAAGCAGCTTGTAACAACCAGGAAGATTGTTGGTGATGAACTTGTACAGGTCAGTTGTCGTTTATTATGAAATGAAGACAAAGTCTTCGATCAAAACTTGTGTAGCCTAACATTTTGAGTTTTTTTTTTTTTTGTTTGCTTACAGAGCTATACCTATGAAGGAGTCGAGGCCAAGAGGATTTTCAAGAGGAGTTAAAGTGACATCAGCATTCCAAAAATTCTATTTGGACGATATGAAACTTTTACTTGTTGCAAACATGGATGTACAAACTGATAATAAGGGGTTTTAACAATTGGCAGCCCTGAAGTTTACAAAGTATGCATGTAAATCATTTGCACTGTGAGTTTTGATATTTGTGGCAATAAAGCCATTTTTATATCCTTTATTGAGCAGTTTTGTTTACGTGCAGTATGTCTCATGATTCCTGGCAAATGACCTTATAAAAAAGACAAAACAACAACATTGAGTCAGCACAGGAAAGTACATTTAGACTAAACTTGCAGAACAAAGAAAGAGATTGCACCAGTGATTGGACATTTGAAGTTTATTAAACAAAGAATAAAAATAACTGCATAGACATCTCCAAAAATATATAGTGGATATAATTTTACATTATTAATTTATTTTGAATCTTGTCAGTGTTTTGCATGAAAAAAATCGCAGAAAGGCACTCCACAAACAACCTCTAGGGAGTATGTACAAAGGTCCATTTGCAATAAAATTAAAGTCAAGAACACAATCGCTATTTTTGTCTTTAAGACTCTGACAATTCTTTGTTTTATATACATATATACTCTGTTACGATTTAGTAAATGATAATCAATTTGATATTCAGCATAAAATGGTCATTCCTGTTCACAAGCAAATACTGATTCAAGCCAAAGTGCATACTGCCCTCCTGTGGATGGCTCTTATAAGATATTCGAACATCACAATTTACAGAAAGAGGGTACAAAAGGACAAGTCTCTCTTATGCTGGCCCTCAAATACAAATACACTGTAATTACAAGTACAAAAACAATCCTTTTCTTTGGCAATTCTCTTGCATTAGTTCTCACTGGGTCACCAGGACCTGACAAGAAAAAAGACTGATTATATTGCATTGTTTTTAAATTCATGTGACCCTATAGACAACAAGCAGTTTGGAGAAGGAATAGATGTTTTTAAATACATAAAGTACAAGTCAAAGGGCTAAACACAATTATTCATTCAATATTATCTCAATAGTCATTCAGTGGCTGAATTCAGAACAACAGTGTTCATTTGGTACTATTTGGTATTATTATTTACTATTATAGTGTTAATATTATGAATTAGCCTTAAGATTTTATGTGATTGTCATTTTTATTTTATTTTTTTAAATTAGTGTTTTTATTTTTTTTCAGTTGCCAATGCAACATTTTGCATTCAACTAATGTATATATTTGATTTTTATTGATTTTATAAATGACTTGAAATAGGTTTAGTGAACAGTAACAACCCTGTAGCATACTACCCTCACTATTTTACTATACTGTATGTTTTGTATGGCAGATATAGTAAGTCTAGTGTCCATTGTGTTTGTTTATTATTCGTAATTGACCTTTCCCTTAACAAAGGTATGACAAGGACAAACACATTCTACTATCAATCCAGCAAATTATGGTCATAAATTCACCTCCCATTATCTCTATTATCTTTTTACCACTAGCCCATCTCCTTAAATGTTCTTTATCAAAATAATATAGCACTGCATGTACAGTACCACTGCCTTGTAACAATCTTACGTTTGCTTGGCTCAGCTAAATGTTTTTTTCTGCCCAACAGTTTCACTGCTTTATGTTCTTTTATGGTCTTTCTCAGAACCCAAAATTTGAATTCAGATATTCAGGCTGATATCTGTACCAATGTTGGCTGTGTTAGCTCAGCTCTATTCTGATGAAATAAGACACAAATAAATACAAAGTAATAAAAAGGTGCAAGTGCAGAACAGTAAAATGATAAATCATCATTCAGCTGGGGAGCTTGCGTGTATAAAATATTCTATCAATGAGCCCGGTTGTCAGGCTCAGACGAAAAGTATTAAACTATTCAGATAAAATGATTTTGAGAAAGGTTTTTTTGACTGACATCATAGATATAGGTTTTAAACATTGTACTGCAGTAAAGTATTTATCACAACCATTGATATTAATAATTAAGTTTACAAGCAGTGTTTGTTAACATAAGTTAGGGGGGTATCATGGACTAACTATGGACAACTGCATTTAATAATTCATGCATTATCTAAATTTACAGTTCATTCTTAGTTTGTGTTATAAAACGCAATATCTAATAAAGCCAATAAAGTGGTTAAAGTCAGTACATTGCTACAAAAATGTGCAATGTTATTAATTGTGCTTTTTAAACTTTTGTATTTGAACCAACAGATAGAACCGTATCTGAAGGTTTACTGAGGACTTACCATAACTTTCACAAATATCCATGTTCATCTAGCCCTTTTGAAGTGACAGGGTGCCATTTAGCAGTGGGCTTATTGTTGCTATTGCCTGAAAGGGATAATTTAATTTAGTTAAGCTACTGACTACAGTTAGTAAGTTATGAAATACATACATTACTGTTCAAAAGTTTGAGATCACAAAGATGTCAAGAAATTAACTTTTTAAGGGCACTGCAAACTGAGTCCGCAATTTTCGTCCATATTTTTCGCAAATTAAAAAATAAATATGACCTCATGTTGTGTCAACCATGTTTACACACATCCTCTCAAAATTTTGCGTTCATAAAAAAATTCAATTCATATTCGATTTTCTGCATTTTCACATCCGTAAATGCAAATGCAAAAATATGTAAATAGTTTTCACTAAATTATTATGCAGCACAAACCTTTTAATTAATGTTTCCTGAGCAGTAAATCAGCATTTCTGAAGGATAATGAGGCACTGAAGACTGAAATAATAGCTACTTTAAAATTTAATTTAAATAATATCAATAATAATAATAATAATAAACATTTTATTCTAATATTAATTACATTTTTACTTTAAAAAAATAAATTTGTCTTGGTAAGAACAAAAGACATTCAAAAACATCTTTTACTGACCCAAACTTTTGAATAGTAATGGCAATATAATAATATATCAGATCAGCTGAGCTTTAACATACCAGGGTCAGGCTTATTTTTGGCACGCTCAGATTGGCTCTCTATGCGGCTTGAGTGCCCTGTGTCTCTCCCGTCCTTGTAAGCTCCTCTCGGCTCAGGCATGGAGAGGACCAACGGCCTCTGGTGGTGATACTTCAGTCTGTAGGTGTCCGTCATACAATTATCCACAGAGAAATAAGTAGTCAGCGCCACTCCAGATCCTGGAGACACTGAAGCAGATGGCTTATCCCAACCACAAGATCTTTCTTCAGGCTCGCTGGACACCTGAACTCCTCTCTCCTGGTCAGAATTTGATTTTGAGCTCACATCGGATGAGCTTAGGCACGTGCTATTGACTTCCATTCGCCTGTGTACTACGGTAGTGTGCAATGATGAAATGCCACGAGCGGACGCTCTGGAAGCTGTTTGTGATGGCTCCTGTAAAATTCTGGGACGGAAGGTTGGAGTCTTTATCTCAATGGGTCGCTGGGCATGTTTGGAGTAAGTTGGCATTGATGGAGCTATGGCTGATTCTTCCCTTGGCGGTAATGGGTAACTATGATTAGGCCCCAGTGATTCGTGTGTAGGGACTTCACTGGTGCTGGAACGATAAGCACTGTCTTCCTGCTCTGAGAGAGGGTTAGTGAGTTCGTCAGAACTGTTACACTCTGAACTGCTAATCTTGCCCAGGCGGCGCAGTAGAGGGCTTTCTGGGCTGTGGTGCCATTGCATGGAAACTTCCTGTTGCTCTGCTTGAAGTTCACCAGTCGATGGGTCTTTCTCTGCATTGCCCCCTTTCCTGGCACTACAGGATGAGTATCTCAGCTTCCTTCTGTTAAACATGAACACATAAATTCAGATGTCACCTTTAGATGACACCATTTCACAACATTTAACAAAATCCCCACTCATCAACCTTTTCCACCTGCACCTTAGAAAGACAAACTAATCCTGTTCACCAAAATGGACAGTTATACACTTGACCAATAGACATATACAAACATATAGTTGTCCAGGATAAATAAAAGGAAAAAATATTTGCGAATTTAGATTTAAAAGCACTCTTGCATTATTGGTGGTTTCATATGGTTCAGAAAACCTATTTCAAGAAAAAAATAATTAATGATTTTTAAGCTACAAAAGCTGTCACTGGGGCGGTACCATTACAAAAGTTACATCTTTGTACCTAAAGGGTATATTAGTACTTAAAGTGTACATATTTGAACTTAATAGGTACAAAAGGATCGCCCCAGTGACAGATTTTGTACCTTTCTTCTGAGAGTGTAGTAATATGATGTTTTTGAGCACACTAAAAATGATTATATATATATTATATATATACAATATTATTCCACTTTCCTGCAAAGCAAACAAAGTCATCTTTTAATTCTTAAAAAGTCTTTTTTCAATCTCCAGCATTTTCATGTGTATGAATAGAGGTCAATGGAACCAAAAGTATAGTGTGTATAGTGCGAAAGTATAGTCAAAACACAAAACCCATTTTATTACCTTCACTTTATCAATTTTGTGCCCCTCAAAAAACAGTTTGAATTGGGATTTATAAATTAAATTGTACTGTAGGAATTGTATTTTTTTATGCATTTATGAATAAATTTATAGATATGACAAAAAAT
>JAUCMU010000001.1:12710424-12748088 GCA_032275025.1 Enteromius treurensis
CAAATGACCTCCCGCTATGTTAGAGCTCACATACAGTACTGTACAGTAATATTGATGTATCGAAACCGAACCGTTACTGTGACCAGAAAACCGTGATACAAACCCAACCGTGGGCTCACTGTGCCATTGCATCCCTACTAAACACTATCATAGTGAGACTCATTCAACTGAAATATGCAATAAACATTAATTTAACAACATTAGATGTAGCATACAACCCTAATAAATATAAGTGATAAGAAAAAAGCTAAAAAGAAACATAGTAAAGCAAAGATAAAACATCCGATTTGAAATGCAGCGCGGTGAATTCTGGGAACGCCAATTTTTTGTTTTTCACTGTAAAAATGATCTGAAATGTCTCTTACAGTTTTTCACTTACCGTTAACCATTTAACAGGTTTTTACCGTTTAGCCCTTTTTTACTGTGTTTAGCAATGCTAATGACTGGTTTTGTTTGTGGAAATGTTGAGCTTGCTTGTTGAGAACTTAGGGAAAATAAAAATCACACATTTGCCAAGCGGAGAACAATGTTTTTAATCAATGAACTGAATGTTTTCATGTGGAAAAGCAAGCATCCGTTTTGATGATTCCAAGAAGTTTACACGGAACGGTGCTGATATTAGTGCAAATGAACCATAATGGATTGAGCGAAGTGAAATGTTCAAACCTTCTTCTCGCTGAAGAAGTATAATGTTTTCCCCTCTTGGTATCTAAATCTAATATTGCTGTCCTGACTGCTCACTGCAGGAGAGATGTACTTCAATATTCAATAACAGAAACCAAATGTTTCCAGATGTTGGTCTAAGGTGACCCTCCTTACCTTTTGTTCTGTTTTTGCTCTCTCCTGCAGACAAACCTGTGTCACCTAAGTCTGGAACGCTCAAGAGTCCACCCAAAGGCTTTGAGACCACTAACTACTGCAAGACGTACTATAATGTGGTAAGAGAGATGTGCTGGAGTGTAACACCTCCCACATGGAGCATGTTGTTTTTTTTTATGATGTGCGTGGGGTGGAAGTGGTGCCTCTGGGGAGGTTGTATTGCACAGATATTTCCCTAACACATACCACCAACCCTGCCTGTACTTGACAGTTAAGCGACTAATGTTTAAGATATTAGGAGTGGTTGTAATAGCAGCATCACAAATTATTTTAGATAGTTATGAAACACTGCAACAGATGTTTGGGATTTCTTAACCATGAGAAGCACATTCAGCTTACGTTAATGCAGAATGCAAATCCTTCTCTTTATATCCCAGTTGACATTAACATCTATATGCCTATTACAGCCAGTATATATACACTACCATTCACATGTGTGTGTATATGTAAATATATATATATTACAAAGCACTCCTGTTTAAAACATTATTGTTTTTTCTAAACACTTAACTTTAAAATGCATTAATAAAACAAGTTTTATAGACTTCAGACAATGATAGTGCATGTGAAACAGAAGCATCCATGAACCAGTTCTCACGGCTAAATATAATGCAATTCCACTTAATTTCTTTTTTGAGTAACACTGAAGTTACAGTCGTGCATTGCAAGGACATTCGATTTGTTTTAGGGTTTTAATGGCGCAGCACTGTGTCCGGTTTTCTCAGACTTGGCCTTGGTCTAATCCTTGAATTTATAGTCATAAGGCTTTAATCTGGGTTTAAAAGCCTCGCCAAACTAGACTTACTTAAAAGTTGATAATCCAAGTTTAAACGCCCACCAGCAGATGCCGCTCCCGGTTTGGCTTTGATTTAATGTCAATAGTTAAGAGATGCACAAGTTCAACATCCCTCATTTTCGGATCATTTGTATGCAAATTTCCTTCATTGTGCTCCATTTCCTCATGCGACCTGTTCCAGAAGCCTCCCTCTGAGCGCCTGCTAACCCAAAGAGCTGTTCATTTGTATGCGTAGGTCGGATTTTGCCTACATTGTGTAGATCAAATGTCCCCACAAGGATATTAAAATTGAAGTCACCTACATTGTGCACGAGGAAAACGGCTTGGTAAACAAAAACAAACTTTAATGAAGAAAGGTCTGAGAAGGATGGCTTTGGGGCCATCAGTACCGTGAGAGAAAAACAAATCTTTGTGTGCGTGAACAAGTTTATATGTGTATTTTCAGAGGTGTTGGCAGAGAATGTGTGGGCCTGTATTTGCAAATTGTTATGAATGTCTGTATTTGGTTATCGTGTGTTTGTCTCTCAGTCATGCCACAATATAGGTCATCTTTTCCATCTCATTGACTTGGGGGACAGCTGTGCCTGGGGCCCTGCGCTGTCTGTGTCTGCGCGTCTGTGTTGGTTATGTGTCATGTTTGATGAGAATGTGCAGTAACTGACCCTATACTCCTTTGAAGTCTGGCTGAAGATGAAGAGAGAGAGAGAGAGAGAGAGAGAGTGCGTGCGTGTGTGTGTTTTAGGGAGGACGCTAGTTTGAGGTCAGGCAGGGTTCATTCTTTCACAGCAGCTTTAGGGGAGGAGACCTGTTCAAGTTAAGTACACAGTTTGAAATGGCTGTAACTGCCAGGCTATCCAGGAGTCCGGTGGTATTGTTCATGTCAGGGGGGCTTGCATACATGTGCTCACAGACAAATTTGTTCTTGGTCCTGGATAATTCTAGAAGGGGGAACAAAGTTGGGTTTTTTCAAGTCTTTAAACATAATTAAAGCTTCATAATTCTGTAAGTTGATGGGGAAATATTAGTAATTATTTATTTAATGTTTTCTAAAAAAAATTAGGTTAAAATCTACATTTAAAAATACATTTCTACGAACAAAATAAAAAATTAATTGTATTTAATTGACCAGAACAGCAGGATACATTTTTTTTTAATTAATATATTTTGAGCATTGTACATATTTTTTCCAGTGACCTCTCAACTCCATATTTGTGTATGTATAAAAGACAAATAAATAAATACACTATAATAATAATAATTTCAGCAATTAAAAATTCAAATATTTTATTTATTCGTAGACTTGAAAAAAATGATTGATTCTGCGCATAATATTTCTAAACTTGCAATATTGTCCCATTGTTTATTTTATTCATTTATTTTAATTTTTTTGTTGTTGATACATTCCACAGATTAACATTTGGGTAAAAATGTAATTGATTTTGATTGCTGTTATGCTTTACTGGGTAATGGCTGCATCTCCAGGTTCATATGCTGTCTATTCGAGGACAGGTTGAAGATTTAATTTCGCATTTTGAGGTGTTAGCTGCTGAGATGTATTCATAGTTAGTCTTGTTCAACCAGGGAAGGCTTTTAATCTTAAGTTAGACTGAAATCAGAGTTAATCACGACATGCAAGGACTGGCCCAGTTCTGTCATCTCTCACACACTATCTCTGTATGCCTGCAGTGTTCTGTCTTCAGGGATAGTAAATGAATATATTAAAATGGACTCTTTGCGCTTGGCAAGCTAGCAGGTCAAAAGCAACGTGCTTCTCCTATTTCTGTAGCATTATATTCTTCCACCAATAAATGTCTGGTTGTTAAATGTTGATGCTGTGTGATGATAAGAAACCAGACAAGTCATGTTCTGTTGTTTATGCTAACTTTGAATCAATATAATATTATAGATGCATGATATTTAAACAGCCCGGTCTGGTGTGCTGTTATATGTGACACTGCTGCAAACTAATACTAATAAAACTAATGCTTAAGTTTTCATACATGCGTTCGTTTTTGTCAAATGCACAGGTGGTTCAGAATATTTTACAAACCGAGACGGAGTACTGTAAAGAGCTGCAGACTCTCCTCACAGCGTATCTGAGAGCATTCCAGCCCACTGACAGGTAAGAAAACAAACCCAGAGTCCATCATTACATAGAGGTAACAGCAGTTCAGTACCCATCCCTTTCTCTCCCTAGGCTCAGCGTGTCAGATATCAGTCACATCATGGGAAATCTAGAGGAGATCAGCTCATTTCAGCAGACCCTGGTGCATTCACTGGAGGAGAGCGTCAAGTAAGAGTCCTGTTCTTTCATTCACTCATTCACTCACAGTTTGACATCTAGTGGCAGTTACCAGTAATGCACTGTAGCTTTTATGTGGATTTACATTTAGACGTTTAAAGGGGTCGTATATGATGCTGTTTTAAAGATCATTATTTGGTGTGTTTGGTTTAACAGAACGTTGACATGCTATTTTTCACATTATTTTTCTAATACTGTCTTTCGACAAGCACAGTGTGCTCTGATTGGCCAGTTGACACAGTGCATTGTGATTGGGCAAACCCCACAAGAAATGTAACGCCCCTTACTATATTCGCAAGTTCAGCTTTTAATCTAACTGCATCTACTTTTAGAAAGCCAAATAAAACTCTTTTGCCTTGGCGCAGAAGCACAAAGCATCTCCTGACATCATCACCACTGAGTTACTGAAACCATGCCTTCTTTATTTGTTTATTTCATAGCATTAATTATTTCTAAATGAATCGATGTGTGTTGTTTGCAGAGTTCCAGAGAGTCAGCAGAGAATAGGAGGCTTCTTCCTGTCCCTCGTTCCTCAGATGAGGAATCTGTATGTATCCTACTGCTCCAACCATCCTTCTGCGGTTAATGTTCTTACACAACACAGGTGCGTAGCAATGCATTAAACACAGTGCGTTGACAACTGATATTGGATGGAGGCTCTTTCATTCATTCTTAACCGTTGAGGTCTTAGAAAAACCATCTATTAGCGTCTGTTTGTGTGCACGTTTCAGTGAGGAATTAGGAGAGTTTATGGAAAGTAAAGGTGCAAACAGCCCAGGGATCCTCACACTCACCACGGGCCTGAGCAAACCCTTCCTGAGACTGGAGAAATATCCCACACTACTGAAAGAGATGGAGCGACACATGGAGGTACTCAACCACAAAATGTACACTACCGGTTTTCCTGATTTTTATTACTTTTTTGATGATATTGAACAACAAAGTCTCTAATGCTCACCAAGGCTAATCTATTCTATTTGAATACATTTTAAAATATGATGGCAAACTGCTCCAGTCTTCAATGTTACATGATGTTCAAAACATCTGCTTAATAGTTTTGTTGAAACCCTGATATTTTCTGGATTCGTTGATGAATAAAAAGCTCTAAAGAACAGAAGTAGATATATTTTGTGATAATAAACTTTATGAATATCTTTACAGTAACTCTTAAGTAACAATTTAATGCATCCTTGCTAAACGAAATCTCAGTTTATATCACTTAACACCAGTTTAACTCATATTCTTCTTTTGTTCTGCTCAGGCGCTTCATCCAGATTATCCAGACATTCAGAAGAGCATGACCGTATTTAAAAATCTCTCTGTGAGTATTATAGGTCAACATCATTGATTTTCTTTGTTTTCAGATGTATATGAAAGGATGAAAGATGTGTCAGATGATGATGAGCTGTTTTCTCTTACAGAATAAGATGCTGAGCTTATGTGTGTGTGTGTTGTTGTGTCTTCAGGCCCAGTGTCAGGAAGTGAGGAAGAGGAAGGAACTTGAGCTGCAGATTCTGATGGAGTCTATTCGGGGCTGGGAAGGGGAGGGTATTAAGACCCTCGGCTCTGTCCTCTACATGTCTCAAGTCCTCATCCAGAACCATGGTGCTGAGGTGAGTGTTACCAAATAGTCCAGGGGTTTTCAGCACATCCTGAGACAACCTGAGACTTCCAGTGTTAAAAAATATAAGCTAAATGGACATAAATGTAAAGCTAGAAATGTTACATTTTTAAGAATTAAACTGTTTTGTATGTTCTACATGGACCCGTGTTTTAAAAACATGGCTAAAGAGCAATATTTTGTTATTTGTATTGCACATTTTAATGTTTTATTGTCGTTTCTTAGATTTTAAGTGACTGTTTTCGAATTCAGTATACTTAAAATGATACATTTAAAATGAAATCTTGATTGTAATATTCTTCTTCATCAGGAGAAGAACGAGCGATACCTTTTGCTGTTTCCTCATGTACTTCTCATGTTGTCTGCTAGTCCTCGAATGAGCGGTTTCATCTATCAGGTAAATCTTTACTGTAGTATAAATACCCAGTCCCGTCAGTGTTTCACCGCACTATACAAAAATGTATTTGTTGCTGTTTTTCTTAATATTGTAGTATTATTATTGGTTACATTATCTGTGTGTGTTGCAATAAAAACCCACCAACAATCATTATGTATATATGGAACTAGTATGTAGATATTAAATGCAAAGAGTGAAAATTATATATAAATATTAACTGAAAGGGCACAATTATGTTAAACATAGATAATGTTTGCTGTGACTGATTACATCCTGTACACTTTACATGTTTTATATGATTATTTCATGCTTTCAATCCTTAAAATGAATCCTTGAAGGGCTGAATTTCATACTCCATATTATTCTCTCATTACATTACTTCATATTACTCTGTTATTACACTACTCTGTTAAAATGACCTCAGCTGTTTGGTTTTTCATGTATTAAGAACGCTATAAAATGCTGACAGCTGATTGGTCGATTGACTTACACAGGGGAAGCTGTCTCTAACCGGAATGACTTTAAATAAAATAGAGGACAGTGACACCACAAAAAATGCTTTCGAAATATCTGGTGAGTTTCCGACCCAGTTGCCATATTGCTAGATGTTGAGAATACACATGCTTGAGCAGTAATGATGTCTGTGTGTGTGTGTGCAGGAAATATGATCGAGCGGATCCAGGTGATCTGTAACAACCAGCAAGATCTTAAGGACTGGGTGGATCACCTACACCGGCAAACCAAACGCACTTCAACCAGCAGCTTGAAAACACAGAACGTTCCCTGCCATACGGTGAGAAACAAATACACTACCGTTCCATTTAACATCTTTCACAAATGTCTCGGACTGAATGACTGATATTCAGTGTCATCTCCTTCCCGTCCAGCTGCCGTCTCACCCTCTCACCCCGTCCAGGCACTCAGAGAGCAGAGGTGTCAGCGGTTCTCCAGTCTACCACACTCTTCCTCACCTCTCTTCACTAGGAACCCCTCACAGCGGTATGATGTGGGGGCCCCTCGAGCCTCCCAAAACCCAGAAGCCCTGGAGTCTCAGCTGTCTTCGACCTGCACCACCCCTAAAACCCTCAGCTGCCTTGTGTTACAAAGAGGTATCATGTTACACTTTAACTGTATTAGGACACATCTCTAGATGAAGAATCACTGTAAACCAATGCTTCAAATGTATTATTAATTAACTAACCTCTGTTTATTAAATAAACGTATCTATGAGACTTAATTTTCTTACGTCCTTCAGGATCTCAGTAAGAGTCCCAAAAGCATGAAGAAGCTTCTGCCCAAACGAAAACCTGAGAGGAAGCCATCTGATGAGGAATTTGCTGTGAGAAAAAGTATGAGACTTTATTTTATTAATGTTCTGTCACTTTCTACATGTGCATGTGATGTATTTGTTATAAACTCCTCACATATATTGCTGCTATGTTTACTGTTAACTGTATTATATTCTTACAATGTATCCTTACCCCTGGCATCTTTTATGTGCTCTTCCTGTTTTCCATCAGGTACTGTAGCTCTGGAGGAGGATGCTCAGATCCTCAAAGTGATTGAAGCATACTGCACAAGCGCTAAAACAAGGCAAACGCTAAACTCAAGTATGCACTCTCTATAGCTTTATGTATTTTCTTGTGATTTTCATTTGCTTCGCTATTTTCAAATCTCGCTTCAGTCCAGTACTCTGACGGGATTGGTCTATGCAAATATAACTGTGGATCCCACATAATACTGGCAGTTTGGCACGGGATTTGTGACTTTTTTTCCTAATAATCAGTGAATCCCAAAGAAATGTATCACTGTGTCCACAAAACTATTAAGCAGCACTTTAACATTGATAATAATAGGAAATGTTTCAAATTTTAGAATGATTTCTGAAGGATCAGGTGACACATCAGGTAAAATTTCAGCTTAGCATTATAAATGACATTTTGAAATATATTCAAACAGAATAGTTATTTTAAAATGTTTAATATTTTACAATATAACTGTATTTTAAGTAAATGCATTTAAATAAATGAGACTTGAAAACATGAAAATTCTTGCTGACCCTGACCTTTAAAAGGGGGTGTATGTTTGGAATATGAGGCCCATATTTGAAGTCAAACAGAACACCTTTATCTGTCCTGAAGTCTCTGTCAAACACTGAAGTACAGTACTGCAACATCTTTACTGCATTTCAATGGCTATATAAATATATGTTCACTAAACTCTTTGCCACTGCGTTGACTTTAATATTTTCTGCTCTTTTAACATGACTATTTGTCTTTTTTTCTCTTCCTTCCTTCCTTCCATTAATTTTTTCACCCATTTCTCTGTTATGTTGTCCCACTATTGTTATATTTTTATTTCATTTTGTCATTTATATATTTATATATATATATATATATATATATATATATATATCATTTTTTGGCACCTTGGGCTCTCCCTGACTTTATTCCTCTTGGTTTGGTCCATCCTCTTAACCCGCCTGTCCTCTCCAATATGATTGGTTTGATCCCCATCCCTAATTAGCATGGCAGGGCACTGATTTGATGCATAATCATGTGCTGGCTGATGTTGACCAATCGTGTGTGGATGCTGTGGGTTGCCGTAGCAGCGGATTTCCCTCCTCTGATCAATCTGAAGACTCGGAATATGACAGTATATGGATAACTCACACTAACAGAATGGGTTCTGTGTCCCGTAAGAGCTGCTGCGCGTATATACATTTTGTTTGCATTGAAAGTGGCAAGCATATCATTTTTGAAGTTGACCTGTAAGGTCGTGAAGATATGGATGTTCATGAACGAGCAAGAAAGATGTTTTCAGCGCTTTCACAGTACATAGGACATTTAATAGCACAGCATCCTAAAATTCTGTTTCCGTACAATTCAGGATTATTATAGTTAACTTAAACTGAAATCAAAATACATTGACCAAACATGCTCAACAAAATTACTATCATTTTAACCAATGTTAAAATCAAACTGAAAAATAAAAATATTAATAAAAACTATTATAGTGTCTTGGTTATACTGAAACGATGCTTATATGATTTATATAACCTTTCATTAAGTTCACCGTGTTATTATCCCATTTTTATTCCACTAAAATTATTACTTTTCTGTTTCAGGATCAAGGAAGGAGTCGGGGCCACATATGCTTTTTCCTGAAGAGGAGAAAATCATTGTGGAAGAGACAAAGAGCAATGGCCAAACTGTAATCGAAGAAAGGTTAGAGCTCATATTCCTGCATCTAATTCACAGATTTTTTAACTTTTATTTTATTAGGGCTGTCAATTGTTTACATTTATTAATAATGATACTGTGAAAACAAAAACCATTAAAGAGATGGTTCTCCTTCAGTTACTGGTCCTTATTGACTTGCCAGAGTCAGCTCGGACTAACTGAAGGTGAACTATGCCTTTAACCTCTCAGTAGTTGTTCACGATGAGTTCATCTGGATGTGCTTTACAGGAGTCTAGTGGATACAGTTTATGCCTTAAGGGATGAGGTTCAAGAACTTAAGCAGGTTAGTCCACATGCAAATGTGTTGCCATGTTGTTGAAATTTCAAAATCTGGTGCCGTGACCCGGGTTCTCTTATTTTGCATTACCAGGACAACAAGAGAATGAAGCGTACTCTTGAGGAAGAACAAAAGGCACGGAAAGAGCTGGAGAAGATGGTCAGGAAAGTGTTAAAGAGTATGAACGACCCGTCCTGGGATGAGACAAATCTGTGAGCCCATCAGTACACGTACGAAAACTGCATCAGATAATTGTGTGTTGAGTTTAGTATCAGTCTTAACTCCTGACCAAAAATACTTGTAAATATTGTGACAAAACTGGACTTGATCCCCGCAGTCACAGTATTACGCCTTTTAAGCCTGATCCTTTTCGAGCCTTTTTTTTTGTTTGCCAGTGCCAAGTATCTAGTTTATTTTCAGAAATGATGAAGATAAAAGAAATGTATTGAACCTGGGCATTATCAATCAGATACGTCTCTACAGGAACAGATGCCAACTTGCAGTTTGATCCTTTAGCTCACCGTCACACACGTCATTGGTTCCTAGTCTAAAACTGGGAGTCTCAGGGATGATAAACACACTGTACCTACAAATGTTGCCAGGCCTGCATCACTGCCTGCATCCTTTTGACATTTTCAATCGTTAGCCGATATGTTCAATAAGTGATGACATTCAATAGGATTTTTCCAATGGAAAACCTCGCAATACAATTCTAGAGACATTTCTGAGGGAACTAGACTTTTTTTAGAGATTTATTTGGGGTGTCATTTCAAAGTTGCTTTTACAATAACCTCAGTTTTAATTACGTCCGGTTGCTCTTTTGCACCTTGCAGCTTGTAAGTTTTTTTTTTACTTTTATTATGATCCTCTACACTAATTGTGCATTCACAGACCCTTTTGTTATGTACAGAAATAATCCTTTATTGTATTTAATGCTCAGAAATGTGCCTTTTTGGGAAAAAAAGGAGATTTCCAGAATTTTGTCTGCGTTTCTAGCTCTCTCAGCATTTCAAAGAACCTTTTTAAGAAAAATGTATGCAAGAGTGATTTTAAATTAACACTGAATCTGCGGTTAGAAACCAACAGATTAAGAGTCTTCTATGTTGTCTGTCTAATTTATGTATTTAAATGAAATATTGTCTACTGCTAAATGACTGTGTATTGTGAAATTTGCAGATAACCTCGTATACTTTCTCTTTCCAAAGCACTCTCTTTATCTTACTCTCTCTTTCCTGCTGATTGAATTAAATAAATACAAATTCTTACTGTGACTCTTGGAATAGGATTTTTTTGTCTCAATCCCTTTATTGCATCATTAAATTCATTCTTCTGTTGCCAGATCTGTCCTTGTATGATGGCAATATCAATGTACGTAATGTATTATCAGCTACTCAAAGAATTTAAAAATCTTAAATAAATTAATAAAAGCAGTAAAATGTTATTTTTCAATGATTTTTAGAATAAAATAATTTGTTACCTTGCCAACTTAAAAGTTTTAGTTTAGTCAGCTACAATATTCCAATTGTCACCTAAATTAACATTAAATAACTTAAAATCTCAAGTTGACTAAACTTAAGATTTTAAGACAGCAGGGTAACAAATTATTTTAAGTTAAAACAACTTTCTGGAACTTTTTTTTTTATAAAAATCGTAAACTGTCACTTTTGATTGAATTAATGCAACATTGCTAAATAAAAGTATCAATTTCTTTATATCATTTGATTATTTTATTTTTTTATTTACACATACAATGATGATATCTTTTAAAGTCTTATTTACTGATGTAGTACAAAACATCGTAAAATGACATCTTGAAAAATCTGTGAATTGTTCACTTAGTCAAGTTTTTGCAAATAAACTAGTTTAGGGAGGAGCGCTGGTCGATTAATCATGGCTGGCACCGCATCACCTAATCAATCTCCCCATTACACCTGCCCAATCAAATCCCTTTCTACTCACTATAAATAGCCCCGTTCTCTTTCCTTCCGCACCTCGCCTTTTGCGCATTCTTCGGAATCGCACGACCGAAGACACATCCTACAAACACATCGTCTTACTTCAGCTCGCCTGCCTACCTCCGCAAGGACCAGATTCCTCAGCCTGCCTTCCAACAACTTGCTACCGCTCAAGCTCAACCCCCAGCCCGTTTGAGCCTCCACGAGAGCCCGCGGCTTTCTATTCGAGGCCATGCCTGCACGCTCTTTGATCTCATTCATCGCGCTATCCGCCAAAGCAATCCAAGTGAAAGAATCCTCATTACTTACCACTCGCCGGGCCTCCGCTATTTTCCTCAGCCCCAGAATCAAACAAAGCCCAGCGTTACAACTTCTCAATCGCAAGTAGCAAGGTAGCGCGGAAATGGCTGGCGCCGCCAGATGACGTCATAAGCAAGCCGCGTATCCATGATGCCAGCACGGCATTTCCTTTCACTTCTCCACAGTCTCGTATCGTATTTTATGCACCCACTCACCCATTTTTAGGTTCATTGATTTATTTAGTCATTGATAGGTACTTTATCTTAAAAGCTATCCTTCGTCCCTCCTCACCTCCGCAGAGGTCCCCCATCCCATAGCCCCCAACTTGGTCCTAGGAGAGGTCCTAGCTCTCCTGCCATTAAAACCCTCTTGTCTAACGCCTCCCCAGAAACAGCCCCCCTTCCTCCGCAGAGTTTCTGATTCCTGCCCACCATACCCATTTAATTCCCCACATGTTTATATTGTTTTGCTTGCTTTTCTTTTCCAATCCACTAATCCACGTCTCTGTCTCTACCAGCAGGTCACCGGATGGTCCAGCTCCCCAGTCCACCCTGTTCCTAGCTCTTCCATTCGAAGATTCCTGAAACTAGTCCAACCCCAAGGAGCGCGCAACTAAAAATCCCTTAGCTAACCCGTCCAGCATCCTCTTACCACGCATTCATTGGGGGGTAACGCATTTGGCTGCTGTCCTCCTTTAGCTTTTTTGGGGCTCTAGCCCTAGCTAGGGTTCAAGCCTCTAGTGTTCAGAGTCCGCTGTTCCCCCGGCTTTCCCCCCGGACAGCACGCCAAATCTGCTAAACTTTATTATTCTTGATTATTAGGACACACAAACTGGTTAATTGCTATCCATCATACTGCTGTAGGGCGAACTTTTCAGAGATAGACTTACACTACCGTTAAAAAATTTGGGTTCAGTAAGATATTTAATGGTTTTTAAAGATGCTTCTTCTGCTCATCAAGGCTGCATTTGTTAGACTAAAAATCCAGAAAAAAACTGTAAAATTGTAAAATGTTATTTCAATTTAAAATAATTATTTTCTGTGTGAATATATTTTAAAATGTATTTTATTCCTGTAATAAAAAGCATAATTACTCCATTCTTCAGTGTCACACAATCCTTTCAGAAATCATTCTAATATACTGATTTATTACTAGAATTGTCAATGTTGGAAACAGTTGTGCAGCCAAATATATTTTTTGGAACCTGTTAATTTAAAAAAAAAAAAATGTTTTATCAGGATTCTTTGATGAATAACACGTAAAAAGCAACATAATATTTTACCAAATATACAACATTTCTAAAATGTAAATCTATGCTATGACTTTTTTGTTCATTTAATAGATCATTGGTTAATAAAAATATTCATTTATTTCAAAGAAGAAAGAATAAAACTGTACTGATCCCAAACTTTTGAACAGAAGGGAAAAAGTAAACAACAGTTTTGAACGTTATTATCCATTTTAAATAAATGCTTCTCTTTTTAATATTTTAATGATCAAAGAATCCTAAAAAAAACTATTAAGCAGCTCAACTGTTTCCAACACTAATAATAACAAATCAGCATATTAGAATAATTTCTGAAAGGTCTGAAAGTGACACTGAAGACTGTAATGAGTAATGAGAGTAATGATGCTTTATATCACAGGAATAAATTACATTTTAAAATATATTCACAAAGAAAACAGTTATTTTAAATCTTACTGACCCCAAATTTTGAACGGTAGTGTATATAAATTGATTCTGTATCTCATCCAGTGCACGGTTTAGTAATCAAATAAGGCAATGCAATCTGTAACTTAACAAACAGCTTTGAGTAGAGGCCTCCTAAACTAAATTACGTCTCTGCTGTATCTGCAGACTTGGGAGAGAGAGAGAGGACAAACTTGCTTATTACGTTCTTATATAGGGCATGCAGTGAGCCACCCCAGATGTTTAAAGAGAAAAAAAAAACAAGCACATGGATTACCGCATTCCCAAAAGATGAAGAGCAAAGTCTGCCATTGCACAAACAGAAATATTGTATAATAAATCAAACAAATAGGAAATAATAATTCAGTTAAACTAAAACCATCCGACAAAAAAAAAAAAAAAGAAAATTCTTTGGGTTCTTTGGACATCAATCATAATATAATCTATCTAAGGTTCTAAAGAAAGATAGAATTAAAACTTCAAAAAAAGGAAAATGACCATTAAATACATATGTAATCTTGACCTGACTGCAAAACAATGCTGAAAAAAGACTGCAGTAACAATAAATGCATTTCATCTTTGATCACAAAACAAATATAAACTAATCGAAACATGAAACATGACCTTGAGAACACAACACACCAATAACAATACAATGATTACTATAATAATACAATGATAATAAAATTAATGCTTATTATTAATGACTTCTTATTTACTTTTAGTTATGTAATATTTGGCTTTTTGCCAGTTTTATTTTAAGGGCCAGTGAGGTCAGGAAACGACGCTCTACATGCAGTATAGGAACATGTGCGTGTCTTCTTTACCATTTACAAGGCAAATGTTGACGTCTAATGTAAAAGTTTAGAAAGCGTTGTTGCTCTTAAATATTACTGCCTAAAAGACTTTGTTAAATATATTAAGCATACAAAAAAGACCACAATAAATTTTAATGACCAATTTCATTGATTATCTTTTTCACTACAGACAAAAACATTGTTCTCAAAGCCAAGCTTTATTAATTAATGTAGTGTTCAACCCATCATTTAAAGCTAGTGGAAACAGCATCTTTGATGAAATCATGGAAGCGTGAGTTGTCTATCACTCCCGAGAAAGCATCTGTGTTCTGCTCAGCAGAAGTATTGCCAGCTCAGTCTAAAGTACAGAGCTCTGCAGAGACTGCAGGAACAAGCTGGCGCAGATCCCACATTAAACATCCTTCCAAAAGCACCAGAGGAACAAATCCAGGAAACACATTAAGACCTTTCACAGTCTACAAAAGACTAAGCAACAACCAAGTAAACACACAAAGGACCAGCAGAGGAAGGAAGTTATCGAGGGGACAAATTGCTGCTGCGATACTGCAATAGTTCCCCGCGAACACACACTGTTGTCAGTATCAAATAGTATCAAATCAATAAAGCTCTCAAGACAAAAGAAAAGAAATACAAGCATTACTTACAGATATTTATGGAAAAATAAGAATGCTTTCCCATTCCAATAGGACTAGGTGAATATGACAGCCTGGGGAGGATATCCATTTAGCACACAAGTCAGAGTAAAGCAAGAATGGAAGAGAGAATGAAAGGAAAATTCAGCAGAGGGGACAAGAGAATAACAGTGCAGTGCAGAGGCCAGAGGGAAAGGATTAGGAGAGACAGAAAGAGAGAGAGAGAGATAAAGTGAAAGGCAGTGAGAGAAAGTGCGCGTGGGTGATAATCCCTGTCCTCTGTAGAGTTCAGAAACCCGCACAGAAATCAACTCATCCACCCGGTAAATGCTTGCGGCACAACTGGGATTTGTGCTCAAGGTCACAAATAGAATATCGTAATGAATAAAAGTGCATTTTACGTAATTCTCAGGGCCCACTAAAAGTTTATTTTCATACAAAAGATCATTCACTTTATTCATTTTGGAATAAAAACCCTCATGCTGACATGATGCTGGGTTCAACGGATTTAAATTTTAAGTAAATTAAATATTTAAAGGGTTACACCCAAGCCACACAACTAAAAAACACTATACTATGTAATATGTTTCATAGTCTCATACACTGTTAAGCAAGGTGATTTTACCTGTCCCCTTTCCATTGAGGGGGGAGCTGTAACGGGACCACATGGTGGTCTGTCGGGGGGCATCCTCATTGGACACTGCGGTACCATCTGGGTTGGCGTAGAACAAGAGGAGTGGCTGGAAGTGACCTCGAATACATTTAGATGCCACATCTTTCCACTTAGAGCCAATCTAGATTTAAGATGTTAGACACAAAAATATGTCACTGAACACCAAGAGTTCAAATATCTTAGAGCAATATGATGACCTACTTTCAGGTTTTTAGAGTGTGCATCTGCAACCACAGTCCAATGCAAAATGGGAGCAAGAGATTCTTAAATCAGAGCCATATTTAAACATTGATTTAATTATTATTCACGCTAGAACTAATAACATCCGGCTTTATAGTCAGGGAAATCCAAACAGTAATTTTATTAAGGTGAGTGTATTAGCAAAGGTGATGTCACACACTGTAATCTGCTCTGGCCCTATTGGAAAATTTGGTGTATAGACATATGTCATCTATGATATCCAAGTGGTGTCCAGAGAATACAAAGATTCAAAGATTCTGTAATTGGAATAGTTGTGATGTAGACTTGCTCTGTTAAAGAGAAAATTACTTCATTCTTTATGGGAAGGTTCCAGTTGGATAAATATTCTTAAAAGTACTGCTTCAGTATCTGACTCACTGGAGCTCAGGCCAAAAAGCAGGCTTAAGCAACTGTCTGCTAGGTACCTTGACAGAGCACATAAATCACATCACATAGAGACTGTGTTTGCTCTAACTCTAAATTTTAGCTTAGATTACTCAGTCTGCACCTCATTATCAGTTTGATTAATTACATTTACTTCCATTTAGTACAGTATTGTACATATGTATGCTAGACATTATACGGACTACTACAAGGTGCTTGATGTAGTTTTTAAACTTTGATTTACAGTACATATACTTGCAGTGTCGTTAATGAAGAAAGTGGGGTTAATATCCCTAGATACCACCTCTCTTCTGTGGAGGTTACTCAGTATAGCTTGTGCTCACTAAAATCTGGAACTCATTCCCTACGTCCCTGTGCACTACTCAAATGTTGCTCATTTCCTCCTGTATTTCAATTGTACAGCATCCTTGAGCGATGGAATGGCGATATACTGTATAAAGTAAACTTCTTCTTTTACTTTCTGAACTTTTGCTTCTCTTTTGCTAGTCACCCAAAGCCAGTAAACGCCATTCAGTAATCACTATAACTATAACATTAAAAATCATAGTTGTATTTTTTGTAACAGTTCAAATGACCCTCGACAAAGAAGCCCACCTGTCATGCATGATTCCAGAAACCAAAGTGCTGGAAGAATCTGTATTAGATCTTGAAAATCTTCCAATATTACATTATATTCAAAATTAACTGACATTATCAAAGACAAAATGGTGGAACGTCATGGATCAACCCTTATGTTGTTTGAACCTACAATCTAAGATCCAACACATTCGAAAAAGAAATATCAATGATTTTATGAACTTTTTCACTCTTACAGTATGTGCAGATGTGTGCGTATATGCTTATTAAATACCTCTTTAACGGTTGCATCATCAAAAAAGATCCATTTGGAAGATTTGCTGTGAAAAGCGAATGCTAGGTAATGTCGACTAGAGTAACAGATCATTCCCACCAGGTGGAGATCTCTCTTCTTGGCATTTTCATCAGTGACTCTATAGAATAGCTGAAAAAACAGAGAGAACAGTCAAACTGACATTTAAAACTCACGGTGAGGATAATGAAAGACTGAAGACATTTTGAAGCCTTGTGATTTACAAAGTGACACATTTAGTCTTCTGCAATATATCAGTCCCATCTGCGGACTGCAATCTCTCAAAATCGAAACGAAGGGTAAACTGCCTCTAGCTGGGGGAGTTCAAGCTGATGTACAGGATGGTTTTGTCATAGTGTGCCAAGGTTCATGATGTCTCCTCTGGTGTAGTGACCTAGACATTATGTGATATTGGCCTGCAGCATTCATATGACTGCTGAGGAGGAAACTGAGGTCTAACGGAGGGGAGTCTGAAAGCAGAAATGTGGCATTTGAATTCCACGTTGAATATTTATTCATGTAGATGAATTGAATTTGCATTCCTTAATGTAAGAATTAAGTCATTCTCATTTAAATTTTAAATTTTTAGCATTTGGTAATGTGTGTTTGTCATTTTATTATTATTTTTAACATTTTAGTTGTTTATCTTAATTAATTAAACTTATTTATTTTTTTCAAAAAAAGAAAAAATTTCCAACTCAAATAAATAAAACTGAGAAGTGTTTCCTTGAAATCTAGCTGAAATAACATCTTGATTTATGAAGATATTACTGATATGTACTGATTACAGAAATAGAAGTTTAGTTTTGGGCTGCTTTGTTATATATGTCCGCCACAGTCTCACGAGCAATTCGTACATATTCGTACGAGGTGACAAATTTGTGCCAATTCGTACTAATTTGTACGACCTCCCTCGTACGATTTCGTAATATTTGTCTAAAACCACGTGATTGGTAGGTTTAGAGGCGGGGTTATGTTTAGGTCATTTGTACAAATTCATATGAACTGGCATCTTGTAAAATACGTACGATTTAGAATAAGGGTACGATTAAGAATAGAGTGAGGTCGTACAAATTCATACGAATTAGCCACCTCGTAAAATATGTTCCCTGCATGTTTTTTAATCAATGTTTTAATTTAATAAGTACCCCAGAACATGACTCACAGTCACTCTATACATATTAAACAATAAAAACTTATCTGGAATAAAACTTCATTTAGACAGCCAGAGCTGTGCAGAGAGATTTGACCCTCACCCCCGAGAGATTGAGGTTTGGGCCCAGAGAGCGGATGACATCTTCAGTGAGGTCAGACTGTTCAGCGTCCCACACAAAGCCAATGGTGACGATCTCTGGGCAGTTCATCAGCACACGGCGGATTTTGATACTCTGTCCACAGTTACTCTGCAATGCACAGATCAAGTTACACTGAGCAGAATGTCAAACAAAGGCATACTGATGCAGCATTTAATAATAATACTGTTTTATTTGTATAGTGCCTATCAAGACGAAAATGCATTCAAGAAAATAAGCATAAACAGAGGTTAATTACAGTAATTAAGTCAATCCGAAAAACTGTGTGGTGAAAATAATGAATAGAGCCCTAGGGGTGTGATTATGATTTACATAAACAATACCTATTTATTTATTTGTTTTGTTTTTAACCATTTATATTTTGAAGACCTTTGAGAAAGATATCTAGATTTAACACTTTCCAACAGTTGACTGAAGAGAAAAGAGGTTAAAAGTGGCTTGATATGATCATTTGTAGCGCTACAGTGACGCAACTAAAGCTTCAGGTCATTTCTAATTTACTGATGGAATGGACAGCTAATTCAGGGACATAAGATTATCTGCGCAACTTTTAAAATTGACAGCTGGGAGCCTTAGAAGGAGTAAGAGTTATATCAAACTCATCATATTGAAATGAGTATTAATAAGAAGTAATAATACAATGTCCATAAAGAGAATATGAATAGCTTATTTGCGATTTATTTGATTATTATCTGTTATCTAACTCTTTATATGTAAAAAAAAATATTAATAATTTAAGTTTTTATTTTAATATAATTTAATATTTTTATTTGCTTTTCTTTTGTTTGGTTTCACAGGTTTAACTTAAAAGCTATGCTCTGAAGTTATTAGACATGACAAATACAGGTCTAATAGTAATAAACAACACAAATAAGACATTAAACTTAAAGGTGTCAGAATCTAATGTACATGCGACTAGTTAAGAATGAAAGAAAAGCTAATATACAGGGCAGTTGCGGAGATCTCCAATGGTGTTGGCTGCCTGCAGCAGTTCACCAAACATGTCTGAACGCAGTCTGTCTGTCTTCTCCAAGATTCGCTCCACTTGTTGACTGGCAAAAGAGCAAAGAGCACAAAGAGGATCATTCGTTTCTAGGTAGTAGACATACTGTACTGCCGACCTCTATTCCACTTTGTTCAAATTAAACTGTAATCCTTCAATGTAAACAGTTGGCACACTTACACTATTCAAAAAAGCATAAACAATATTACTTGGAGTAGATTATCCCTTACAGTAGATTATTTCACTCACCATAGGGCCGTGGAGGATACATAGTGCACAAACTCAGTGAAGGGAAGAGGGTCTGATGATGCTCCACAGCTACGACAAACAAACTACATAGGGAAAGAAACTTCTGTAAGGGTCTAACCATGCCAACAAAAAATACAGAAATATGCCATTGTAATTGTGCCTTGGAATGACTTCATGTCTCAAAGACTAACACAAAAAACCACTGAGAATAAACTGTTATTTCGAGCAGTAGCTAAGTAGATTTTAAGGAAAATGTAAAAAGAAGGGGAAAAAAGATCATAGTACCTGCTCATAGAGAGTCATGGCAAACTTCTGGTGGGTAATGCACGATTTGGAAGTGCACATTTCTGTGGCTGAATCAGAAACCAGGTGCAGGTGTATCCTTTCTAAAATGTTCTCCTGTCTCCCATAGTTCACAAAACATATGGGAAAAGCAAGCAAAAAGAAAACAATGATCAGTGATAAATCAGACTCTATTGACACAGTTATTCTTAGTACTAGACTCAATCTTCTTAATGTCTTCAAAAAAAAACATAGTTATTATTAGAGACATCAACCTATCACAAAGTAGGCCAAACAACTCAAAACAGCTTCTTAAAATAAAGCACAATGATGGCACTAAAAGGATTCAAACTAAAATCAGAGAAAATAAACGGTAAACAATTATATCCAATTGCTCATAATAAACACAATTTAAAACACTGTTATAAGAAATAGTTTATGACAATATATAAATTCAAATTTCACCATTTAGCTTCTCAATATTTTTCACCAAACAAAAGTCAAGCTAGAAAGGCCTTAAAATGGATAACAGTTCATCACAAAAAATGTTAATTATGCCATCATTTACTTACCCCCATATAATTCTGCAAATGTCTGGCTTTCAAAATAGTTTATTTTGTGTCCCACAGAAACAAATAGAGTGTCAATACATGTTTGGAACAATATGATAGCGAGTAAATAATGACATAATTTTCATTTTTGGTGAACTTTATTTCATTCTCTTGTACAGCTTTTCCTATAAAATGCAAACATTTAAGCAGTAACCAGACACTGCAGAGATCATGAAATGTGGCTTATGCCCCTATGCAGTGCATACATGAGTGTTTGTGATGGTCACAAGGGAATATCATATGGACCCAGATCAAATTAGATCAGCTGTATGGTGATGATGTATTAACCACTTTAACCTTTCCACTTTAACTTCCCAGAGGTGCATACATTTAAGCACATTAAAACATAACTCCAGTTTTAATAAAAGCTAACTAGCCTTAGAAACCAGGCATTGGCATTAGCATTTACTAAGGTCTAAATGTCAGCAGTCTTTTTTGCACCACAGCTAAACAAAAAAGTACATTGAAATTCTACATTTACATTTGCAATGTGCATATACATGTTTTCTCTGAGGTCAAACATACAAAACACTCTGCTGCATCATCCATGAGGCCTAGCTGGAAGCGCTGCTCATCTTTAAAGGTCTCAGCGAGAGCATGACGCAGGGTATCTGATGGCAGAGCCCGCTCTCGACTCTGCTGGAACTGACAGAAGATGCTCTATGAAAAGAAACAATGCAATAAACCTCACATACAAATTCAGCAATGCAGTATACACAATTCAGAAATGCAATATACGGTTCCTAGGGTTCCAGTTATGCAGTTCCATCCTAACCATAATGGAACTGCATAACTGATTTGAGATGTTCTTCATTGGAAGAATCTTTATTAACAGTCACTGACACATAGGACATAAATAGCACTCCTCACATGAACTGTAAAGCAGACCAGAATTAATGCTGACACTTAATTCTTACATTGTCTTAGTAACTAAGATAATGCATGTCTAATTAAAAGTAATCATAAATCATAAATTTGTTAAACGTACCAATAATGAGTGACATAATATATTTTTAAATTGCTTTCGATGCCTTTTAGTATTCAGTGAATTATATCATTTCTTATATCCACCATTTTGAACAAAAAACATTTTAAACAGATTGCCACAAAGCAGTAAGATATGTTTATCCATAAATGACTCATATTTTGGTCAAAATAAGATCTTTAAGTCACCAAGAAATAAAAATATTATTTTGACTTATTTTTGTGGAATATTGCAGTGTTTATTATAAAGGATTTATATATGCCCTTTTTTTCTAAATTCATGTATCCATAATCGTGAATACAGGTACAAGGGCTAGTCGATAATCTAGCAATCTGTCACTCACATGAAATCACAGCAATTAGAAAATGACAACACTCCAATCATTTAATAAATTCCAAATGGACAAAATCTAGCTCAGCATAGATTTCATACCTATCCCATTTTCTATTGCATGCAAACTTAGTTATTAATTTCATAAATAATTTTCATATTAATAGCACAGAAATTCAAACAATGAAGCCTACTAGGTTTTGAGACATTTGAGCCTTCATGTATGTACCTTTAAAGCACAGAAAATACAGGCATCACCCAAGCAGAAATGGCCAGATAGCTGCCGCAGGCTCCTCCTGAAGATGTCAAGCTGCCAAAGAACCTTTAAGAAACAGGTCTTTAGTTTGCATAGAATCAACCAAATATAGTTAACCAATGTAAATCATTTTGCACCCCTTAAAAGCTATATACAAACTTTTAAAAAAAATAAAGGCTCCAAAACGGGTTTTTCACATAAAGCAATTCCACAGAAGAACCTTTTGTAAAAGTTCTTAAAATAACAATTTGTACATTTGAAGTACACTTTACTTTATGTGCAATAGGTTTTTATGGATGCTAAACGTTCTTCAGGAAACCACAGAAGTGAATAAACAACCATTTTTAACAAGTTCTCAACATTTCTTATAACATCTGTCAGTGTTTGCAACATTGACTTGCATTAGCATTACACAGAATATTTCACATTCACTGCTTGAGAAATTCCACAACTGCACATGTTTTTTAATATTCACCAGAATATCACTCACCTGCACAGCACTGTTGAGGAAGCAGCTGTTCTGGCCTGGCTCATTAAGAAGACCTTTGGTCAAAGCGAGAGAGATCATACTGCCCGGCTGGTAGGACTTGCCCAGCCCCGTCTCGCTCCAGGCACCTGTACCAGCCATGTTGCCTCCAGGCTTTTTAAATAATTTGACCCATGCCATGAGGCTGGAGCCTGGCCCTCTCCAGCAAACAACCAGAGTCAATTACTGAAGCAACTGTCATCTGTTTTAGGCAACATTAGTTCTCAGCAGTCCCTGGACCTGACAGAGAAGACCAACTTCACAGTGCCCTACAAAAGGAGCCAAATACAACGCACTGGATTTCTTTTCGATGTGCAGGATTTGACAGCACACCATTTGGATAAAAGCAACCATTCAAAACAGTAGCTCTTTATTAAGTGGGAACATGTGACTTTTAGCCACAAGTTGCAGTGCCTTGCTTTATCAGTCCAGCAGTTACTATGACAATGATCACACTTTGTCTCCTCGGTATGTGTGGATTCATCTGCATCCAGGCACACTGACAATATGAGGATGGATGCAGATAGAACAACAAATCCATTACTCTGCTCAGCATTTCCAGCAAAGTCAATGGAGGTCACTGAAGGGGGTCATTCATAAAGGCTCCTCAGGACAGGCACTGAAGTAGAACACTGGCTAACAAAGGAAGACCTACAGAGAGGGAGATACATAAAGAGAAGGGTTGGGGGTGCAGTAGGTGAGCAATATGAAGAGACAAAATCAATGTTGTTAAATAGAAAGCTACATCAGGGTACTACAGCCATTTTGTACACAGAAGTATTACATAGACGCTGATGCTATTTGCAATTAGGAGTTACGTATTCTTCTGTACACAAGGTTTATGGATAATTTTCATGACAGGTCGTTTTTTTCTTTGTCACAGTTACCTGAATTCTTGAGAGTATTCCATGCATAACTGGGCATAAAGTGTATATAGAATTTGGGCATTCACTGTGAATTCAAAAGAATTGCACAATCCCATTTGTATGTTTTTGTATAACCTGCTTAAAACCCAAAGACAGGTCCTCAGTCCTCATACATTGTGTGTAGATGAATTCGTATTTTACTTTGATCATTCTCTGAAGATCGCCACTAATTGGTCATTATCTTTCAAGTATGAAAACAATAGGAAAACAAAAATAGACATTTAAGGTAATTTAGAAAGCCCAGAAATGACAAATCTGTAAAATGTATATACCATATGGTCGTTCTGCCTATAGATCAATAGTTCATAAAATAGATGCTGACTGGCTGGCTTTTTACTGGTTGGGCTCACAATGAAAATCCAGGCAAGACCAAATATTTCATTAGACGTTATCTCCGGTATTCACCTCAGTGTTGAGAGGCACAATGAAAACGGCAAGATAAAACACAAAACAGCTGATAATGGTCTTTTGTCAGCAATGTTTAAGACATGACAACAAAACACTAAACTAAAATAGCTTAAAAATGTAAGTACAAGAAACAAACATAGTGACGGTTTATAGTCTGTTTATAATTGAGGTCTCTTTTGTGTGGTTGACTTTTATTCATTGCCCAAAGAAACCAAACACATTTACCATTGTTACTGCGTCCATGGATCAAAAAATGTTATGTTTCTGTAAAACTAATGTCTTATTCTTTATTTAACATTCTTCTTGAAAAAAGAACTGGACAATGCAACCACTCCAGTTAATGAGTTTATGTACAACTCAGTTAAAAGGCAAACTGAGTTTAAATGATACATTACATTTTATGTCTAGACTAAATAAAACAAATCTCAACAAACATTTTAAAAGAGAAACAAAGAATATAAACAGGTGTACAAGTAAGTCACACAGATGTTGCTTAACATGTCCGAAGAAGGTACAAATACTTTTTTGGTGTATCTGCAACACAAACACTTTTCTTCACTTTTCAATAAAAACTGTTAAATAGAACATTAATAACTTTTGAGGACATAATACTTTGTTTCTATGCAACTGGAATGTTGCAAAAAATCTAGCTATTTATAATCTTGTGTTTTTAGCAATCATCTCTCATTCAAAGTACCACATTTTGAGACAGGAATGCACTGCTTACTTAGACACCTCTGAAACTCATTAAACATGAATGACAGATGCTTGACATTTCAGTCTTGACACAAGTCACTGAGTCTACTCAAACATAAAATATTAACGAAATAACACATCTGTACACATGCATTTATGTTGTTATTTGTTATTATACCAGAATATTATTGCATATAACTGTAGCTTTTTGAGAAGTTCAGCTGTGTCATGACGTCTGAAACGAATGATTCTATAAGGATATCTGACTAGTGTTCAATAATAAGAGGCAATTCTCTACCCGAAGCCTCTGTGGCCAGGGTCAGGATGAATGTAGAACTTGTTGCCGCAGTGTCGCAGTATATTACTGTAAATGCTGGACCATTGCCATGGCTACCACATGAAGATGATGAGCTGTAGGCAGCTGCAGCACTGATGCTGAATTCCTGCCTCTTCTTCCTGAATATGCAGAATTTCTAACAGTATGAAATTAAATTTACAAAGAACCATTGAAGGGGTTTCTGAAGAATTTGTGTGGTTCTCACAAGCACTTGAATATTTACACTAAAAAATATGATGCTCTGGAGTTTACCAGTGTAAATAATAATATAGCAAGTGGCTATACATTGTTAAATTGCTATGCAGCTGTTCGTCATGGAAAAGCATACTATCTGAATAACTGTGGGCTGCTGTTCTTTTTATGCCTTTTTTAAACGAATAGTTAAAACACTGTGACAGAATATATATGGCTTATCGACACAATATATGGCTATATGAGCTCATTTGTCATTAAAAGGCGCAGTGAGACTGCTGAATGTCACTTACTTTGCGTATAGTCTTTAAAAAACAGTTTGTGTGTGTGTTTTAAGTAGATATGAAACAAAGTCCTTTATTATGACGTCGTCTTACAGTACCTGCATAACATGACATGATAAACAAAAGCAAAAATGCGCTCAGCATGCCGTTACACCTGTTTCTGCGCATGCGCATCAGGCGACCTGCTCTATGCCGCATTTTTGGGCATTAGAACGCGCATATGATGCCCAAAAACGCTAACCATGTAGGAAGCTAGCTGGGTTTCAAAACACAGTAAGTAATAAACAAGAACAGCTTACCTACGCGTGTCCAGTATATTGGTACTCAAATCCTGCTTTTACAAGCTTGTTTATCTACGTCTGTACATTAGGAGCTGAGTTCATTATGCACGTCCAGCTCAAGTTACTTGCTGTCCCAATTCTTCATTGCTCAGCGTGACACAAAGCGCAGTAAATCCATATGATCAAAGATCTTCTTACAGGCCTAAACACAATAATACCGCAGCACTATGTCCGTGTTCATGCATTCCTGCTCCTCCACACTCATCGGCATGAGGCTTTATCCGTTCAGGTCCTGAGCTGGAGATTATTCTGATGGATGTGGAGTTAGACGTGCTGACTCCGCCCCTCATATACCGCCACACTATTTACTGTCATTCCGCAGGAATAACCCGCGTGTGCGGAGGGCGTGAATTCTCACGAGACCCAGCAAAACAACCGATGTGACATTTACATTGTTGCACAGTGCTGGCCGTTGCAGTGCTAAACGTGTCACAAAATTAAAAAGGGGGGGGAATCATGTTTTTGCATGATCATGTCATAACGTTCTTATTATTACAATTATCGTCGACTTTTATGAAATTAGACTACTAGACGACAAGATGACCTTTGGGATATGAACTGAAACTTCTGCAACAATAAACCAATTCCACCGGAAACTGGGGCAAAATAGCCTATACCCAAAACCATGTGACTCAAAGGTGATGAAATATGTTGTTTTGTTTTAGCATACTACTCAAATATATGATTTTATTAATATATGTTTTATTAAAAAAAATAATTTTTACATTTGTGATAAAGATTTATATATAAATAAGCTTAATAAGTAAGCTGGACAAATAAGCTTTCCGTTGATGTATGGTTTGTTATGGAATTCGAATACTTGGAATCTGAGGGTGCAAAAATAAATAAATACATACATACATACAAACATATATACATACATAGAGAAAGAGAGAGAGAGAGAGAGTTGCCTTTAAAGTTGTCCAAATGAAGTCCTTAGCATTGCATATTACTAATCAAAAATTAAGTTTTGAAACATTTATGGTAGGGAATTTATAAGACTTCTTCATAGAATATGATCTGAAAAATCAATAATTTTGACCCATACAATGTTGGCGACACAACCTGTGCGACTTACTGGTTTTGTGGTCCAGTGTTATATTTTATTTTGCATCATGATGGCCATGTAAACATTTACAGACGTGAGTGAAAGGAACTAAAATGCTTTAGTATACTTCATTAACTTTTTCATGAACTTCATGAACTGCTTTTTTGTGAAGGACAGGACAGTATAATATACTGGCTCACGTTATATGAACCTATATGATGTATATTTCTGACTATAATTAGCATTTGCTGCTCATTGGTGTGTGACTAATAAGGTGGAACCAGGCTGCAGGCACAAACTGCTTGAACAGACCACAAGAACATTTCATCAGCTTTAAAATAGTGCATCAGTCAGTGCAATAGAGTTTGTGCACTTATGCTATCAGACAAGAATAAATACCGAAACTAACGTTTATAGCTGGAGCTAAAGAGTAATTAGTTTTCAAATCAATAAAATAATGCATAAATGAGGTTTTGAACACTTGGGATAATAATTTAGTGATGCCCTAAAGCAGGGCTTCTCAAATCTTACCCTGGAGGTTCGATGAAGTGCATCGGACCTCCAGGGTAAGATTTGAGAAACCCTCCCCTAAACTGACATTGTTATAGTGTATTCATGAAAATAAATATTGAATAACTGTATGTACTATAAGGCTATCGGCTTAGGTTTTGGTTTTTGGCTATTTACATTTAATTGTGTGTAATTTAGTGTTGTTAATATTGTAAATGCTTGTAATGTGTTAAAACATCATGTTAAAATAAATAAATATGAGTTTTGTTCGTTATTTTGGTTGTTGTAGTATTTTTATTAAAGGAAATCGTTTTGAAATTTAACCTATATATACAACAATTATTTTACTTTTACCGTTAACGTATATAAACAATATATGAATTGTAACATATATAAACAATTCTAATTTAAAGGTGTATTATTGTATTCTGACAATTGTTATGTTAAAAGCAAAAGAAACAAAAAACTGTAATTATAAAAAGATTTGATGTATAATTGCAGCAATAACCAGTAATTATGGAGCAAGAAATTACAGTTTTTTTAAAGGTTTCTCAAAAAAAAAAAAAGTGACAGATTTTTATTTTTACCCTTAAAAGAAAAAAGTTGCTTTCTTTTAGAGTGTAGCTATTTATTATTTAATGGCCTTTAAGTATTCTGCTGTAAAATAGTTAATGTTTTTCCATTCACATTTTATGCAGCACTCAAAGGAAGCATTTGCTGACTGTCTGAAAGTCTTTGTGTTTACTGTAACTGTAGCACAGAGAGTGTCAAATTCAAGGCTTCTTATGACTCCTGTAAATATAGACCGTGTCAGAGGATATGTCTGTGTGCTATGCCTCAGGGTAACTGAGACAGATTCTTCCAGAGACTGTTCTGGATGATGATGATTTGCAATGCAGATATAGGTTGTGAAAACACCATTCGAACATAATTAGCATTATTAGCCATATATCAAATGAATACAAATTTAATAAAATTACCAACAACAGAGATTTGAAATAAATATGCATCTTATTTTAGCAATTTGTTTACACTATTTTGAAGCTAAACAAAAGTTCTAACACAAATATAATGATAAACATCAGCCAAAAGACAGAAATACATTTCACAAAACACATTTTCAGAAATATAATAATAATAGATATATTTTTTACAGTATACAGACAAGATTTTAGGCATTCAGCACATTATATTTACATGGCTGTTTCCACCATCTATTTCTGATCAGTTTGTGATTTCAAAATTTAAAATGACTAATTTACTGTTATACAAAGCTTTGTGAGTTTCTATAGAATCTGGGTGCAAAATATTTCACCTCAAAAAAGTAACTTACAAATTATTTGAGGCTGGACTAAATATATTACATGAACGCAATCTTAAAAAACAGATAATGTTTCACAGTATAGTCATGCATAATGTTGGTGAAAATCACTGTAATTTCCTGGATGTATTAATAAAAGTACTTATCGCACAATGTATATTTTTGAACTTTTGTATGTGTTGTTATGCAAATTGTACAAAGGCAAAAATTTGTCTTCATCAATAAATAATGATAGGTGATATAACTAAACACATCATGTAGCATAATCTGTTATGTAGATTTCAACACAACAGAAATGTTTAATCCGGATGACAATTATTAATGCTTCCTCACGTGTTTTGTTAAATAATATTCAGTTCTGAGGCATTCCTTACTAAAATGAAATGTGGTAATTGCCGTGCCAAGAACAGCAGTTCAAAATTCACTTCAGAGAATAAAGAGAATACTAACACACAAACTAGATATCTACACACACCCTATACCTCAGTCAGGCTCATTGTGATTGGGTAACGAGAAGGACTTGAATCTGTGTTACAGATCTTCAGACTCAGGGATCTCGAAAGGCTCCAGAGAGACAGTGGGTAAAATGACAGGCGTGCCATCGGACATCCACCCCTGGGCAGTCCTGTTGAAAGTGGGTCGCTTGGCTGTAGGACCCTGGAGCTCAGGGTACCGAGGAGTATTCAAGTCCACTTCTGGAAGCTTAAATGTGATGCCTCGTGGGGCTTTTTCAAACCCCCCAAATGGCGTAGCCACCCTAAAATACAGAGATTTAATTACTCACACATCTGTGTTGGTTTCTGTTCAGTTCTGCAAGACGGTCCACCACAATGTCAAAAATATCAGGCTTTACTATCCTTGTGGGAACACATGAAATTAAACAATTTTTATTGTTAGATATGATAACTTCTTAAATAAACCAACAAAAAACGTTGCATTTTATTCTTGTTAGTTTGTTGTGTTTTTTTTATTTATATAAATCAGCGACAATTTCAGAGATCACAGTTCATACGAATAACTCAGTTTTAACACATATTTCACATATGAATGATTGGTTATATGGGTATTGAGACTGCACCTCCTGTTTATCTCCTCATGATGGTGCTGTGTTGTGCGGAAACATTATTGCAGGACAGACTATATCCACTTTGTACATTAGATCAACAGTGCACTATAAAATGGTAACCAAGCTAACTATCAGTAATCTATATTTATTTGAAAAAATAAAATCAACGTAACCATTGTATGTGATTTTTTTTTTATTAAAATCAAACTAAATAAAAGTTTTTGTTGGAATCAGTATTAATGTTGCAATAAAAAAATGTAATACCTATTAAAACTTTTGTAGTCAGGCATGTCTGTCTTTGGCTCAGGCACTGGCATGTGAACTTTAAGTGTGTCGGCCAGTGTGGGGTCATTGATGATGGCCTCTTCCCAGGGGGTGTGGTAGGATTTTGGCATAGCTGTGGCATTGAACCTCTCTGGAGGAATGTTTGTCAGTGGACCCCCATATCCTGCAAAAAGCAACAGTTACTGTAGCTGCATATGTTTCATGTTATACACTTATTATCTGGAGTTCTTGATATAGTGTAGCCTCTGTAAAGAAGATCTTACGTAGAACACATCATATTAATTGACAGGCACTGACCTAAATTAAGATGAACGGAGTAGAAATAAGCCAAATCAGGCATATTAAAACGGATCTGCACCACAATAAAACTTTAAAAACCTAATAAAAATTCAATTTTGATTTGGATTCAGTAGTGCAATATGGTCTTAAGGTTTCTTTTTTTTTTACAAAGCAAAATCAGCATGCATTTACTGAACATTGACAGAGTAAAACGGACACACATACAGTACCCTTTTAACCCATTTAAAGTCACTCGGAGTGATTCACTCAGCTAGAAATAGAAGGTGAGTTGGGGGTGGCATGTGCTGTCACTATCATATTCTCTCTTCAATATCTCTGCCTCCATTGCACTTACTCTTTCACAGATGATACAAGAGGCTTTGTAAGCATCTTACAAGCTAGTCGGGTGGATAACAAGAGTAAATCATGAGCAGTGCAATCTTTCTGACTCATCCACCATTATGACATGCATTCAACTGTCAACTGTCAAGAATTTATATAAACCACGCTATTCAAACTGTTAAAATGAAGCAGCTTTTGAAGAAAAGTAGTTCTAAAACAAACTTACTGTTTTTCATTTTTAATGTTTAATTCAATGTTTTACTTTCTTTGTAATTACATGCATAAGTTAATAGCAATTTATTTGTGAAAACTGTTTCAGTGTCATTATAAACATTGTTGATTTTGACATACCTGGTGCAATGTCCTGAGGGTTTGCTGGATTTCTGGGATCTGGTGTGTTTGGAGGCGTTTTTGATGCAACTCCTTTATTTGCTGAGTTTTCTGCATTGGTTCGATTTTCATTCTAAAATGAAATGTCACTTTCAACTTGGACATATAGTACTTCGTTGTGCGTGTGTAGCAAGACACAAAAAAACTACAAACAATTTTATACAAATTTTATACATTTCAGATTGTGGACGAAGTGGCCTAAAAGTGACCTTGTTCCACTGGTAACATGGTGCTGTGAAAGCACAATCTCCAAAAAGGCAGGTAAGTTAACATAAATTAATATTAATTAATTAATATTAAAAAATATTAAACAAAAAAGGTCAACAGAATTTCCAAACTTCATGTTAGCATCACTATTTCCAGATAAAATGGTTAGTATGTCAGTCCAGATGACAGATCATGTCTTTCAACAAAATTATTATATCAAGAGCACTTTCACTACCATAGTGCCACAGCTCTGCTATTCTTTTCTTTCACAAATTATGACTGAAGCATAATTTAGGATTTATTTTCCTTGGACTGTTGTTTTGGTAGCAATTTGCTCTATTCAAGGGATACCGTGTTTTTTTGTACAGTAATTTCATTATGTATACAGTTATATATAGTTACAGTGTACATTACAAATCCTTTGATTTAACATTAACAAGCTGTCATCTATGTAGAAATGCATTTAGTACACAGTAGAGAACAACCATACACACACACACACACACACTTGAAAAGCGATAAATGAAGTAGGTTGTCAGGGACGCATTTCAGCACTGACCCTAAAGAAGGAACACTGAGAAGGACACGGGGACGTGGCATTTGCTATCTTCCATGTGTGGCTGCCATTCATTCAGCTGCGCACATACTTGCTTTACAAAGTAACCACACACATGGTAGTTCAACAAGCAAGTCACAATTATATAACAGAACAGTTTAGTCTTTCTAGACTCAGTGACAAATTCAACATCAAATTAGATATCTGAGCTCACATCAGAAGTAGGTTAGAAATTATGGGTATTATTAGTGCCATGATATGTACTACATTGATTTGAATCTGCAATATAATCATGGCTATGCACATTATAAGCAAATAGACTTTTGTTATGCATACAAGTTCAAGACAATGTTGATTCTACTTACATTAAACATGGCATTGGCTTCATTCTGAATGCTTTCAAACGTGTATTTATCTGATCTCCGTTGTCTCATCTTAAAAAGACGTGACCCTCGGTTTGACAAGAGAGACAGTTCCTCCAGCATGATGTCCTTTGGAGTGGAAAGTTTCTTTCCCAGGTCCATAGTAAAACCTTCATTAATATCACACAATTTTTTTTGTTATTACAAAATAACTCAACAGGGCCAATTTTAAAACCTTGGATGATGCTTTATATTAATTTGCATGATAGCATACTGTACATGGCTCTTGACAATTTATATAGACAATAATTAATGATTCTTACAATATAGCATGTAATAATGTCTGTTAATCATTTAATAGAGAATAATCTGAAAGTTACTATGAAGTGAACTTTTAGATACTTCATTTGAATACATACATGTATGTATTTTGTGGGTATATGTATTGCATAGGTGTCATTTATTCAAACAACATACTGTATCATGATATGAAGAAACCACAAATTTAAAAGGTTATAGTCTGGATGCCTGTGTTAGACCCACACATTTTTTGAAAGGTCACATGAAAAATCATTTAACTTTAATAGAAACCTCGAAAAAATTCATTATTAAAAGGTTAGATATGACGATTATGAAAGTTTTATTAAAGGGAAATGATATAAGGTGCAGGTCATATTCTATTGCTGCAGGAGCTTTTCAGCCATGCTAATGACGTTATTCTGAACATTTCCAAAATGATTCCAAACATAACTTAATAATTAAAATAGCAAGCATTTATTTTGTGTGTCGTTAATGTTGATGTTTCAATATGAAATGTATCATGTTAATTAAATTGTGCTTAATATAAAATTATATAACAAAAGGACTGTGGAAGGTTCAGGGGATTTTTTTTTAAACAGGAGAAGCTCTTTTGTTCTCCATGATCTTTGTTCTGTTCTTATTTCGACTCCAACACAGCTGTCCTACCCCATCCTCCCAACTTTAGCCTCTGCAGAAATAGCCTGTGACAATGACAGAGTGAATCCACTGCTACAGGCAGCAAAACATCCACACACGATTATTTATGGCTAGAATGAGGCAGTGGCCCTGAACCACATTCTAAATGTTGGCGCTTCTGTGTGTGATTGGCAGCTACGTTCAGTGCTGTGCTCTGTAATCATTCAGTGCTGATCTGATAGCAGGTTTTGATAGAAGGTTATACCGTTGGCACCACCATGGACCTCATGGCAAAGGGCAGCTGCCTGCTTCTTCCTCTCATGCACTGAAAGAGTGCTGAACTGTGACATGTTGGTTTAAAAGAGAATCCCAGTAGTGCTGCAATACATAAAGGACACAGATACTTGTAGTAGAAGTATCTAAAGTCAGTTTATAGGATGATGTGATGAAAAGTCCCAAGAGAACCTGCCTGGAAAAAAAAGTTTACAGGAGAATGCTACTTTTTAAATGAGATGGATTTGTCTATTATTATAACTACAATATATTTTATTCACAACGGCATTTAAAGTTTCAAGTGTTAAAAGTATTATACAGTAGTTACTGAATATAATACTTTCTAAACTACCAGAAATACCCTTTCATAACTGTCATTAAAGTGCAAAGGTGAATCTTTCCTGACCACAAGCCAATTCTTTATACAGAGCAAGATGTCATATGCCATGAAGTGATACAAATCATGGATATGCATGAGCTGGTGACAGAACATTGTGTCCAGGGTGTACACTGGGTTACTGAGACTGATCAAAGCCAAAATAAACTTTCTTGGCACAGTTTGCAAGGCCTTGCCATTCAAACCTTTAATCGCTGTTCTCATTGAAAAGTTCAAAAAGACCAATCTCTGAATCTCCCTTTGTTGGTAACATAATGCTTAAAACAATTTGTATATTGTTCTTTATAATAGTTTTTATGGTTGCATCAGTTATCTATCACTATCTATTTGTATACTTTATATTATGGTCCTGCTAAATAAAACAAATCATATGACTGCACAATTAAGAAAGAAATTCAAGTCAACAATAATCTGTTTTAGTTCACTTCATTATCATTATCACATTTATCCAATATCAGTCTTCTAAGAAAGCCACCTAAAATAATACTGAGTCTGAGTATCTATGTTTTGTTACCCCAATTTAAGTGTCAGAACTGTCCACAAAACACAACCCCAACACTGTTATAACACATGTCCGTTATCATTATGTCCACACTGCACACAGTCTCTTAAGGAAGGCCAGGAAGGTAACTTCTTACCTGTTAGATCTGCGTGTGTCTTGAGTTCTACCTGTACAAAGGAAGAGGTTACTTTAGGTAGATCGATCCGGCCTGATTTGTCTTTGTCTCGCACTCTGTTCTTGACTTACACTGGGGTGGGGGTGTGTGTGTGCGGGTGTTAGTGGAACGCCAGCTTACATCAATAGGCTAATTTTAGCTGTGTTCAGCACTCAAACCTCTCACAATGGTATAAGTTGGTATGGAGGGGGAGGGAGATGAACTGTATGCATAGGAATAAAGTGTACAAAGTCAGTGAGTGAGTACTTTTTGTGCATGTGTGTAAAAGGTGATGGGGGTTTTAGTCTGTGTAATTGTTAGCTTCAGGATTTTCTTGATTGTCATTTATGGCAGGCCTTCCAGAAGTATGAAGATCCTGCTCTTGCATTGTTACAAAACACATCATCTTATAGGACTCAGCGCTGAGATTGACTGCTCAAAGAGAAAATCAAACAGGCCTAATCTATTATAGCAATTTTATTGTCTGTGAAAAGATCTGATAGAAACAAATGGTAGTAGCAAATTGCTAAATAGAACATAACAGTATTTTTTGGTCACTGTAAATTTCTTTATTGAACAGTTTGATACATGTTGTGATAGATAAAAATTACATTTGTTTGTGGTGAGTTCGGATTTTAAAAGTATTGTATGGTTTTCTAAAACAAAATCATTTAAACAATGTGCATATTTGAATGAAGTTACTAATAGAAATAGACAAATATTTTTTACTGTTTGTATTATAAAAAGGTTACTGAAGCACACATTGACAGAGAAATAGAAAATGTTACTTTTAAAATTACACAATTTACACTAAATTACAGACTGAACATTAGTTTCACAAGCAATGATCCAATTTGTATTAACTGCCAATCCATGATGAAGATCTGCACAAACATCTTTAATATGCCTTAAAATCAACCAGAAACATAATTATGTTCATATTAAACACAAATACTATCAGAGATATAATCAAAGATTAAGAACAGCACAGTGAAAGCATTGTACTTGAAATCTAAAAATCTTTGATAATTTATTAAAAAAAAATGCATAGGGAACTAGCAGGGGAACCGTCCGTGCGATGCAAGATTTTAAAGCATGACGTCTTGGTGTATTACTGACAGTAGCCTTGGAAACGATGGTCTCAGCTCTCTTCACGGCATTGACCAGTTACTCCCATGTAGTTCTGGGCTGATTCTTCACCATTTCTTCGCATCATTGATACCTGTCAATGCCCCAGTCCGAGGGACATTGACAGTCATCATTAGCCTTGTCCATTTTCTGACAATTGCTTCAACAGCTGTTCTTTTTTCACCAAGCTGCTTGACAATTGCCCCGTAGCCCTTTCCAGCTTTGTGAAGGTCTACAATTTTGTCTCTTGTGTCTTTTGACAGCTCTTTGGATTTGGTCATTACTCGAAATAGCTTGTTGATCTAACTTAATAAATTTCCATTCATTTTAACTGATTTATGTAAAGTAAGTTAATTTTACTGATGACTAAAATTCATGCTAATACAATGAGATCAAACCAATTTCAATTGACGTGTTCTGTGAATGTTCCCTGAACATACAGTAATTCACTCTTGTTGACCCAACCATTGCTGTTGCTGTACAGACTGGTGCCTTTGTGCAGAGTTTTGTTTAGATTTCTGCATTTTTATGAATATGGAAAGGCCTGGTAGGGTTTAAGCTTTTAATGTTTAGTTATTTTAAAGAGTTTATACTATATAAAATAAATTTTGTTTGGATTTATTTGGTTACCATGGCAGTGGAGAGTGGAGCTTGTGCTTAGGTTGTCAGTAGCTGTGACACACACACGCACACGCACACGCGCACGCACATGCACACACGATTGTTTGACTGTGAACAGTAGAAAGGCTGACCATATAGATTGAACATTACAGACATCATAATACTTGATCACATGCTAAACATTACATCTGCAGCACACATGTAATGATCAAGTAATAATCTTCAAACCACTGACATTTACAAATTAACACATAACTCATGTAGCCATAGCTTAACAACAAGGTCTACACTTCACCATAATGGTAACATCAAAAATCAACATAAACCAACTCTTTTAAATGTCAAATATAACTGAACAACAAACTATAAAAGGTCTTTCCTTTTACTAAAAACACATGAAACAGCATTTAATTTCAACATTTATTCTCATGATCTTTCCATATGCAAAGCAGGCTAGGAATCAAGAAATCCACTGCTCAGTTTCAATCAGTGCAATGTGAATGATTTGTGCAGGCCCAACACAAATGGTTTAAGTTAACTCTCTGAGGACGCGGATCACGCCTGCGTGATTGGGGTCTTTTTTATCTTATCAGTGCAAAAGACACTAATAATACTCTGTTGACTTTGGTCACACAAGTAAGTGTTATACACCATTTGATTCTTTTAGGTGTCTACTTTTTTTGGAAAACATGACACACATGCATGAGACACATATCTATAGGAAGCTTGAAGTGTCTACTGTTAAATCCAGTAAGTCATGTTGGAAGCAAATATTCGTTGATAAGGTAATCAGTAAGTAACCAGCACTATATTTAGTTTCTCAATCTGATCTCATTATTTGTAATGTGACCACACCCACGAGCTACTTTCGCTTTGTCATTACAATCGTCCACGTGAGACGCGCGTGACACGTACACGCCCACGCCCACAACAGCTTGCGTCCTCAGTGCGGAAGAAGAGAGGAAAGGAGTCTTTATGACAGCTAACGACCTCAAACAGGTGCTACTAATTAAGAATCATGAGCAGAGTGTAGCTGGACTATTGTAAAGCAAGTCTTTAAGGGTCAGAAATCTGGCTGATAAGCAAGTGATAAAATACTTATTTGCCACCAACAAATAAATTGTTAAAAAATCATTCAATGTGATTTCCAAATTTTTCTTTTTAGATTCTGTCTCTCACAGCGGAAATGCACCTATGTTGAAAATTAATGTTGAAAAGTAAGAGAACTTGCAAAATCACAGGCTGATCGAATACTTATTGACCTCATTGTATACGATATAATACATCATCAGATTTTTACACCTGAAGTCCTGAAATTAAGAAAACAATTAAACAATTAAACAAATTAAACAAAAATCCATCTTTTCACAGGTGTTTTCAAGTAATATAATGGCTAGAGCCTGTCCTTCTATAGGTTGTTTGTACAAGTACCTTATTGTAACTTATATTTAAG
>JAUCMU010000001.1:12748188-12769867 GCA_032275025.1 Enteromius treurensis
CTACATACAGTAATGTCTAACTTTACTGTAGTTTTCAAATGGCTGTGCAAATAGTATATAGTGCTGTCTTGAGCATTGTCAGGAAGTTTCACCAAAATCTGACTTTTTTGCATTGTAAAAAATTTACAGAGTAAACTGTATAATGAAAACATGACAAAGCCATCTGACTATCTTGTTCATAAACAATTGTGTCAGGACTTTTCATTTTGACGACACTGACACTTTAATTGAAATGAAAACTTGCATTTGAGCAATGAACTATCCATTTTGAGCAAGTGACACGCTTTTGCAGGTTATCAACTAGGTTTTGCAGTTTGCACTTATAGTTTTGAGTATTGCATTAACTGTTGTGAAAATTTAAATACTGTTGGGAGAAATGCACCAAAGCGACAGAAAAACTGTAAAAGGTTATTGAAAGTATACTTCTAAAAAAAACAGGAAATCAATACAGGGCTACAATATCATGACATATATTTAAAATGTTTTGTGTTTGGAGAAAATGTAATGTCACATATTCTGCTTACTCAGACAAACATGTAAATCCATGATGTTTGTCTATTCAAGTTATGCAAAAATACCCTTTATAATCACTGAAGCTGTAAAATTAGTTTCTAACTTGCATATATTCTGCACTCCATGAAAGAATTTGCGAGTGTGCAGGATTCGGTCAATAAACGCACTCATTCATCAAAACTCCGGCACTTTCAGTGATGACTATTCTCCACATCTTTGATTGGCCGTTGCATTCATAAGCTCAACAGAAACCTGTGCGATTGGTTATGACTCCAAAACACAAGTTAATAAGCAATCTGATGCAACATACAGTATGCAGATCTTAGCACAATTTACCGAATTGACACTTTTTATTCATTTCCAGGTGAGCTGACAAATCATAACTAGGTATCTGCCACTTTTGTCTGACAAACGGATCAAACAGGAGAGTAGATTAAATTCGATTTCGTGAACTTGGAAAAAATGGAGTGTGTGTTGATGTCTTTCCGCAGTTGAAACAAGATACCTTCTGATATTTATTCCACTTTAGTTCTTGCTATAAATAGTAAAGAGAAAAAGGCATGAGAACGCCATGACTAACAAAGCTGGGCGGGTCTTTATGAAGTGCTTTTATCTTGGATTTTGGGGGCATTGTAGTCCACATTAATTTCCGACCCTGCTAACTAGTACACAGAAGCATGAACATGGCGCGGTGTTAGCTCAGTTGCACTGCAGCTTTAGTAACAATCTGCTTTCAAACAAGTATTGGTAAACTAAACAAAATATGAGAAATAAATTAGTATAACATTGCTTCCTTTATTGTTGTGTTGCATTGGAAAGTCTGATTCCTTTGAATTAATTAACTAGTAAATTTGTTCAAAAGGTTCATGAGCATGTTTAAAATTGATTTAAAGAATCAATGCATGGCATTTTAGGTTTCATTTGTGATATCAAAATGTTGTGCATAGGCTAACATAGGTTTGTGTTCTACTTTTTTTCGTATTTAGTTTAATGTCATCACCGTTATTGAGATCCTCCTTGTTTTTGTGTCAGATGAACAGCACTAATTGCATAAATGAATAAGAGTGCTGCAGGGATGATGTATTTTTGTAGGACAAAACAGAAATTAGTTCACATTTTAGCACTTCTGTTTCCATCATCCTGGAATCAATATTTTAAATGATTTTGGTTAAATGCCTAAAATAAAGTTTGTAGCTTTTTACTACTGCCAATACTGTATGTATTTGTATCCTCATTTTGCTAAAGCACACACTTTTGATGTTACTGAGAGTGTACTCAAAAAGGTAGACACCCAACATATTCAAATGGTGTATAACACTTACTTGTGTGACCAAAGTCAACAGAGTATTTTTAGTGTCTTTTGCACTGATAAGATAAAAAAGACCCCGATCACGCAGGCGTAATCCGTGACCTCAGAGAGTTAAACTTCAACATTCATAAAAGTTGTGTTCGATTGTGAAAATCATCTTGATATAAAAACTTCTTTTGAAGATGTGAACATCATATTTACTTGTAGCTTGGAAAGCCCCATATTTAAAGTAAAACATCAGTATTGATTACAGTAAGTTGTAATTGTGAATGTTGTTCAATTTGCTATGCATCATATGAAATTTAAATAAACAATAGTGCATTTTTATGTAGCCAGTTTATGAGGTGACCGAATTGCATTTGAGCTTGGACTACACACCAATGAGCGTGTGCATAAAATGCGCATAAATTACATCAAGCTGCCTACATTCATAATTATAACTTATTATGATCAATGCCTATTAGGAGCACATTATTTTAGATTTAACTGATGTGTGAATATATTGCTGTTTTCATGGATCTAAGCTCTCATCTGAACAGACATTACAGCCAGAAGTGTTTTTAAGACAAAAAAATCCAATATGGTATCTGGCTGTACTGATTTAACTATTCGGTCCCACTTTATATTAAGTGTCCCTAATACCTTTGTTCTTCCATAGTAACTAGATGTGTATGTAGTGTTTAACCACAGTGTAAGTACACACCGTTACATAGTATCTGCAGCTGTAATATTTCTGTAATTTCACACATGTAACAACCCTCAGAACGGTGTGTGTAAATACAAATGTGTAACAGGATTAACAACACTAAATAAAGTGTTACACTTTATATTAAATAGACAGTGGCTATGAATTTAGCATGTGATGTGCATGTAATTACTCTGATGTTACACAGCAGTGTTCAGTAAATTAGGCTTTACATATAAATTGTGGTTGGTGTCCAGAATGCTACACTTTATATTAAGTGGGCAGTTCCTGAGGAGTTACCGTGTATATACACTGCTATTACAGAGGTGCACTTTACATATCCCTAAACCTACCTAACTACACCCCCTGTTCCAGTTACTCTTATTCATACTGCTGTTACAAAATGTAGCTGTAATCCCTGTTACGTACATGACTACTTAGTGTCCTGTTACACAATTGTACTTACATGTGTGTAACAGAAATATTACAGCTGCAGATACTATGCAGCAATGTGTACTTACGCTGTGGTTACATACTTCCTATGTATGTACACAGGTATTAGGGACACTTAATATAAAGTTGGACCAAAAATTCTTAATCATAGCATTATATTGTGTATATATCTGAGGAGGCATGGTAACAGGGACCATTCCTGATATATAATTAAACTTTGGCACTACCACCATCTTTATTATATTAATCTTCCCCCATAAAGTTAACCTAAGTTTTTTCCAACTATCTAATTTTGTCTGTATTTTCTGCAACAAAGGTTCCATATTTAAATACAATATATTCTCTAAATTAGGGCTCAAATTGATGCCTAAATATTTAATAACTTTATTCATCCAGTTGAATGTAAACTTACTCACTGAGGAAGAAATGCATGCTCGTGATACTGGCATAGCCTCTGACTTATGCCAGTTTATTTCATATCCTGAGAATTTTGAGTAAGAATCAATCACATTAAGAGGTACTGGTAAGGAACATGCTGTTTTTTTAACTAAAAGCAATATGTCATCAGCATGTAATAGTAATTTGTGTTCTCTTTGCCCAGCAAATACGCCTTTAATTCTTTGGTCTTCTCTAATCATTGACGCAAGCGGTTCTAAAACTAATATATAAAAAGTAATGGACTGAGAGGGCAGCCTTGAAGGGTGAACCTAGACAGAAGTTATTCCATCAGTTATTGAAGCTGCTTTAGGGTTGGAGTAAAGAATTTTAACCCACTTCATAAAACCTGAACCAAAACCATATTTCTCTAAGGCTGCAAACAGAAACCCCACTCCACCCTATCAAAGGCGTTTTCCGCATCTAGGGATACTGCCACAATGGGGTCTAAATTACAATGATTCATCCATATCAGATATAATAGCCCCCTTATACTGTCAGTCGAAGATCTATTTTTTATGAAGCCCACCTGCTCTTTATATATGATTCGAGGTAAAATACCTTCTAATCTCGAGGCTAGTAATTTTGTTAACACTTTGAAGTCTACATTTCATAAACCTCTTGGACGGTAATTAGCAGGATCTGTCATATCTCTTCCTGGTTTTGGTATGACTGTTATTATAGCTCCATTAAAATATTGGAGTAATGAATTTACAAAGACCTTATCATCCAACATAAAAGTCTCCATCTCCCTCTTTTCTTATTATCAATCTTAATTTCTAATTTCAGCTCCACCTGTGCATGATCTGTAAATGATATAACACCAATTATACAGTCAGCAACAGAGTCAATTAATGAGTTGGAGATCAGAAAATAATCAGGTCTCGCAAAGAATGTGTATTCCCTTCTCGTGGATTACCAGTCTCCAAATATCTGTTTGTCCATTGTCATCCTTCAGAGTGTGGATAGCAGCTCTGTCTTTGGGGTTAGATCTGATCCTCTTTTGACTTCTGTCCAGGATGCCATCCATAGTTTGATTAAAGTCACCTCCAAGTATAACGTATCCCTCGAGATTAGCCAATATTTAGTTTACTTCAGGCTACTCCTTATTTGGTGCATATATATATATTGCACAGCACTTCTTGAACATCATTAAGCTTAGCTTCTATGCAGAGTATATGGCCGTCCTTGTCTTTATGTTGATTATGTTGTCCTTAAAATGTGTTTCTTGCAAAAAAGACTCCAAAGCTTTCCCGGACCCACCTTCTGAATCATGTCTCATAATACTTCGACTTACATATTTCCAGTGATTTACTCATCACATCCTTGTAGCTGGATGTGCTCCTTGATATAACCTTCTGCTTCCATGTGATCCGTGAAACTCTGCTTCTGCCCCTTCCAAGTGAACTTAAGTGTCGCTTGAGGAACCAGCGTATGTCGAACCTCGTGGTCCCAAAGTAACTTCTTCGCTGCGGAGAATTTTTTCCTCATCATTGCTCTCTCCCTCGACCTATCCACAAAAAGGACAGCTTGCATTCTTCCCATTTTAATCCTTTGCTCTTTTTCGCTTCTGCCAGTACTCTCTCCCTCGCGGTATAATGCAGAAATTTTACCATCATGACTCAGGGACGTTGATCATCGTTAGGCTTAGGTCCAAAGCTCCGGTGACTGCGCTCTATCTCAAACTCCGGTCTCGTCAACCCCAAGCCCTCTGACAGGATCTTAAGTACATCCTCGTTAATTTTGTAGCCTGCTTCTTTCCCCTCTTTAAGGCTGAGTATTTTTGATGTTATTCCGTCGACTACGCTTTTCGAAGTCCTCGGTTTTATTCCAAAGCTGGTCCACAAGTTTCACCATCCTCTCGTTGTCACCCGCCAGACGATTCGATACATTCTCCACGTGCAAAATTTCTCACCTTCATCGAGTCGGGCCTGCACAGAGCTAATCGCATCTTTTAGTTCCATAGTGGTCGCTTTATTAGTGATCACATCATTAGCTTCCCCTTGCAGAATAGAGTTAATTTTGCCCATTTCGGCAAAAAGATCTTGGGTTTTGATTAACTTTACTTGACTCTGGTGACAGAAAGGTGTTAGCTTCTGCGCTCGTTGTTTTTAGGCGTGTTTGAACCCCTCGAATTGGCTGCTTGGAAGATGTCATTGGTTGTTTACTTCAAGAAAGAAGTAAATTATCAATCAAAATTAGTTACTGGTGGGTTTCCAGAGCCGTGTTCTAGTGTGCTGCCATTTCCCAACTTGTTATCACGTGACTCCTTTTTCGGCAATTTAACCCTAACTTTGTAATCTCTGAACTTTGACTAAGAATGTCATAATTCTCATAATTTTGAATGACTTGTTTCATCTTATAAAGCTTTATCTTATAATGTCATAATGTTGACAGTTTATCTCATAATTATGAATTACAAAAATTAGTTTTTTTGTCCTTGCATGGTAGAAACTTAAACATTATTTTAAGCTATTTTTATCATGTTTAGGGTTAGGTTTACATACATATACATACATTATTTCAACCTTTCATATCCAAAGTCATAATAACATAACAACACCTTTTTTCATACAGTATGTGACTTTATTAATTACTGTAAATTTTGTCATAATTATGACATTCAATCTTATAATTATGACATTTTTTCTTATGTGGCAGAAATTGTTTTTCATCATTTTAAGTTTTATTTGTGTTTTTATCAAGTTAGGTTTTCTGTTTCTTTTTTGAGAGAGTCTTGTAATATCTGCTAATAACTGGCTTTCGCCCATAATATCTAAATAATTCCAGCATCAGCCACAATTTTAGCATTGGAGCATCCCTAATTTCTTTCACATAAATATCAATGCATGAAAAAACACATCTAATTATGGGACGAAATGGGATGCACACGTTGACTTTTATGCTGCAGTTTGCAATGTTGCTTTGCTGTTATATGAGCAGACTTGTTCTGTTATATATTTTCAACTTTCTTTGTTGCACATGAAAATGTAAATGGCCCAGTAAAATCTCCAACAGTTACATGCCGTCATCTCAAGACCCTCTGAGGCATCTAATTTGGACGCTGACTTCGTATAATCCCCTTCCTTCCTTTCTGACATGGTCAGTGGAGACTATGTCAGTCTAATAATTCAGTTAAAATGCTTAGAGAGGCCATGGCAGGCCAATAAGAGAAAACTAGCACACATTGCTTTCACTTGAGCCCCAAACGAGCGTCCACTAATCAATAATCTGCATCGTGCCCATGTCCCTTCTCCCAGCTCTGTAATTTCAGTATTTCGTGCAACGAGTCTAAATCTACATTTGTGCAAAAGCCGTTTGGTACAGCTGAACGGTTGCGCCACATGCCCGAACGCCTGTTTCCATTTAGACCCCGTCGGAGGAGAATCATTACCAGAGAACGAACGAATGCGCTCGATCACGGCAGCATTGTGCCTTTATGATCAAACAAAATGCACATTAAACGAATTACAATTCAATCATTTACTCCTATTACATTAGGACATTCTACCTTTTATGGCAAAAAGGAAGTCATACAGGCTTGAAGACAACATGAGGGCGAGTGAACGCTGATTTTTTTTTTTGCATTAAAGTAGATGAGAAGCATGCAGACGCACACTTACCCATAACTCCAGCTGGTGTTTTGAGAAATTTCCCATTGAAGTGAGAGATGACAGCATCACATTTCTCTGTAGACTCCATCCTAGAGAAATAGATTACCGGTTTAAAAGGTTTACACATGTGACTCTCGGTTTGAGTATAAAACATCATTCCCATCACTAGCTGTCAATGTTTTTGAGGGGATTTTGCAATACAGAAATCATAATGCACTAATTTTAATGCATTTCATTAAGGCTGGTCATATAGTTTCCTAATCCAAATTTTTATTTTCCTGACAAAGATATTTTAATAGCATCTCTCATTTAAACTTCAGTTAGAGTTGGTAAGTTTTATTCACTTCTAACTTTTGAAACAGAGCTTTAAAACGCAGTGATTCAGTGATTAATGCATGCACTCAAAAATGTCTCTGCATGGCAGTTTCATGTATGTATAACGTTTAGCAAAAATATACGTAGTTAAACATTCCTGTTCATTTCATATTTTGTTATATCCGTGCGTATAAATCTTGCTTCAGTTCAATTAGAGTGAAAGACATATTTGGATAATTTTAAACTGCAAATAAACACATTGTAATTAACTTCAAAATAAATACAGAGATTTGTACTGAATATCATCAAAAGAGGGTCATACAACTTACATTTTTACAAATGACATTGACATTGTAAATTATTAAAAACTATTTTTCTTTTTTATGTTTATATTGCTAACCCTCGGGTTAGTATAGTCAAGACATAAAAAAAAGCATAGAAATTGACATTTTCAAGAATGTTTAGATTGCAGAGCTATGAAAATCCTAAGTTTTGCCTATGTATTCTGTATTCATCATTGTTTTTATTGTTTATATTACCATCATTGTAATGAAAATGTACTTCTTGAAACATATTTATCTGATTAAATGAACTAGTTTGGTTTTATTTAAGGGGTATTTCACTCAAATTTGCAGGAATAACCCTTAAGTTAATACAATCAAGCCAAAAAAAGAAAAGTTTTGCCAATGTGTTCTATTAATCAGTTTTCATTATTTCTTATCTTAAAAAATTATCCTTAATTTATCAGTTTATAATGAAAATCTCTTAACAAATGCTATATTTATGTCATTGATATGTGAAAAACGTACTTTTCGAAACACATTCAGCTGATTAGATGAACCAGTTCAAATATGTTTTTCACTCAAGTGCGTGAGAATAACACTTAGGTTGTTATAACAATCAAGTTTTCACTTGTCATAAATTTACAAAGAAAAGTTCAGAGAGTTCAGATTTCTGGCTTTGCCGTGCTGATATGTCAGATGTGCAGCTATATTTTCAAGGAACTGATTGGCACTAAGAATCATGGGAGGGTCTGAAGTGTTTGTGTTGAGGTGGGCAGAGTGCCAGGGGCTTTCCAGGACTTCTGATTCCCTGACGGATGCTCTCCAACCACAGTTGGCGCATTGAGGGTAATTCACAAAGAATGATAGCGTGACAACAGGAGTTGACACGGTGTCAGATCCTAGACCCTCACCTCGCAAATCCGACCCCTCGGCTGGCACCGCTGGTGTCCCGCAGGATACGTGTGGAGACGACCTGTCCGAAGGGCTTCAGCATGGCCTCTAACTCCTGCTCGTCCATGCTCAGCGCCAGGTTAGATATGTACAGGTTGGTGGGGTCCTGTTCTTGTTGCTATCGGGAGAGAAAAAGAAACATAAAACTCCTGGTGAAAATGTCACTGATCGGTAGCATCACATTATAGTGAATCTGGAACATTTGTGCAATTGTGTAATTATTTTTAGCACAGGTAGGTTGCAGACCTGTAAAAACACCTCAGATCTTATCGTTCACACACACAAACACACTGCCAGAGGTTTGTCACAGTTTATACACTACAGTGTATCAGTTAACAGAAAAACAGAAATCATCTGCCAGTCAATAATCGGCCTGTTTAAAACCTAGCGAGCTGCATGCATGCATGCTTTCTTGCATGTCCCAGCAAATACATAATCAGGGGTTAAAGTAAAAAAAAATCCTGAGCCTGAACTTTTTTTGGGGGGACTTTTTTATTTGAAGGACTTACTTTACTTATTGACAATACTAACAAAAATAAAATAACAAGAGCTTAAAGTGCTTAAAAAACTGCTAAACAATAGCAAGTGCTCAAAGTGCTAAAGAACCGAACTGCTACACTGAAAATTAGAACTGAAATCAAGGCAATTATCACTTATTTTTATCTTTTTTGCACAAGCATTTTTTTAATTTAAGACACGGTCAGTCATAGACAACGGTGTGTCAGCTGTAACAGTTGCTCCCAGCAACTTTGCAAGAATTGTATTACATTATGTATTTTTACAGTGTTATTCAATGAAACCATAATTAAACCATACACCATATATTGCCTCGTTGTTTTTATATAATACATTTAAAGTGATGGAAACTGCAATGCTAAGTCAGATGTGTTGTTGTTGGTGGTGAAATCACAGACAATAAAACACATTAGTCTACTAACGTCAGTCAAACATGTTTCACAGGATTATAAACGTATCTGAAATTGAAGCACTGGCTTTAGCCTAGTTGTGCATCAATTATGATTATTTGTATTCAACCGCAAACATAAGTGAGAACGAGCACGCGTGCCGGCGCAGATGCGGGAAGGCCGGTCACGTTGCGTTTATCTTTTTTTTATTAAATAATTAGCCTGTAAACAGATCCCACAGCAGAGTCTAACTTCATTAATCTTCATTAGCTGCGTTTGTATTTGGGTTTGTAACAAGACCGATAAACTCACACAACAGACTAGTTAACTTAATTTCTGTCCTGGCGCGTGCGCCCGATGAAACCGCCCATACACAGTTCTCGCGATCACAAAGTGAAAGTAAAAAACAAGCGCCAATTCAAACACAATTTCAATACTTAACCTAATTGACAGTGGCTCCCCGATGCCCGAAAATTACATAATTACCCAAACATATTTGAGAAAGAATGCAAAAGCATTTAAATATATTTTTCCTCCCGACGGGCAGGGCTGAGATGGATTTTGGTAGCCCGACTGAAAGACACAATAGCCCCGGACGTTGGGCTAGCGATTTTGCGAGCCCTGGGTAGTTGGAGTAAGTTGGAGTGCACGGGCAGCGGCTCTATGACCGGAGTCTAAATCATGACGAGCAAGCACTTTCTTACCGCTGCTGGCATACATTAGCTTCGAGCAAATCGTGCAGAAACAAGCTTCGGGCTCTCTCAGTTTCTTGCACCAACTGCCAAAAGGCTTGCCACCTCTACTTTCTTCAATCCACGCTCAGCGCCATTTATTTTGATTCATTTATTGCTAGGACATCATTCATTCCCAGGCTTCATAAACTTGCGCTGCATTTTTTTTTTCTCTGACCACGCTAACATGACATTGACGTATGGTTATCAATCATACCGTGTTGCAAGGACCCGCCCTTCTCTGCTTCTGATAGGCTTGTAATGTTAGTTAAAGCTGCGTTCCTCTCATATGATTGATAGGTGAAATAAAGTGGCTCGAAAATATTAAACCGCATGTGCAGGCTCTAAATTAATTTTTTTCCCTCACGGCCGCACGCCGAAGTTCCGGCTATAGTCAGTGGTCAAATATTATTAGATCTCTGAGTAGCTGGGCGAGGCAGAGAAAAGCGCCTCGTTCCCGGCTTGAGGCAAATTCGACCGCGGTCTGGAGGTGCCCCTCTGCGGTGGCAAGGGAAATGTGGCGTAAGGAAGACCGCTCTCTCAGCGTGGGCTGGGGGCCCAAGTCCTTCTGATGGAGGCTTAGCCCGTGGATGGTGTGAGGCCAGAGTTCAACAGGCCGTTAACCGTTAAGAGGTAAACGGGTGGGATTCGCACGGTCTGCCCGGAGGAGTGATTTGAATGTTTTTTGCAAATATACTCGATAACCGACATTGTTAAAACATCAACTATGATAATATCGCAGATGATGTTACATGTGGAAACCTGAACAAGATGACCACAATAATTGCATTCAGAATTAATTGAAACATTGGGATTTTAAAATGAATAAATAATGAAGTATTTCAAACCTCAGTCTCTCCAGTTTAGAGTTTGAACATGTCATTCCATCAAAAAGAAGCTTCACTCCTGAATCCTGCAGGTCATTGTTACTCAGGTCCAGCTCTTTCATGACAGAGTTTGAGGATTGTAAAAGTGATGATAAACTCATACAAGACTGCGCAGTGAGATTACATGTGGAAAATCTAAACAAGATGAACACAGTAGTTGTACACAAAATTAATCCTAATATTGGGAAATTTCAAATAATAAAGAATTAAGTATTTTAAACTCACACCTCAGTATCTCCAGCTTAGAGTTTAAATATTTTATTCCATCAAAAAGATGCTTCACTCCAGAATCCTGCAGGTCATTGTTACTGAGGTCCAGCTCTCTCAGGACAGAGTTTGAGGATTGTAAAGCTAAAGATAAACTTTCACAGGACTGAGCAGTGAGATAACATCCACAGAGTCTGTGAAAAGGACAAAACCAATTCGTATATTAATGTGAATTCATCAGATATGCTATATAGTTTAAAATCTAGAATGCATGTTTGTACCGAAGAACACTTTATAATATTAATACAACAACAAGTGAGAAATATACAGAGTGCAACATAAAAAAATGTGTGCAAATAATCTTTATGAACTCAGAGATGGGCATAAACACATGGAATAAAAATATTGAGTGGAAAAATGTTGTCATCGATAGCGCCTCTGTGGCCCTCTCTAAACGGACACAGCGGGAACCTTCGCCCAAATTCTAGTTCCTACTCGGACACTTTATTCCCACGTACCTCTGCTAGGTCCGGTTCAGCTGTTGCTAATTCATCAGTCATTATGTTGCCTATTTAAGCAGCAGATTTTGTCTCTATCATCGTGAAGTCTTATCGTTCCAAATGGTTGTAATTTGGTTTTCTCTGCCTGAGTCTGTTGGATTATCTGAGCCGTTCCTGTTTACTGGTGATTACCCTTGTTTGTTGATCAACTCTAATAAAGTCTGGCAAATTGATTCGTATCTCTCAGGGTGTGACATATCGGAGGAGTCGTTGGATTCCATAAGCAGGCTTTTATTGAGAATAGTCAGACAGGCCGAGATCGGTAACCAGGCAACAGCAGTATCAGGGAATATCCAGAAATCGTAGTCGAAGGGCAGGCAAATAGGTCAGGGCAGGCAGCAAGAATCAAATATCCAATAAACAATCCAAAGACAACACGAATGACAACAAGAGGAAAACGCTCGGTAATGACTGCTAGGCAAATCAAGACTTCGCAAAGAGACACACAAAACATGGCGTTTAAATAGTCCAGATAACAAGCTACACCTGGTAACGGAACAAGCTAAGGTACGTGGGTCAAATGAGTCCGGGTTGGAACCTTAGTATTCCGGTGAAAGTTCCCGCTGCTGGGAACCGGAGAGGGCCACAGAGGAACGGCTTGTGACAAAAGTTATGGGGGGTTGCGGTGCTCAGAGGTCTCAGGGCCTCCTTTTGGTCTGATTTTGGTGACCCTAAACTATGATTTCTTTGCCCTCATAATGTGATTTCTCCCCTGTGATTTCTTACTGCATGCCACTAAATGTGTTGTGGAAACACAACTGCTATAGCCTAAAAAAATTTCTCTCTGTACTACATTATATTTTAATACTTCCTTCCTCTTGTTCTTTCCTTTCATATAATTTTAAGTCATAAACGTAGATTTTTACCAACTCAGACTGACTATGTGATTCTATATAGATTTCCACAACCCCGTAATTACAGTACGTAGGCTACCGTAAATGAAATGTCCAGAGAGTGGTGCTAAAACACACCTTAAATACGTAACTGTGCACGTTTGTATTACGCTGATTTGAGCTGTTTTGTCAGACACAGGGTCGAACCGGTGCTTTTCACCACGCAACACCATCATATGAAGATTAAAATAAATAAAAATGTCAGAAATAAAAATGTTATACATTTGCTTAAATCAAGGCAGCTTGATTTATTACAAGATTTATTACAATTATTTTATTACAAGGGAATAAAACACTTTAAGAATAAAAAATAATAAACTATTAAGTGTTGCATTTTGAAATTGACCAAAAAAACCTTATCATTACTTTGGACAGCACTTTCATTTATAGACACCATTGAAATGCACCGTCTGGAGCCCCCAATTCCTGGTACCACCTCTCATCATTCGCCAAAAACTTTAATTTCAGATCTTCCAATGGTGTTATTTTTTACTGATAAAAGAATAATTAACCCTTTAACTTCACCCCTAAAAATAACTAACGAAAAAATTATTACACATAACATTCTTATTTGCAGACATCTAATGAATAGGGTCCAGCACCTTTTTAAAAATGTATGTTTTTTATGTAACTTAACTGTACAGTTTAGATGACAGTCCGTGGTAAAACTCAATTTAAATTCAGAGAACTATTTCATGAGATATTTGGCAATAATAAAACCATCCTTTAACTTTATTAGTATCTTGGGTACATTTCTTAACCTTCAGGGTCCACAAAGAAAAACAATGATCTTTAAGCGTCTGTATAATAGGCTTACTATATTTAGCCACATATGCTACTCCATGTGTTTTTACAGACATATCAACCGTACGACCATTTTCGATAATTATTGTAAATAAACATTTGTGCATTTATTACTCATATATTTTGCTATATTTATGTTCTTTTACCCCTACCCTATTCACAACAACATTATGGTTTCATCCCTGCTTCATTGATTGCTTGATTGACCCTATTATCTGATGAGTGACCGGCAGTTTTATTTCTTCTGTGTGACTGAAGTTTGTAAGCTGCTGCTGTCACATGAAAACTGGAAATACCCAAACACCTTATGGCAACAGCAGACACAGAGATGGGTCAATACAGCAGAGAAAAAAAATTCTCTCTCATCTCTTCCTTTTGATAGATTTATTCTTTATCAACGTAACCTCAATCGTACAGTAGAGACGTCAGTTAAATGGTTAACAACACTATTTTGCCAGTGACACTAACTATAGACCTCCCTACCTGAGAGAGAGAGAGAGAGAGAGAGAGTGGAGGCACTATGGCTTAGAGGCTCTGCTCTTTTTGGTAATAAATATTCGTACCGATTGATATTAAAATTTATCAAGGCCTAATTTCCTTACAACTGGTATTTTATATTCTTTACATTAAAAATACATAAAACTGCAAAATACATTTGAACTGTCAATTAATTACATATATTTCCATCATTATTAGCATTAATTATGTTAACCACTGACTTATTATCCAATATATATTACATTATTATAAATAGTGTTTCCTGGTCAATACTGTACATCCTAATCTACGGCAATACAGTTTTGCTTACTGAAATCAGATCTTCAGAAAAGTGCTACAGAAGTTTATCCTATGTTTCACATGATTAAACTACATTTCAGTGTATTTCTGTTTTTAGTTTTATATTGTGACCTTTTTATGCAGTCCACAATAGAGACAGAGACTAAAAATAAAAAAAATAAACAGACTAGTTGCTGGTTATTCAGTGTTGTTATGAAAACATTATGAATTCAAATGTAATTGAAGAGCGGTTTTCATTATTTATAAGTAATCAAAATTACAAGTAAACAAAAAAAAAGTTAAAGACGTTACTTCATTATAGGTTTTGGCAGAAAAATCTGGTTTACTTCCTAAACAATGTGCGCATTTGATGTAAGGAAAAGCAGGCACTCACTTAAGTAACATAGTTTTAACTTAATCTCGAGAAGTAATCCTAGTCTACCATAACTTATTTAGCTATTTGATATTTTTGAATATTAAAAAGGTTTGGGTTAACAGTGCTTTGAATCTCTACCCAAGTATACCAAGGGTGTTTAGGGTTCAGTTGTCCAACACAATGTGTGATAATGTGAGTATGAAACAGCTAGGCTGTGCCAAAAACGAGCCATGTCAGTAACCAGTGAAGCACATTATAATACAATAACACCGTTTTACAAATAATTGCTGTAACCACTAACATTGCACTTACATTTGCATCACACAAGAATCCCAAAATTCTACCAAGGTACATACATTCAGCAGTCAGTTCCCAAAAGACAACCTGGAGCAGTCCAGAGAAGTCCAGAGCAGTTCTGAGCTGTCAAGAGCACTCCAGAACAGCAGCACTGAAAAGCTGGCATTATTATAATAAATGTTACTTATCTAAAAATGTCCAAGTGCTGAAGATGCATTTCCTAACTGAAATCTAGACAGCATTGTCAAAAATCTTAAGAGACTGCATTATATTTTCATCCTGCAAAACAAAAGCATAAACAGTGATATTGTTATGAATATCTGCTTTAGGAAATAAAGGTTTAGATAAAGATAAAATGAGCCATACCATCTGGCAGCAGTCAATGAATTCATCAACAGTTACTACACCATCCTGGTTTATGTCCATTTTCTTAGGGGAGGAAGAAAAAAAAACATTGTGATTACAATGCATTTTTGCTTGCAAATGTATCAATGCATATTTTAATTTACTTTTGACAGTGATCTGAGAGAGATTTTAATAAATATTTCTGCTGCATAACCAGCCTGACCTCATTAAAAATTTGAATAATTTATAATAACAGATTTAATGGTTGCTATATTTCACTACTGTTTCCAGGTGAAAAGCCAGCTGTTAAATGATTTATTTTAGATATATTTTTTATTTATTTATTTTCTAAAATTCAACCTTAATTTTAAATAGCAATTTGAGTCCAAAAGTACACTATTTAAAATAAACTTACTTTTAAGTGTGTTTCCTGGCATTTGAAGCCATGTCTTTGACTGAAAGTAGGGCTAAATTACTCTTTACATGATTAACAAAATTGTAGAACTGATGAAAAAAAAAAAAAATTAACCCAAAACTGAAAATTCTGTCATTATTTGCTCGCCCTCATATTGTTCTGAATCTGTATGACTTTCTTTCCTCTGCAGAACAAAGTTTTTTGAAGAATGTTGGTAACTGAATAGGTTTGGTTACCAGTGATGATCACTGTTCTCAAAATATCATATTTCATGTTCCACATAGGACAGACAGTTATACAGGTTTGGAACGACATGAGGGTGAGTGATTGAAAAAGTGTGATTTTTTTGGGTGAACTATGCCTTTAAGTGCCTTGTTCAAATAGGATTAAAAGTCATAGTGCTTCTAGCGCCACCCTGTGGACATTTTCACCTGAAAACTTCCATTACATAAAGCAAAATGGTAGATCCTATATATTTTCCAAAAATGTATGCATAGTCACTTTTTTCTAAACATAATAGTGCATAAAGGCATTACCTGGAAGAACATTCTGACGTGTTGCCTTACTGCCTCCTCTTTAAGTCGTGGATGGATAGATTTCCCCATCAAATCATAAATAGACTTCAATATATCTAACATTTCCTGAAACAAAAAGGCCATATGTTTTTGCGTTCAATACATCACAGAACAGGACAACGTCTTTAACAGGAATTAATCGTGAGAGCTACATATTCAGATTCAAATGCTTTTAGACCTCTTTGGTAATCTGTCCATCTTTGTTGATGTCATATAAATTGAAGGCCCAGTTCAGCTTTTCTTCTGTAGTGCCTCTCAACAAAACAGAGAGATCACAGACTAACTCCTGGAAATAAATAAATAAAATAAAGCCAAGTCAAATTGCTGAATAGATAAAATAGTGCCTGAATATTCCTGCTATCTTTATTTAGAGTTATAGGATTTAACATTTTAATTCACTATTTGCTGCAAAAGATTGGATGACATTTACATCAGAAAAAAGCTTAATTAATAATGATATTCTATTCAAACTCAATCTAATTGTGTTAAATAAAATACTTACCTCAAAACTAAGAGAGCCATTCTTATCTTTGTCAAATGCATTGAAAAGAAACTGAGCATATTTCGATGAATCTAAGACAAAAAAATATATATTAATACTTATATTTTTGCAAGTAAAAGAAGTCTCTGTGACATACAGTATGTAATCTGGTCATAACATGTCAAACCCTATTTTCCAAAGAGATTAACAATTATATTTATTATATAATAATTATGTTTTGTGAAAAATCTCACATCATACCTCAAGGAGGAGACACTGACTGCAGTGTGCAATAAATTACTATTACAAAGCAGTTTATGTGATTTTCCTATTATGAACTTCACCAAATGTGGCATCATATTGTTGGGTAAAAACATATTTAATAATCTAAAAAGCAAATTTAATAGAACCAACCTCCCAGTGGAAAGAACAGAGCATAGATGTTTTTAAATGTGTCCTCGTTCACAACTCCACTTGGACAATCCTAGCAAAAACAGGACCAGACAAGAAAGCAATATTTAAGACACTGGAATACCTCCAAAGAGAGCAGTACCCCCCAAAATGACAGCATCATTTTTTATTTCTACACCCAGCAGGTGGGGTTTAACTGAACTCTCACATTCTTGAATCCTCTATAGAGTAACTGCAGCTCCTGTCTGGAGAAATGGGTCTGCGACTGCAGCTGCTCCAGATTTTCCGGGTGATACAGCTCCGTTGGGCTCTCTTGTTCTTCGTCCTCATTATCTACAACAAAGCACACACAACTGCCATCATTTGTATGGGCAAAACAGCTTCAGAATCAAACAAACAGTCTTTTACATTTACGCAGACGCACCCTTACCTGCAAACTGCCCAGTGACGCTTAGAGCTTAAGCTTTAATCAAGAATTCTGGCACTAGCAGGTCCAGTGACACTAATTACACAAGCACTTGCCTTTTTTGATGAATAATGAAAAGAGAGTGACATGTATTGATGGCTTTGTCAAGGCCATGTTTCTTTTTACACACCATTATCTGTGATTTGAAACTACATTAGGGTCAAAACAGATTTGGTGTCTGAGATCTGAGACAAGTGTTTAACTGTTGGTAAGAGGGGTCAATATTTCCAGCAACATGCAAGTATTTATATATATATATATATGCTGTATTTTATATTGCTTTTACTCCTATGTAATGGCATTTTGATTCAATTTTGGTATAACTCCTCTGGCTGCTTTGTTTTTTAAAACTATTCATAAAATACTATTTAGCCGCTATTATGTTAGTGTGTGGGGGTCAGTATTCATATCATAAAGAGCTTAAAGGCCTGTTTCTGTGAATTTTATTAAATATTCACTACTGTGCCTTAGCAGGTCAGGTAACTAAAGACACTGAGCGGTGTCTCCTTTAGGACATGCATAATACCTCTGTCCCAGATTCTCATGAAGAACGTCCTGGTGTATAGGTTGATGCTTGCAGAAAAGCCCTGGTTTTCACAAGATACCGTTTCTGTGCTTAAAATGTTGTACTTCTAGCCTCATTTTTAAATGATATATATACACATATAACACATCTGAGGAAACGCAGAAGACACCAAAAGAAAAAAATGTTGAAGACAACACAATTAAAATAACATATCATGGTTTCCTTTAAAACAATCATTCCTGATTGAACTATTTACACTTTGTAGGTCAAAATGTTCTTATTAACCAATAGTTTTTGTGTGAGGAGATTAATCCATGCTAAAATTGGGGTACCAGAATGACCCACTTTAAGATTGGTCAAGATGTTACAATCTGCTCCTAGACATAATCTATCAAGTCAAAGCTCCCACCACTGCTCAATGGTCACATTTCACTGCACAGGTGGTGCTACAAATAACTCGAGCAGATTTTGGAGGTGCATTTGTCTAGTTACAAAAGGAAAATCTGATAATCTTCTAAAGGTGTTCTAACAAACACTCTGTGCAGGATGTGGAAATTAAGTTTGTGAAATCACTGGTCTTAAATGAAATTTACATGAAAGAATATGGTATTTCACTATTTTAGGACTAAGAAAACAGTTGTGAAAAAAACTAAAATTAATTAATCAATTTAAAAAAAAAACAGCTACAGCTTCAGCTGAGATGAAAGGGTAAATCGAAAGGAAATGGTGGCTGATAGAAGAAAACTATAAAAAGGAGCTATTTTAGTCATCTTTATATCAAAAATTACCCATTTTGCTACATTTTTCCATTTATTGCCATAGAGTGCCATTAGAAATGTGGTTAATTAATGTTATGGCAACATAACAGTATCACTTTCACAAATTCCTTCTTTGGCCTGTTGTTGGAGTAGAAAGGGGGAAAGATTGAATGGCTTGTAGTCATTTTTATCTTATGATGCTTTAAAGGCAAAGAAGTAACTGGGCAGTGAAGCCCCAGTAGAAAAAAAATAATCAAATTCTTTAAAAGAATCATATAATAAATGTAATCGGCATGCATGAATTTCAAATAGAAAGGTATGTTCAAGTATCAGATAAAACAGCAGCACAAAACCTTCTCAAATGCAGAAAAAATGAAGCCAAAATCCAGTAGAAACGTGGAAGACAAAATTACCTGAAAAAGATACCAGTGTCTGCAATTCTTAATTTATGGCATTATTAAGGGATCATCAGTGTCTTATGGTCGGCTATGGAATGATGAAGTATGTAATTATATTTAGTCCCACAAGGATGTGAAGCACAGCCAAGGGAAAGATGAAATTAATTAGAACTCTCATCCACAAAGTTAAGACCATTAATGATTAGTCATTTCAATAATTTCAATAATAACCCATATAGGGTGTGGTATATAAGATCTTATTTATATTATTATTATTGCACCTAAATAATAGACAGTGATGACTGAACACAAACAGAATACACGACACAGGGGAAGATGTACAATTTAAATTTTAGTGTACATTAAAACATTAGCTGCAACTTTGGTGGATCAGACTTAAAGATATAAATATTTACAATTTCTGTAAAATGTGTTGTTACACTGTTCAAGAGTCAAAGAAAAATAGCCTGTATGAATTTATAATCACAAGACTGTCTGGAAGGAGCAACACTGCCTCTTGATTAGCTTACACAAGTAATTTTACTGTGACTTTTGTAAAGTTTCTCACTGGCCAGTAAAAATATAGAGATATATTATACTGTACTTGTACTGACAGCTAAACATTGAAAGGTCATTTGCTGCTATAGTGGTGTGTTTCTATCTCTTTCGCAAAAAAATATATATCATCAGGTTCTTTTTTCCAAAAATGTTTTTGGCTATTCTGAAATTAAACTAATGAATTTGATATTGTAATTTAAGTGTATGACATATAACACATATATTCGCTGTAAGACACTGACTTGAGAGAAATACCTTGTGATACAAAAGTTTATCTTTAAAAAAAGAAAAACATGCATCTCTATTCTGAATGCATTACATGTTACGATTTTCCCAGAAAAAAAATTTAAACAGTAAAACAACTGGATTAACCAATTGTTATTGTTATATGAATCTACATTTTCATTCATTAATTTATTCAGTTAATTTCTCTCATTATGTAGCATTGCCAAGGACTAACAGGCAATTGAAAGACTGACATTTCTGGTAGGTACTTAAACAATTAGCTTAGATTTCGAGAAGGCTATACCTCAGAGTGATCATTGGTTCATGACTAGCCTACTGTGTGTGGAAATAGCCTATTTGATTAACTTTAATGACTTTTCAACTTAAATGTACATTAACAAAAAAGCTGCCTATAATCTGTTAGAGTTCAATGGGACTAACGACTATAGTTACCTATAGGTATATTATAACGATGCTTTTGGTGAAAAAAACGGAAAATGTATACTCTGAAACAGACATTTAAAAACTGGTTGACTTTACCTGAGTTCAGAGTTCCTGTGATCAATCGAGCAATGTGCTGAGTAAATTTGATCAACTGACGCTTACATCGCCGCCGTCGGCTGCTCATTTTCAATTACAGAAAAAGAATGGATTCAAAAGCAAGTTCTCTGGTTTATTCCAATGTTCGGACAGCTTGAATTCCGCTGGTTTCAGTTTCCTGTCAGGTATACTGATGAACAGGGACTCCGAAAGGTGTAAATGCGCGACTGCGTTACAAACAGCTGGGAAGGAATCAGTTTCCATTCTCTCTCTCTCTCTCTCTCTCTCTCTCTCACACACACACACACACACACAAACACAGACCTCTTTATATCATGGAGTTCACTGACGTCCTAATGTTTAGATTGTGAAACTTGATAATAGCGTTCTAGCCTCCATAAGGTCTTTATAGCTCTTCTTATAGCCTAGTAGGCTTAATGTGCTCGTTTTTTTATGATAAGATAACTGTTCTTTTGATGTCTATCCACGTCAGAGCCTACATTGTAAGTACTTCGTGTATTTTTAAACAAATGAGATAAATAAAAATCAATATGGCAATACAATTAAGAAATAAAACAAGAGTCAACAAAATAATACAATTGGTTTATAGAAAGAAAGAAAGATCACATTATTTTTGTAAGTGTTATTCTTTATTTTTTCAACAAAATCTGGTTTACAGCAAGTCTAAACAGGTCTTTGGCTTAAATTTAAGTTGGATAAAAGTGTCTACCAAATTTCATTGACATTTTGTTCAGACATTGTGTGCCTAGAGGAATTTAGTCCAGGGAGAGAATTTGAAAAAGGACCGGAGGATGTTCTGAATCACCTTAACACAGGGGCGATTCTAGGTTCAGAGCTTTGCTGAGCACCCAGAGAGCTGCCCAGCAAGGCAAGATACACTTTACTCATCACAATGAGAATTTTTCCCTGCCTCTTTCAGTCCCCACATCCTTAAATGTCTCCAGTTGTCCCGAGTTCTATCTGA
>JAUCMU010000001.1:12772643-12785207 GCA_032275025.1 Enteromius treurensis
TCTGGCGAGTTCCCATATGTAACGTCTCCGTTCCCTCCTTCAGGGAACGTGGGTTACGATAGTAACCTAGACGATTTCTAGCGATGCCAAAGCAGCCAGAAGAAATTGCAGCTCCTGTGGAAAACAAAGCCAACAAAACATCTTTATGGAATGCCATGATTGTAAACACAAGGAAATGAAAAAAAAATAACACCGGCAATCACCGCCATTATGTCAAGCCATTTTGACTTTTATTCCATCTCAGGATATGACTAGTTGAATTTGTTTAGAGAAGCATACCAGTGGCCTGTTCCATAAAACATTTTGTAACAAATCTACTGACAATAAGCCCGACTAACCAAAATAAGCCTGGCTTGTATTCTTATCTTGTTTTATCGAACAGCCCCCAGGTGTAGATGTTAGCAGCAGGGGTGTAGACGTTCCCTGCTCAACTTTAGAATCCAAGAAAAGTTGAGCAGATTCCATGATTCCAATTCAAACACAAAAAATACATACACATGCATGTCCGTCACCAAAATTTTATATGTTTTGAAAGTAAACATTGGGTTGCTAGCAAGATAAATTAACTCACTGGCTGTTGTGGCTGCCATCATATCCCGCGTGGTCTGTCCACTAACAGAGGATTATATATCCAACCACGAAAAGGACCTTCTCTGGGCTCCGCTTTGGCCATTGTGTTTTTATGTTTTTTTACTGCGCCCACAATTTAATTAACTTGTCTCGAACTTGCAATGATAAAATATGTTTGAATGGGATTAGGCCTATTCAGGACTATATTTGCATGCAATTTCTAGTGATTATTAACACTGCATGTTGAAAAAGTTTAAATTATTTAAAAAAAAAATAAAACATAAAAATATTCAAAACAAGTGCACAAGTGAGTTTTGCAACAGGAATAATATCACAAAAGGAGCAGCAAAAGTCAAAGCGCTATATTTGAAGTTGTATTGCCAGATCAAGAAGTTTTAAGTGCTGACTTTATGTTGTACAGTGAAACTGAAGTGCAAAAGTAAATATGTTGTACACATTTGTGTCATTTTCTTTATGTGAATGTCATTTTACACATTTGTAACTATTAATTTGCAACTTCAAATTCAAAATATGGGTGTTGTGATCATTGCCTGTGTGTGCAAACCGAAAGATTGTTTTTCAGATCAGACCTACAGTATGAGTGCAAATTTCAATTTATAAAATTTATATGATAAGCTCACATTCACATCAACAAGCTCTTGAGTTTTGCTACTGTTTTACCTTCATAGTTTTGCTCCACCTTTCTTCAACACACCTGCCTGGAAGTTTCAAGTATACCTAGTAAGACCTTGACACCGGCCCTCCAGGATCGAACTTGGTGACCCCTATTGTTGAGCATCAGTGAATTTTTGAACCTTTTGTTGTATATTATAAAAATCCAGTAATTAAAAAAAAAAATGCATTAAGATGAGATTGTTGCAGAGGCAAGTATGTGCATGCATCGTGATTTGAGTTTCAAAGATAACAAATATCTTACGGGTTTGGAACGACATGAGGGGGAGTAGTTAATACAATTTTTCTTTCTGGGTGAACTAAGTATTTTTATGACCTCAAAATTTTTCAACTTATGAAGAATGGTACATGGGTGTGAATGTAAATAATCACTAATGGAACTTGTTTTCCTACTTGTTTATATAAAATATCCATTTTCCTGGATACTGGATATCTTCCTATTTTTCTATCAAAGGAACTAAAAGCATTTCAATTGATGCTAAAGAAAAAGTATAATATTTGAGACTGATGGCACTGATTTAAAACCAATCTGAGTTTAATCATGTTTTCTAATTCAATTTTGTAAAGACCACCCATTAACATCCAGTTGCTTGTTATTTTTTTTTGTCAGTTTTGTCTTTTGTAAAATTTCGTCTTTTCGCACGGTAGGTCAGAAGTCAAAGTTAAATGATGCCCGGTAGTCTCTCTCCCACGTCTTGTCTCGTTCTTCTTTCCTCTTAAGTTCTTTAGCACTGAGCATTGTTCCTTTCTTCTGTCTCTTCTCAAGTCTTTTCTGTTTACGTATGTGTTGCACTGCCTGAGGATCTTTGGCCTGGAAGTGTGTGACTTTGGGCCGTGGGCTCGCTCCATATCCCAGGCCCGTCTGATCTCTCTTTAGTACCGTGCTTACTGGGTTTTTGCGGCCAGAGTGGGCGGGTCCAAGACCAGAAGTGGGGTCCCACCCCGAACGGAGCATCATTCTGTAGCTGTTGCTGGAAGAGGGCAGGCAGTATTGAGGGGTGGCTGGGGGGTGGAGCTCACTGAACTGATGCAGAGTGGACCTGTTGTGTGTTTCAGTGCTGGCGGTGTAATGCACAGCACACACATTACACCACTGAGAATGAACACTGTGGAAAGACACAAAGTTATTTTCAGGATTATTTTAATTGTTATTTTCTTGTATTTTCATGATGCTAGATATTATTTTCCAAGAGCAGGTATTTGCAAGAAGATTGCGTAACTCTGTTGTTTAGAAGGATATAAAACCATAACAAATGTATTCATTTTTATCTTACACCTAATGCATTTCATAGGTCATGATGTGACCTTGTTATGAACTAAATGCACCTTAGGAAGGGGAAATATTTGACAACCCATTTTGACATGTTGGACATTTTATCAATCAGGCATAAACATTGATGCTGTAAGAAGAAGTGTGTAGTCTATATATTGCTCCCAAAATGTGCTTTTCTTTATTGCTTGCTTTGAAGATCTTCATCTTTAGATTATGATTATACTCAAATTGTAGTGTGTTCTCCTAGAATTTTAGCAGAATATAATCAGTTTGAATGTTGTATCCATTTTAAATATTTTTTTCCCCATCTTTAAAACAATTTCAAAAAAAGACTTTGTATCATTTGGTCTCTTTCTCCTGCATCAAAATGCATTATTTACAGTAGAATTGGTGGTACTACTATTTAAAACATACACTAGCATTGTATTTTGAAGCTACCAGTGTAGCGTGCAACTCTACAAAACACATTAATGGATCAGTTGAGTGGATTGTTGTGATGCTTTTATGAACAGTTATTCTGATTGCACCCAATTATTATTCAGTGTTTGGTCATTTAAACACCATCTCTAACCTCTCTCTGTTTGTAGTAGGTGTGTTTGTGATTTCTGACACACTGAATTGCTCCAGTTCTCTCACTACATCCCGGTGGCCTGCATGTAGAGCCAGATCCCGAGCATCTCTGCCCTGAAAGAGGATAACAAACAAAACAGAATGGAGATTAAAGAGAGGAAATGAGACAAACTTGAAACAAAGAGAGATCATGTTTAGGAAAAGGTTTGCAACACATAATCCTGTTTCGACAGCCGGACCACTTTCCATGAACCTTATCCATTGGCTTAATTATTTTAGTTTAAAGATTTAAATACACTGTAACTCATTTAATTTCATGAATAGTAATGATTGTTTCACTGCCCCCTGTGCTACATGTTCACATTTTCTCTTTTCGGTGGTACAGGGAGGGCTTTTATATATAAAATATTACAATTATTATCATTGACCCCCTTGCAGCTCACTATACACTATAACAGATAAATTAATGTTCTGAGTTTTTGGCCAATGTCAACAGACAGCAACAGATACGATAACATTCTAAGCCTCCAACTTGGAAGGAAAGAGATACCCTGCGCTTAGTTTCTTTGTCCAGTGAAATGACAGAAGATGCAGCATGAACAGAGTTTACATTCTATAGGTACGAAGCGTATCGACCAAGTTCTGAGTCTTTAGCACCTTCAGCACCTACTCCAGGGCCACATCTATGTCCCAGATTTTAGGACCCTTTGGTGCATCAGCATCCTACAGTGCTTCGTTCAAGGCTGATGAAATGGATTCCTGCCTCTTTCTCCACTGCATATTTACAAGCACATAGAGTGACTGCTCACTCAACCACAGAGAATGTAAATATCACTTGAGACTGTGGCATTATTGCATATTGTCAGTATATGATTTCTTAAAATGACACTTATATATTTATACATTTATACACAAACACACATAAGACCTGGAATCAAGAATGCCCAGCTTTAAGTAGAGATCTTGCTTAAAAATTGCATCTAATTTCTGAATTACTTCTGGCCAATTTTTTTTACTTGTATAAGATCAATATGTGCCTTTTTTTATACTCATAAAATAGCACAGAAGTACTATTTTTCTTAGTAATGAGGAACACAAACACATCATTTGTACAGCCCAGTGATATTAATGTAAAAAAATGTATGTAATATGTATAAGGGAGTAAGTTCATGTTATGTTTGGTCAGCAGAAATTAATGGTTGTAGGATGTTACAAGTTATTACTTTAGTCACTTTACTTAAAGCTGCGGTCCGTAACGCTAGCAGTTAATAAACAGAACATAACAGAACTGAATGTTACACACCTGTTTGTCCACCACTCCAACCCAAGCAGCGCCGTGTTGCAGGAGCAGCCGAACAGCCTCAGTTTGTCCTGCCTTACTTGCGCACATAACACCTGTCCAGTAAAAATCATCACGGAAGTTGACATCAATGCCACGCTGCAAGAGGTCCTTTAGGGCCCGAATGTTGCCCTCCTGGGCACATCGGAGGAGTTTGTATCCATCGCGCTCAGAGGAGTTTACCGGTTCAACAGGAGCAGCTTCTGGTCGTTGTGCTTCTCTTCTTCTTTTGGGACCTCATGTCAAAAGATAATGAGTGATTGTGATAAAACTGTACAGTTTCCCACAATTATTATAAATTATGCATTAAAGGAGAGCAAATGCTAAATGCTGTACAGATGGCAAATTAATTAAACAAGTAGTTTAGTAGAACCCACTCTATAGCCTTTAAGTGTGTACATACACACACAATTTATTTGAAAATCAGTTAATTTATTTTAAAAAATAAATAACATTTTTATAAAGAAGATATAGTTAAAGAAATAGGCCATCCAAAATGGATTTCATCCATCTTGGTAACACAACAGTTTCAGCTCCTACTGCCTTCCACTGTGTGGACAAAAAATGCTTTTCAACATTCTTTAAAATATATTCTTTTTTGTTCAGCAGAAGAAAGAAATGAATATAGGCCAACCTCAAACAATATGAGTTTGAGCAAATGTTGGTTTACTTTTAGGTTTAAGATTTCAGTTAGAATGTTCTAACAGTTATGATAAAATAACAAGAGCAATACCTGTTTAATATTTTATTTCAATTTCCTATCTCCAAAAATGCAAAAATAATATCTAAAAAAAAAAATTAAACCATGCAAAACAGCATTCAATTGTGTGCCGAGATCATAATAGTCGATCTAATTATTATCGCCATCTATACCTGCTCTTCTTCTCACTCTTCTTGTGGTTGCTGCTTCTCCCTCTTTTGGCTTTTCTCCATCTGTCTCTTGTAGCAGGCTTTGGTAAAAGTCTCTGGCCTCCTCCCCAGTAATTGATTGTTTGTCTTTCCTCTTTCTTTCTATCCAGAGGTTTTCCTCTTCTTTGGCTCTGGTAAAGTAAACTGGTTTGCTCATCTTTAACAAAATCTCTGCTAAAGAAGAAATTCCTGAGGGATGCTGCAGCAGCTGCCTGTGGCCATGAGACTAAAACCAACAGAAAGAACAAACTGACGTTTAAGCTAAAATAGAAGGACACTTCACTTTAAGATCAGTTAACAGAACCGCCACTTCTTAACATTTTACATGCTGATTATGTCTTATGTGTTATTATATCCCTTTGTGTTGATGTAATTCAATTGGTTTTGTTACAGTTGCTTATTTGAATACATCAATTTAAATGCTGTCATATAACTAGCTAACTGATTTTTACACAGGTTTAGTCGAAATTTCATGAATGGTTTGCGATGGTCTTGAAAGAATCACTAGTTACAGCTATTATGCTTTATTGCTTTCCAAGTATTATGGAAATTAATTCAAAATTCAATTAAAACCTTAATGAATGAACTAAAATGCATTTTTCTATATATATCGGAGAAATAAGAGCAAATCCTTAAAAGCAAGTAATTGAATTCTGATACTGTGTTATGATAATCTGTTATTTTTGATAAATGTTACCACATCTTTTCTCTAGGATAATGTTAGTAACGTTAGCGAGATGATATCATTAGCATCTCACAAACCAAAATGATATACAATAGTTAAAAAGGCTTTAAAACATGTAGAATGACATGAGAACAAAAGCAAAAAAATAAAATGAATCAATCCACTTCTAATTTCAAGTTAATTTGGGACCGATACCTGTGTAAATGGATCCAGAAAAAGACAAAGCATGAAATAAACACAAACTCTACGTAAACATTGTGTTCCTCTTTTTCTTGGGAAGTTTATTGGCGAACAGTATCTTCTACTGCCACCAAGTGTTCTGGATCGTGAAGCAATCAAATCTGAATGATGGCTTTTGGGATGTCAGCTAAAACGCAAATATACTTACAAAAAAGGATAGAAACTAAGCCTGTCGTGACAAATGTCATGTCCCTCCACATTTAAGAATGTGTGCCATTTTTGACATTTCAGGTTTTTTTTCTTTTCTTTTTTCTCTCAGAATTGTCCAGCTGGCATTATGACTTTGTTCTCTGCGGACCAGTCAAGTTCTTCCACACTGACTGAATCAATCATTTCTTTTTAAACCTTGCCTTCTACACAGAGGCATTGTCATATTAGAATAGAAAAGGGTCCTGTCCAAACTGTTACTATAAAATTAGAAGCACACAATTCCCTGGAATATTATTATATGCATAAACATTTAGGTTTGCAAAACTACTAAAGTAGTCAGATCTGTTAATTGGAAGGGGGTGACCCAATACTTTTGGCAATGTAGTGTATGTCTGCATGTGTGATACAGTGAAAATATAAGCTTACATTGGATAAATAAAAACAAAATGTAGTTTTATTCAGAGGCCCAAAATAAGGGCCTCTTTTTTTCAGCAATTGCTGATATTTATGGGTAATAAGTAAAAATTCTAATAGTCTGTAATGTGAATCAATAATATCCCCATAACCCAGCAGACTATAACTAAATGCATGGATAAATAATTAAACTCTTGTTGCTTCAGTCCAATAAATGTTCATCTTAATAATTTAATGTTATGGTTACAAAAGCATTGGAGTATAATTTTACCTCGCATCACATAGTCTTTTCCATCACCATGTCCGAAAGCAACATCAGATGGAGCAGTAGTGGAGGTGGAGCTTCTGGGAGAAGAAGAGGAAGAGGAACATTCGGTGGTCGCACCTCATCCCCTGATGATTAATAGTTATGTAATAATAACTAAAAATATATGCACAGCTACACTTACAGTATGGCCGATGATTACTATGGTAGCTGTGCAGAAAAAAACATTTAAAGAAAAAAAGAATTACTATTTCATATTATAAAGCATTTTATTTCATTTTGATTACTTACAATACTGCTGCCATGGTTCTCAACAACACTGTCAGGGCTGCTGCTGCTCATTTGACCTGTTAATGGTAAACTCCTGTAACATTTACAGAGAAAAACCCGTAAACTCGCATTTTAAAATTTGATTTTTTTCTTCTTATCAGTTATGTTTACTAGGTTTGTGTGTTATATGTAATGTTGTTAAATTCATGTTTTTAGCTTATTTTAGTTTAAAAGTTTCTCACCATTATGGTGTTTAGTGCTTGTGTGAATGACACTACCTTCTCTATATATTCATGTAAATAAAAAATGCTTGGAAGGGCTTTGGTTCATCATGTGACTTTCTCATCACCACCAGCAAGGTATATTAACATTATATCAGTTAATGAAAAGCAGTGAGTCCCATTGACTGCCATCATATGACTGACAGACTGCAATGGCTTGAGCTAAGAAATCCTTGTTTGTGTTGATGAATGTTCAAAATAATTTGTTCTGTTTTAAACAAAAGAAATGCTCATTCATTCCCTGTCTATTGACGCTTGTGTTTTGATGAGTATATTCCTGTCTCGTCCAACACCTTATAAACTGTAGGGATATATCTCTCCAAGGTGATGGATCGTCAGGAAAAAAAAGGTCGCATTTCTAGGACCCTATTTTTTGTAACAGTGCCCCCCTACCGAGTTAAATTATATAGTCTGCAGTTTCAGGACTGGCTTTCTTGCACCCTGGTGGTTTAGTTTGAAGTAATGCTTGCTGTACATAATAATAAAGGTACCGAATCTCAGGGACATTTATGAATGAAATAATTAATCAGAGGCATTCTGATTGCTGAAAAAACTCAGACAAAGAAACATGAATATGAGCATTATGAACTTTTATTGAAATTAGTGTCAAAATGTATTTAATGCTTGAACTTTGGAAATGCTGGTTGACAAAAATAATGTTTTCGAAACTTTGAAAAAGTGTCCCATCAACAGATACAAAGACTGATCGCATGTACAAAAGTACTTTTGGTTAAATTTAGTAATTTCTTCCCATCATATATTTGAAACCACAAGTATTGATGGAAACTGGTTGAAAATTTGCTGCAAAGTTTACCACTTCAAAAATGACATACATTTTTTTTTATATAATTGTTAACTCTGCACTGTTCACATTGCCTTCAAACAGAGAGGGTACAAACTCTGAGCTGCTATGAAAATGGCATCAGGCATCAGCCTGACTAAGAGATGATGATGCTCTCTCCTCCACTCTTTGGCAGCTGAAACATACAAATGTTCTTCTCGATGTGGAAACTAGCCACAAACTCATTAGAATTGTTTTCATCATGTGTAAGGTATAATCATGAACAACCAAAAAAAAAGAGACTGTATGTAATTAATTAATCAAGCAATCTCCCAGAACCTTGACAATCTGTAAACGTGGGTAAAGTTTCATTCTGCAGTAATAAGTCAAATTCAAAGATAAACATGCAATTAAATGAAAACCAATAGAAGTGACCCCAATCGCTTCATAAAATATTGTATTTTGGCCCAAAAGTTTAATTAAACACTTCATTCGAGTAGCACAGTTTATTTAATACGTTAGTTAACGTGCTCCATATTTTCTGCATTACATTGCAAAGAAAGGCAAAACATTGAGAGACCACTGTGAACACTAACAAGTGAACACTTGGGAACAAAAAAAACAAAAAACAACTTAAGCTGAAAAAAAAAAACATTAATCCCTCAACCCAAACTGTATTTCATGGCCATCTGAAGCTGCTGATTTCCCCACTTCTTTCTTTCGCTGCAGCGCTTACACTGCATACAATCGCACATAAATTCACAAACAAAAGGAAACAAAGCCTGTAATAGAGGAGAGAACAGCATTTCTCAGTTGTCACTCTTCTAAAAGATGATATTGTTTCTGAGGCTGAATATTTCTGTGTACTCAGAGGATGAGCAATGAAGACAGTGAGGACAGATTCCCAGGGAAGTGCAGGAGATCCCAGCCTGCTCACCATCAGGGCCTGTCGGAGGTCTCCCAAAGCTTCTAACTTTTCACAATCCCTCCGTCGCCCTCGCTCACAAAGCGCTTACGCCCCCTATTGGCCACAAGAACACATCCGTTAGTGTTTACAGGAACAAAACTACTATTCAGCAGCAGATGGTAACAAAATCAAAAATTTACATATGACAGAGATGCAAAAGTCTCTGACCTGGTTGGACAGGAGTCTCTTAGCTGCTTAGTGATCACTGAATCTTGGTAGCAAAGGTCCACAAAGGTTTCCATAATGGAGTGAGCATGAGGCGCATCCAGGTTGATCTCTGGTAGCTCATCATATACGCGCCGGAAGCCCTGTGTAAAGCATGCAAACCCATTAATACTCGAAAAATGTTGGCAACCATGTCAAAGCAATTCCATATTTAATCTGGTCAAACTATGTATTGAATTATGCAGAATGGTTTGAAAGCTGTTATGATGAAGTATGGAAAGAAATAACCAAATGAATAATACGTTTTCACTACAGGGTTGCCTATATGTTCCTTGCTCACAATTACAAAATGTATGACTTTTCAATTGTCCTCTGCATTTTTTGTTTATATGCTATTCTCAAATGTACTTCAAAACACTAAAACAAATTATGGATCTGCCTCTACTTCCATAATGTAACAACTTTAGAATCCCCATGTTACATTACAACAACAAAAAACTCAAGCGAGTACAAACCCTGTTCATTTGGTCCAGAGTAATTAGGCCGGTTTGCCAGAATGCCTTGAGAAGTTTGACCATCATCTGTAAGGCTGCGTCACCTGTAGACTCCAGTACCATAACCACAGCCTACATCAACCAGAAACAGAAAAAGATGAGAGAAATGAGGAAAATTATAGGAAGAAAAAATAAGGGAGAGAAAGTCCTTGTGCAACCCGACAACGCACTTTATCATCAAATAATACGTTGAAAATATGATGGTCCAACATGAGACCTATTACTGGGCTGAGTGTAAGTGCATTTTACTCCATCAGTTTTTGTGATGGACAAAACAAAAATGGAATGATTGTGAAACTGACATTTAAGTCAGCAGAAACACAATTTTATAGCTAAAATTAAACTAAACTAAAAGAAAATATTTATTGTTTTATAATTCTTTGGGACATAACTACATGCTATTCGAACTTTATTATATCACTACATTCAAAATTCATACCTCATAGACCAATTCATGATGAAAGTGTGGCACTTCTAGATCTCGCAGACAGTGCTCAGCCTCAGAGAGCACACCTGACACCAGGTACTCCTTTAGCAATAGGTTCATCTGTAAAACAACGGGAACATGGACAGCAAATAAGAGGCAGAAATGGATTACCTTTGTAGCAACAGAATTGTTGGCTCGAAGTCTAGGCTATGAAGGCCAGTTATGACCGACTATATGAGAGTTTGTACTTGGGGCAAACAAGTGAAAGAATTAATGCATTAATGAATAACACCTTTGCCTGAAAATGTGCATAAAAACCCTCAATTTTCTTCATTGAATAGTGGGTTTCTATCCCATTTTATTCAATAAGAATAATTTAACAAAGTGTAAATCTGGTATTTTAGACCTGTATAGTGTTGTTGCAACACATTATTATTAACTGTTAATTGTTTCAATTATATATCAACATTTAGGAGTCAATAAGTGTCATTTTATATCAAGGGTTAAATATATAATACATCATATTATTTGGAGAATTAACAAGCAGTCATAACAGCCATTAAAACTTTCTAAATATAAAAATAAAACATACAACATTTTTTTTGAATGTTTATACTGTGATTTGAAAATAACATTTTAAAAAGTGCAACATTTTCATACCGAAGTAATAATACAGGGATACCTCTTTAATGAGATGTCTGACAGGCCTCTGGCCGCCACCAACTCCCCACACATTATCAAGCCGCATGATTTCCCTTTTCATGGTGAGAAGAACTGCTGCTCTGTCCAGTGCGGCTCTAATAGACACAAGGGCACGAAGAAATGAACAGGGGAATAGTATGATGGGTAGGTCAGAAGTAAATAATGGAGGGGGGGAAATGTGCAGCTCATTTTGTCTGACCTCACATGTCAGATAAAAGGAACTGCATATTTAATCACCCCATGTAGGGTGGGAAATAACCCTCACTTCCTCCAGGATTATCTTTTTTTTAAACTGTATGATTTTATTTTGAACATGTAAAAACAATACAATAAAATCTGTTATAGTGAATGGTAATCATTATTCCACCTATGCTACTTCCAGCAAACACATAACGCTACTTCCAAAAACATGCATCACTGCAGCAAAGCGAAAGCAATGACCAATCAGAGACAGTTCACCATAGCCACTGACAGATAAGGTCAAATTACCTGCCACTGCATTGACAACTGGCTGGTGGCAGGTGGTAAATTCCCACCGCAATTCCCAACTCAGAATTCAACTATCCTTGTGACTCCACTCCCTCTAGTTAAATAACATTAGTCTTCAAACTGAAACTAATTCTAATTCAGAATCTGGACACAAGAATGTTAGTGAATATCCAAGAAAATACCCAATAATTTATTTATTTATTTATGATTTAACGCCATGTCAGCAACAGTGGCTATATTCAGGCCAAGAGAAAACATTTCAATTTCACAAATCAGTTGTATACATCATTTTAAAATAACCCAATATAAGACTGTCAAAGTAACATCAAACTCACCTGGCATGGTCACAATCTACTTTGCCTTTGTAACAGTCAAGGAAATTCATAGGTAAAGCGTGGTCAGCAATTGCTCGTGCAATAAATTGTCCAAGCATCTAAGGAAAAGAACCAGGTAATATAGGGAATGTATTTCACATTCAAATATAATATATACAGTAGGTACAGAAAGTATTCAGACACCCTTAAATTTTTCATTCTTTGTTATATTGCAGCCATTTGCTAAAATCATTTAAGTTAATTTTTTTCATCATTAAATGTACAAAGAGCGCCATGTATTGACAGAAAAACACAGAATTGTTGACATTTTTTGCAGATTTATAATAAAATAAAAAAAATGAAATAATCACATGGTCATAAGTATTCAGACCCTTTGGTGTAACACTCATATATTTAACTCGGGTGGCATCCATTTCTTCTGATCATCCTTGAGATGGTTCTACACCTTCATTTGAGTCCAGCTGTGTTTGATTATACTGATTGGA
>JAUCMU010000001.1:12786576-12826467 GCA_032275025.1 Enteromius treurensis
AGGTTTACCTTCCAACAAGACAATGACCCTAAGCACACAGCTAAAATAATGAAGGAGTGGCTTCACAACAACTCTGTCTTTGAATGGCCCAGCCAGAGCCCTGACTTAAACCCAATTAAGCATCTCTCTCGAGATCTAAAAATGTTCACCAACGTTTACCATTCAATCTGACAGAACTGGAAAAGGATCTGCAAGGAGGAATGGCAGAGGATCCCCAAATCCAGGGGTGAAAAACTTGTTGTATCTTTCCCAAAAATACTTTTTGCTGTATTAGATCAAAAGGGTGCTTTTACTAAATACTGAGCAAAGGGTCTAAATAATTAGGACCATGTGATATTTATAATACTTTCCGTACCCACTCTATGCTTTCATTCAATTTAAAGGGTTACTCCACCCCAAAATAAATATTTAGTCAATCACTTACCCCCCCACGTCATTCCAAACCGTAAAAGCTAGGGATGCACCGAAAAAGAAAATTCTTGGCCGAAACCGAATAAGAGGAAACCAAGGCCCAAAATCAAACGCAGAAAGAATTAGGCCAATTATTAGTACCATTGCATTTATGGCTATGACTGTGTACTTAATAAAATCAAGGCATTGCAATCGCTGAATCACCTAAGAATGGCTGATCATCTAAGGCAATGAATTCCATAATCTTCTGTGTAATGCCCTTTGCCTTGATACTATCCCTAGGAAACTTCCTTGCCTTTTCAAAAAACGTCTGCCACAGACGGAGTGGGCGTGCTTGCAGGGGTTTTCCTTTTCTATGCCGCGTTCCTCTCATGTTCAGCATGGCGATCAGGACGTTTGGATTTCAGGTGATAAATTAAACCCGACGTGGAGAAAGTCTTTGGAAACGCACCCCCTCTTGATATTTCGGTGCATCCCTAGTAAATGCTTTGTTTGTCTTTGTAACAATTTTGTCACCATAGCGCTGTGTTAGAGAGTATCTGATGGACACAAACAGTGTACGCTTTTCTGTTTCAACCATGACACAAGGACGTGCTACACTTTACAAGTAGAAATAGTATCCTTGTGTCACGGCTGACACCAAAGCAAATTTTTTACAGGTTTGGATTGACATGGGGGTAAGTGAATAATTACAAAATTTTCATTTTGGGTTGGAGTAACCCTTTAAAAGAGAGGTTAGGCTAATCTCTAAAAACACTTTTTGTGGTCTATTGTATTTCTCAGCATGCATATTTGGTACAAAATGAATGTTCACTGTTGGGTGAACTGTTCCTTTTAATTATGCTGCCATTTTTCCATTGAATTTCTTATGTTTTGGATATCACAGTATAGCTGTGTTGACTGTATGACATTTTAACCGTACCTGTGGGGCCTCAGGGGTATCCAGGATGAGGTCTGGCAGCTCTTTAAGCATTTTGTCAAATGCACGTGACATGTCCTTCTCAGAGAGCACCTTTCCAGCTAAGTCAGAGAGGAGACGTGATGTGAGCTCCCTGTGGCTGGCCTTGCCTTCCAGAGAAAGAGAGACAGCCAGAGAGGAGAACTCGTATTTGTGATGGCCTAAGTTCAGCTCTTTGAGCAGCATCTACCAGACAAAGGAGAAAATGGAGATAAGTTTAGATCAATAGTTATCATAAACAATAGAAAATCGCTGGGATATAAATTCAATGTTTCCATTCGAATAATTACTTAAAAAAATACCGTCGACCAGGGGTAGGCAACATTGGTCCTGGAGTGCCGATGTCCTATATAGTTTAGCTCCAACCTTAAATCAAATAGACCCGTATAAGCTAAGCTAGGTCTTCAGGATTGCTAATGCTACAGGCAGGTGAGGGTTTTTTTCAGGGTTTGAGCTAAACTCTGCAGGACATTGGCACTCCAGGACCGATGCCGCCTACCCCTGCTTTAGACTACACTAAGTGGGCTCCAGCTTCAACTACTACACCAGTGGTACATAATAGGTAAGGAATGTTTAGCACACGTTGTATCCACCATTTTCTCCTCTACATTCCACCGATCAAAGGTTTTGTTATTTGGTATCTGACTCACCTCCACCTCTTTGGTGTCTCCATGCTCAAAGTATTCCTGCACAATGGGGTTAATGGTCTTCTCAAGTTCTTTCTCGTCCAGCTCTGGTACTACTGTGGCATATACCGTGTCTCCCTGATAAACAAATAAGAGTCTCACATCAGAAAAAACATCTTTACTGTAAAATAAAGGAGAAAAAAAAAGTACACATTACATCATGCATCTTGCCTTACAGATCTTTCAAGGAAAGAAGACAATGCTTTAGCTTTTTAATTTGTGCACTAATTACCATCACTGCAATATCCACTTATTTTCCATGCTTCCATCTGTTTTCTTTGCTTTGTGTCTTGGGCTTTTGTGTCTTGGGCTCCATTGCTCCTGCCTGCCACTCTGCTGAGAGTTTGTATCTCGGATACATAGCTGTGTATTTCTGTCCATCACTCTCTGTTGTTTAAAGTGATAGTATATAACTAAACCTCCCTCAATATTTTTATATAGTATATATCAAACCTATTTGATTGTTGATCATTCGCTTTTAATCTAAAAACCACGAATGCAGCTAATTATCATTTTTCACGTGTTTATTAAACAACAGTCAATCGCGGTGAGTATGGCTTCTCCTTCTCTTGTTGTTTGCATGTCATACCACATGTATAGTGGTTTGTATAGTAAATTGACATATTTGAAAGGGCTAAACTGGGTGATACTGTCCGCTTTTTTTTTTAATTTTAGTTTTATAAGTGCATTTTATCTTAAACCATAATCATGACAGTTGCACTAACCTCATCTGGGACTCATTACTATAGATATAATTTTATAGATAACTATAAAAAAATAAAAAATAAAGAAAACAGGCACTTTAAATAATATTTACTGCATTTTAGTCAAACAACTTTCAAGTTCACTCCCTTTGGACTCAAATCTCACTTTAAGAGGTCCTATTATGCTTTCCTACTTACTGCGTAATGTTGCTGTTTAAGCATAAAAAAGATGTGCAATGTTACAATCCTCTCATTTATAAACATTTTCAGGATGTGAATCAGACTTAAAAAAATATGAAGGAAGTCATGAGGGTGAGTAAATGTTGACAACTACTGTATTCCTCTAAACTATTATTCCAGTCCTCAGTGTGTTAACTGGCATAGTTAATTTAAACAATACATGCTGTCCTCAGAAATCAGAAAACTATTAGAAATATTGACAATTTAAATTTATAACCCACACATACTATATCTACCACAAAGTGAGATATACTAATATTCTTCATGTATCCTGTAAGATTGAAATCTTGGTATAAACTTACTTGGGAAGATTCATCATAGTTGGGGTCCTTAGCATCAGGTTCCTCCACCTCATATACCATACCCGCTGCACCCCACACACCTTTACCACCTGCTCCACCTAATCATAAGAACAATGACAAAAGTGAAAAACAAGCAACAAAAAAATGAAAAAAATAATAATTTATCCAATAGACAGCACAGTATAAGTGGTGCCAGTTATATGTGCTATTATGTTCTTTTTTCAGCGAAAAGAACTACATTATAACTCATTACTATGAAAATCGGGCTCTTGAAAAACAATTCATATTTCACACAATCTGACCTTTTTTGGGAAGACCCCGACCTTTTCCAGTCCGTGACTTTCTGTCATTTACAGCGTTTTTGCCCTTGGGGCTGTGTGGATCGGTAGAAAGCTCTCCTGAAACCGAATCAGAGAATGATTCCCGGTTGGAATCCCGGGATGATGATTTGCGCAGACGCCGCTTAGCCTTAGCTTTCAGTCTGGCTTCATGCAGGGCCTTCTCCTGAGGGGTCCAGTTCCCGTTCACCTCCAACTCATTCAGATCCTCACTGCCATCCTCCTCACCCTGCTCTTGCTCAACTGAGAACACACCTGTACCAGACAGACCGATCGGACAACTATTTAGGTAAAAAGCCAAAAGTATGTTACTAGGTATACAACATAGGCATATCTGCTTTCTTCTGTTTTTCACTCTCATGTAGCTAACATTTTGAACTTGTGATTGTGTATATAAATACTGTAACATTTACCAGGGTTTCTGTGGGTTTTACGAAAGTTAAATGTATTTAAATGTAAATTAAAGACACTCTGGTCCCAAGCACAAGCATATGAAAGAACTTTTATTGTAACTGAAAAAAATAATAAAATCGAATGACCTTTCTAACAATTTTTTTGTTTTGTTTTTCAGTGCAAATGTCAACATGCATTTATTGGAAAAACATAATGACATGTCTTTGGGAAATTTAAAATTAAGTTACTTTATGACTAAACCAAGGCAAATTGTTTAATTTTCATATCCCATTTACAGATACTTGTTCTTGGTTTAAGCGCAAACACACACTTAATTTTTTGTGACTTCATACATTAATTTTAGACCACTAGAAAACCTACAATGTCCCAATTTATTAAGTTGCTTTGCATGACAAATGTGCATGGCAAAAGACCAATTAAATAAAAAAAGATAAAATAAATAATAAATATATAGATAAGACTTTAAAAAAAAAATTTAATTTACATTTTACATAAGAATGTAAGTTTCAGACATTATATATCAGGCTTACCACTTTTTTAATGAAACATTTACAAAACTTGTAAAAAAAGGAGCATTGATATTTGAAATTGCTTTTTATTTGAAATTTTGCTATTACTTGAATTACTATTATTAAAATTATTATTATTTGGGAAATATTTGCCTTTCCTAAACACCTGGTCTGATCTCATAATCACATAAAAAAAAAATTAAAAAACATAACAGAATATAGTTGATATTAAAATAGCACTGCTGCTTATAACATAAAACGTAACGAGTCCACTTTTAGGACAATGTTCAACGTTAATCTCACAACTGCTACAAACAATATATGTGTATTAAATCACATGATACATAGTTTTAAAGAGACAAAAAAATGACAATACATACAGGTTTGTAACAATGTTAGGATTTCAACCCTATCAATCTCTGCTTTCACTAGATTACAGAAGGAGAACTAAAAGCAGCAGCACAGAAGGCAGAAAAGCTGACATTGCTGATTTCAGTGCCTTGCTGGTGCTCTTGCCAAGCCTGACTACATATAGCAGTGTACAGTTTGCTTGGGTGGGGTGGGGGGTGACACGTTCACAGGAGAAAGTAGCAGTAGGAGTGGACTACATGGTAATAAATACTCTCGTCCTAAATACTAGCTATAGTCAGACGAGAAACCACACTGTAGTTACTACAGTGTTTAAATCTGCATAAGCGCCAGAAACAGCAACACATAATACACACAGCGGGCCCACAGCAGAAAAATTGCATAAATGTTATTCATGTTTTTAGATACTGATCAGATCTCTGGAGCTCTGTACTACATCACAAAAAGTGTCAATAACAACCTTATGTTGGTTTTGTTTTGAGTACTAAGTAAGTGGGAAAACAGGAGGTGTGGTGGGTGTGTTTAACCAGCGGTTTAACTGTCAATAAGGAGAATTTGCTGTGATAAAAGTCAAAGTCTCATCTGTTTTTGTCAACTATGGCATATTCACCTCTTACATCTCCTGGGGAGTATACTAGATCTTACAAAAATACATACAGTCTGTAGTGCAAATGTGTCTTGTACGTCTACTTAAAAAAACAGGGATCCACAAATAGGAAGGGATTCGTAAGTGTGAGGTCAATAGTATCTAATTAGTTTGTTTCATGCTAAATTAAACACTAGCCAAATGCAACTGAAAAATGTATATGATAAATAAATGTCTTAAATGTGTTAGGCAATTACATTCTTTCCTGTAGTACTCTACACGGTGACACGTTATATATTGTTAGCACTATGCAACAAATATACACACGTATGTTTTATGAGAGGTATCGTTTCACATTTACATGACTACTATCTGATTGCAACTGCCAAAATTACTTTAACTGTTTCCTGCTAAAATGCAGAAGAAAAAAACCCAGCAAAATAATAGTATACAATCGTAAACGTATACAAATAACAAATTTGCTTAATTTACATTTACATTTTTTCGAAGTGTAAATCCATCAAGCCTGATGAAATGTGTCATATTAGAATATATTTATTTACAATTTTTTGTTCATTGTGTCTGCATTGTAATGTGCTATTCATTAAACTGAATCCAATACAGTAAAGATGAAAACTGAATGCAAACGTAATTATTGAGCTCTTGCAGTGTGTGTATAAATGTACTGTTTATTTAAACACAAAACAAAATGTAAACGCAAAACAGTGACAAGGCAAAAGTTTAAATAGACCAAGTGACAAAACACCATGATATGACATTTTTAAACAAGTGCTTTTGTTTACACATAGTAATTTTGAATAGAACTACACAACCATGACTGTAAAATTACTAGACCAGGTCAATAAAACAAGTCATCCAGGAAGACTGTGGCACATGCTATTCATTAATAGTATTTTTTGATGGACTTTCTGTTGGGGTCCTTGTGCAGCCAAAATAAGCAAATGCATACCTGATTTCAAACACCTTTATTATTTTATAGTTATTCTTTTCCTTATGTGTAACGTTATGCATTGATATTCGCGTAATATATACATGCCTGTACTAGCTTATGGGAAATTGTTTCAGACTATTTAAAAAAAAAAAACTTTTTAACTTTTTTCCCCCCATTATCAATAACACTCGTTTCTGCACTTTCAACATGTATTTGTGAAAGGAAATCTACAAAACACTTAGTCAAACTCACGTGGAAGGAAAAACATCCGGGTATCTCAGCAAAGGGGCGTATTGTTAAATATAGTTGCACATTTTTAACAAAGACATTTAATGATTTTATTGTTTACAATATCAAATGTATAAAACGTTAGATGTATAAATGTATTTAACGACAAAACTTGTCATTCAATAGTGGTTTGTTCTTGTCCAATCTGGCAGCAATAATATTACAATGTTTTTCCACGCAAACGTTAGCTTGGCTTGCGTTTAACGATCTTTTGGAGTTTACACTATGAGCGACAGTACATGTGTGTAAAATCAACGAAAAAACAAGTTGTCCGCTTTATTTGTAAAATTCTAAAAGAGAAAATTAAAAAAAAGTTTTGCTTAAAAAGGTTAGCTTGTCTTTATTTTCTCAAAACAACATCCATTGAAATCCTGGTGTTAATGCAGTAATGTAACGTTTACCGTTTATATTTCATATGCGAATATACAAGTCTTCTGCCAGAGCACATGGTGGAACTTGACTGCAACTAAAGCCTATGTCGTCTGCAAACACGACAGGGAAAAAGACCAACTACAAAATGCATTAATAAGCTAAATGCAAGCTGAATGCAGTAATGAGCAGTTTTTAGTACAACCAGATGTTTAACGTAACGTTACCATCGTTTTGAGGGCCAGTGGTCCATGCTTCAATCTCAGTCGCCATTATACGCTTGTTTACCGTCCACCTAAGCCTGCAGATCACGGAAACAAGTAGTTACCACATCAATACAAATCGTGAAAAATCACGTGGTTTACAAAAGCAACAAAAATTCATAGTATTTGATCTAAAGAAGTGATGTGACCGTTTTCATTTACGCTTTAGTCGTAAATGCATTGAGCTTAGCCTCACCTTAAATTGAAGGCTTGATTGTCACTTAAAATCTAGCAGTAGGATTGCTGGTAATGTAAACAGTCCTTGAGTGAGGAAAATAAGAAGACCCGTCAAAAAAATCTTGGTTAATTATTCAAGTCAAAAAGGTCTAAGGTTACAAAAATATATTTTGCATTAGCAGTGCAGCACGCACGTTGCAGAGACTGAGCAATAACATGGACAGTGTTTTCAACTTGAGACAGCTTATAGGACGTCACACGCGTTGCGTGAGGCTCATGCATATTAATTAAGTAGCTTGTCCTTTGCCCAGTAAGAATGTAAACAGGTCGACAGTGGACGAATTAGCGAGGCTTGTGGCTCATAAATATTAATTAGATTACGTGACTTGTCAAACACTTCAGAGAACGTTCAAAGCAACGTCAGCATCACCAAAATTAATATTCATAAGAGAAGCATTCGCCGTGACGCTGGATTCGTAGTTTTTTTTCTGTCTGAACTGGGGTTGGTGGATGAAGGGGCAGGAGTAAAACACTATGTCCAATCTCATAGCAAAGGCGAACTAGGCAGAGTTTGTTTCTTTAGTAAACACGTTTCAATTTTTGTAATTGTCCACATTCTGATAATACCAGTTTGATATGCTGATTTACTTACTGAATTGCTTAAAATATTAGGCCATTTAATGTATTTTAGGATTGTCTTATTTAAAACATCTAAAAAAAAAGAGTCGTCTTTCTTCTTGTTTTTCTAGTGAATACTGTTTAATACAATATCGCGTTGAAAAGGAAGATGTCTAGTCATAATTTTATTGGAGTTCTGTCTTTCACGCTACCAAGCTGTACTATTGTGTTATCTATCTGTATTGTTAAGTGTGTAATATTCAGCCTTCTTCATACTAAATACAAATAGTCTTTAAATTCCTCAGAACGACGCCAGACGTCGCTGTCACCATAACTGATAGTGTTTCCAATAGAAAGTGCCCACCTGATTAGACAGATAATACACACTACAATATTTAACAATATTTAATTGTACGTGCGCGTGTGGTAAATGTTTTTTTGTTGTTGTTTGTTTGTTTGTTTGTGTTTAACAACACCTCATCAAAATTGTCAAATTGTGTATAATTTGTTAATTCAACAAATAAGGCCTTCTTTCAATTGACTATGACAAGCAATTGGCCCAATGAAGCAAACATTTAAAGCATACATTTACATTTATGTATTTATTTATTTAAGAAAGGAAAAAATAAATTAAATGAAAAAGGGTGTGTGCAATTTTCCTTAGTATTCAGTAAAATAAGTTTCATGTAGGATGCAAAAGAAGATGAAGGTTGTCCAAGTTACTCTCTGTATTTTTTGAGTCCATTAAGTAGCCCCCACCCCTGATTTGGTGATGTGCACAGCTGCACTTGTGGGCTGCAGAAACACATTCCAAAGCAGGCAAAGGCTGTGGGCCTCAAGCTCTTTTTTCATTCTCACTTACTAGATATTTTTAAGTCTTTCCTCTGCCTATGCCTTGATTTTTTTCTCAATTGTTTTTCTTAAGTAAATTAATATTTTGCAAGTAGGAGGACCAACATAATGCCAAATTTAACTTCTTTCTGTAAGACAAATAATCCTACTGCGAAACATTATAATCAGGTTTAAATTCAGGTTCATTTATTAAACAACAACTGACATTACAACATGCTATAAAATATTTTTTTTTTTAAGTAATTTTAGAACAGTAAAAACAGAACTGTAATACTAGTATAATAGACTAAAACATAATAGTTTAGGCCGTCATTCATCAGTCCCATCAGACTCCAGCTGTCCCAGAATGGTTATATTATAGATACATTAATATTGATATTAATATTGCTGTATTCAGGTGGATATAATTCAATCTTATTATAAAATTAATTCTTTTATAAAAAATGATGACTTCAGTGCTTTTGCAGGACGAAATAACATGAGATATCCCCTGCTTTCTGTGCCATTTCTGTATAACACATGGAGGAAGATTCATGTGAAACTTTTTGATTGACCAAAAACAAATGACTGTTTGTGTGTTTTTTAAGCAGATTGTCTGTTGTTGTTACTTTAACATTATATCTATTTTTATGACTAAGTTCAGCAGAAACCAGGGCTGCGTTTCCCAAAAGCATTGTAAGCTTAAGTGCAACATAGAACCACTTAAAACTAGTGCAGCTATGATCAGCTTAGGCTTACAATGCTTTTGGGAAATGCAGCAGAAATTAGTCATAAAAATAGATATAATATTAAGGTAACAACAACAGACAATCTGCTTAAAAACCACGCAAACAGTCATATGTTTTCATCTCTTTATTACGTAAATTATGTAAACACTGACTGTATGTGATGGAAAAAATTTGACTTTTAATGGAACTAAAAGTCAGCTGCAGTCAGAGAGGTGGAATTTAAGGTGTTAGGCAAAGCATCTTTTACTTTACAACATAAATTTCGAGTTTGTTATTCATGATAAACGTTATGTGAACCATGTCACATCCCTGAACACCTAAGATAAGAATTGTTTACTGCCATACGCTTACAAAGTATTGTTAAAAGCCTTCATATTCATCAGTCAAGACTATCAGAAATAGAGAAAGTTCACTGCTGCCGCTGCTCTATGAGTGGGTGTCCTGCAGATACGACTGCAAGAGCACAGGCAGGATTTCTGTAAAGACTCATAGAAATCTCATAAACATGCTAATATATTTGGTTTACAATACATAAAAAAGAATGGTTGGAAGGCTAGTATGGTTTAGTGGATATCTTTCTATTACTCTTGTCCAGCAGAAGAAGCTCAACATAATTTGGGTGATGTGACAGCACAGGGAAAAACATCAACAATATAATGTCCTCATAAAAACAAAAAAAACAAAAAAAAAAACAACCTCTACTCTACTCTACTTTCTCTCTCTCTCTCTCTCCCTCTCTCTCTTACACACACACACAGACCACTTTTTCATTAATAACAACTAGGTATATATATTCTGTCTATATAGGCCTATGTATATCAGTAATGGTGGTAATTTTGTCATCCCATTTACTTGAATAGAGGGTGTTATAGGTAACAGATGAGAACTGCAGGGCCAGATTAACCATATGGTGATTTGGGCATCATGCAGGGCCGTATACATGTTTTTAACTAGCATATATCAGAGAATTGTAATGCTTAATGGATTATAGTATCTAACCACCCATACATTGACCATCCAACATTGACCTCTTGAGTTTCAAATCTTTCTAAATAAATCACATAAAGCTGTTTAAAAATGTTTCATTAAAAATCTGACAAATAATTATATTTTATTTTGCAGCTACTCCACGAATCAGCCTTCATCTTTCCTCACCTCTGTTTTGTCCTTTTTCCCTCTCTCTTTCTCTCCTTTGCGGAGTTCAGAATCTCAAGCAGAATGTAGGTCAGCAGTCGTGCCGAGTTACCAATTAGAAACAGCTGTGTTTTTTTATTTTTTTATTTTTTGTCTAGAGTGAGCGGAGGTCAGCAGTTCTGCTTGTGGTCTCATTCTTCTTGTTGTTTCTTTCTGGCTTCTTTCCCCTCTCTCGGTTCCCAGTCTAAAAACCATCATGTTTACTATTCCTTTTCCTTGCTCTGTGATAATGATAACACCTCAGCTCAACCTTTATACTCTTTAAAGGAATATAATGTTCAAAGCAATTGACCCGTTAAGCCATAATGAATAATCTGTCATTTTATGTTTAACCTGTTTTTTTTTTTTCCCTTCTGAGAATCACAAAAGATGAACTGGTTAGATAGAAAGACAGAATACATTTGGTTTTGAACACGTTTTGCAAATTCTGCTGAATTGTTAACAAGAACATCTTGCAAGTTCTTGCAAGGACAAAACAGCAAAGAACAACTTGCAATCGCTATTAGTAATTGTTTTTATAATATTTCTAGCCGCCATGGAATTGCATTTAAGCTTTACATTGCCAGCCACTATTACAAATAATATATATATAATAAGTGAGTTGCATTCATGTATTCTGATGGTAGCTTGGGAAACGTTCTGAATCGTGACTCTCAGTTCTTGCAATGACAGTGACAGTTACTGCCAGCATAGTCAAAAACTATAGAATACCCAAGGCATGTTTAGTTGTTTAGTAACACTTGTTTAGTTTTGAATGGGGGAAAATGCAACGTTTAACATGGCTGATCAATCATAGGAATCCCTGCCTTGTGAATAAAATAGCCAATTGCTGATGTGTAAAGTCAGAGCATCAACCCATCTGCCGTTACAAGTTCCGGTTGCCATAGTAACATTTAGCGTTTTGAGACTTGCGCCTAGGACTGCGCATGCGCACTGTCTGCTCTCGCCTGAAAATACGTTTTTTATTATGCTTTTTTAGCAAAAGAAACAACATTTATTACACAGTTGTTGTCAGATTTCATTGGTGATTTCAAATATGAAATTTAATCGCAAGCTTGGTGAACCGTTTTGGAGAATTGGATGTTTCCCCATTCAAAGAGATAGGAGCTGCACTTGGATGCCCGAGAGGCGTTTCAAAGATGGCCGCCGAGTGACATGACTTGAGACTTTTTTTGCCACAGTTCACTAACGAGGTTATAAGAAAACACGCCCAGTATTTTCCTTCGTCCAATCAGCAGCTTGTATAGTGTACGTCAGCCCAATGAGCGATTTAAGGGTTGAGTCACCCGTACTGTTGCTAGGGCATGGCTTCAACCTTGTTACTATCACTGACTAACCAATCATATGACTTTTCGCAATGTGTCAACATCTTTCCTGTGAACTTCTCTCTTTGAAGTCTCTGATTGGATACAAATGTTTTTAAGTTCCACCTTTCATACTTTTCTACCGTCTGATTGGACGACGAAGCCATCAATCGATCTCCAGATTTTAGTTTACGTGCAGTCTGCATTAATTTTTGTTGAGAGTCTCTACGACTCAGAATTGAACTGTCGACATCGAGCGTCATCACTTTTTTTGTTTATTTCTTTGTTTGTTTTGTTTCCTCCCTTTGTTTTGCACCATTTGTTAAACAGCGTTCAGCACGTTTTTATATTATTTTTATTTCTGTAAATACACCGGAATGGAACTTAATTCTCTTCTACTTCTTCTCGAGGCAGCAGAGTATTTGGAAAGAAGAGACAGAGGTATATAAAGATGTTTGTGTGGTCAATGAATAATAAATAGTCTTTGTATTTTAATATTTCGTTGTTGTGCTGGTCTTATGTCACTTGTAAACCTGCCGGCTGATCAAGTGTAACGTTAGTTTAATTTAAGCCCAAGAGGACGATGACATCTTTTTAGTTATTAAGTCTGTAAATATACAGTAACGTTAATCAGAATGAGATGACTTACGCGAATGACATTAGTCCCAGCCTCTGTTAAAATGTTGATTTGTTTTCATTTTCCGTCAAATGTAACCTGGGGGAGGGGTGTTTGCTTTACAGTAAGTTGCCAGAAGTATAATTCGTTAAATGTTTAACGGCTTGACGTTAACACATACTACATGTCTAACTTTCTTGGTTTTCACTGGATCACGCACGTCTGTATTTAACGTTTATTTTCTCACTAGAAGCTGAACACGGTTACGCATCTGTTTTGCCGTACGACTGCGACTTTTCCAGAAAGAAAAATAAATCCTCTCCCATTTCAAGAAAAAACCACAGCAATAGGTAAATACAGTACAATGACATTACAATATTAATGAATGGGCACATTCAAACGATGTTATTCTACAAGTAATCGCCATTTTTGTTGTTGGGCTTGGCTGTGTATAAACATTGCCACGCGTACAGCGTTAACTTTCTGCTGCTGCTTTCTCTTTTCCACTGCTGTCATCTCCCTCCAGATCAGTCATTTTCACTGAGAAACACCACATTCATTTACCAATAACTTTTTGTTGTTTAAAAAACATGCATAAAGTAGCTGGGAACTTCTGAACGGCAAATACGTTAATTTCCTTCGCATATAAAGCTTGTTAGACATTTATAGTTATATCACTTTTTTGCATGCAAAGAAAATGTTTATTCTTAGTGCATCTTGCAAGCAAACAGTAAATGCTGAAGTAATGTTTTGTTTCCACGTTTTTATTCGTTACATTTTAACTTCTTGTTGAATTTAACAAAAATGAGCATTAATGTGACACATGTACATGTCATAGACTGTGTGCTTTTAAAGTAGTGAACTTTAGGTGTGGTTAAACTCTCACTTTTGGGTGTGGTGTGAATAGACCCAAGTCAGCTGCTAGAGAGCTTTGACCCCTGGATCTGTTTTGCTACATTAGTCCCCTTTCCTTGCAATGTCAAAGCAAAACAGCAGGAGCCTAGTGTGCAGCCCTTCCCCCACAAATGCATAGAAAGCACTGAAAAAAGGAAATATATGGAATTAGGGCTTTCCAGGAAATTTGACATGTTTTCTTTGACCTATTAACAAAATGTACTTAGAATACTTTTTTTATTATTGTTTTCCAAATTGGGGAAAAAAAATATCAGCGGTTGTGGTCTTTAAGTAGTGCTAAAGCTTTTTTCCCAAAATATTTGTGCACTAGCCTTAATTAATAACAATGTGCCTGTATTTTTTACCTGTCATGTGCAGCAGTTTCATTATGTGGATGAATAAAAAGGGAAACATGATATGTTTATTTTTGCAATCCCATATGATGACGGTAGTGGTGCAGAAACTGCACACTGCAGCTTTGACATGCGCCTAACAACTGATGCTATGACCCATATATTTAGTTTTTTATCTTGCATGCATTGCAATTCCTGTATTTTGTTTGTTTGTTTGGAGAAAATGTAATTGCCCCATCATACACCCCAGCATACCCTGGACTAAAATAGCAATGCGTTGTAGCATGCTGAATTTCCTCTGCGTCACTGAGTGCATGCTTTGCTGTACTTACAGTGATATCAGTCTACTGGACACAGTAAGGCTATGCAGAATTATTGTGTTTTGTGTATAAAGTAGAATTCAAAGCAGAACAGCATTTAGTGTGTGGGCCAGGGAGCACCAAAAGCATTTATTTATTCATGCATTAATTCTAAGTAAAAATACATTACATTTGACAGTTCTTTAGAGATACATAGTTATTTTTTAAATTTCAGTACAGAGACAGTGAACTGTTTTTTTTGTTGTTTTTGTTGTTTTTTAAGTAAGTTAGTAAATAGTCAGAGTTCTTCTTATTATTTTTATTAACCAAACTCATCCATGCTTCTGTTTATTTCTTGTTCAGGTCATCACACAATGAGCTGGAAAAACACAGGTAAGAACATATCTAACATTTATGGATTATAATGGATTTATGATCTTAAAAGCCAGTGTTTTGTAGTAATGATTTATTTAATTGAATAAAAACGAACAGGGTTGAAATTAGCATTGCTAGAGTATAGTATAGTATATTAGAGTATAATCTTGTTGTGTCTACGTGATATTTTGGAGCATAAATTTTAGTGTCATTGTTGGATATCTGGGTTGGCATTTTTTTATGTACATCAGAGCGGAAACTTTCATGCTTTTGTAAAGAAACAACTGATCACGTTTTGAACAGACAGCTTGTCTGCTAATTAGTGCTGTCAAACGATTAATTACACACACAGTTTTTTGTTGGGTACTGTGTATATTTATTATGTAGATGTAACAACAAACACAGGCATGTAAAATTTTAAGAACAATATTCATTGTTTGTTTATTAAATACAATTTTATATAATATAAAATATAATTATTTATAATATATATATATATATATATATATGTGTGTGTGTGTGTGTGTGTGTGTGTGTGTGTGAATTTATATATACATAATAAATAAACACAGTACACATGCTTATAGTATGCAAACCAGAACTTTTATTTTGAATGTGATTAATCGTGATTAATCGTTTGACAGCACTACTGCTAATTATTTCGAAACATTTTGAAGTGATCTGTCATAAAAATCAAAACAAATTAGTTATTATTTTTGTGCTGTTAATGTTTGCGCCAGAGGTCGAGTGTGCTTTGACGTATGAGATTTTTTCCCTTGTGCTGATTTCTTGGAGTTTGCCTGTCACAAGCTTGATTTTGAGGAATTGATTACTGCTGCTCTGTGAGAAATATGTTCAGTCATGTCCTTCATCAGAATGGAACCTCTGAACCCTTAACAACACTAAATAGAGTACCAGGAAAACAGGAAAACCATTATGACATATTTTTGAAGAGACATAGAAATTAGGGGTGTGACGAGACACTTATCCCATGAGACGAGACGAGACAAGATTTTTAGACTTTTTAAAATAAATCCTCAATTATAAAATATACAGGGAAAAATAGTATTTTATTCAACAAAAACGTTCCAAAAATGTAGGTACATTTTGTAATCACCTTTTTGAAATGAAAGGAACCGTATGTAAGAAATTTTATCATAAAATGTCTCTGTTATGTTCAACAGGCATTAAGAAATTTTTTTAATTTCAAGTAGTCAATGAGCCAGACCTCATTGGCTTGATCAAAAGTTTTTAACATAAATTTAAGGGCACAATTGTTTTGAATCAAAATGTTATTATTGTATACAGTGCCCTCCACTAAAATTGGCACCCTTGGTAAATCTAAGGAAAGGTGGCTGTGAAAATAAATCAATATTGTATCATTTAACTCAACAATATTTCTGGCTTGTAAATGAATCACAATGCCTTTGTGAGTTATAACATATTAGTAATAGAAGGAAACAGGGCCTCTGCATCCCATTTCAGAGTGTTTCATGCAAAAATGTTCTCTATTCATATCCACTATGTTTTTTTTCTTCCGGTGCTTTATGTAAAGTATGCAAAATTAGATTTAACCAATAATGTTTACCACTCAAAAAAATACGTGGTAGAATAATTTTTAGCAGCAGTCACTGATGTCAGTGTATTTTGGTGAATCACAAAGAGATCTTGCTTCTCCTGCTTTTGCCCATTTTTGGCAAAAATCTCAAGCTTTATCAGGTTGCATGGGGATTGTTTTTGTAAACTGCATTTTTTTAAAGTTTATGTTCAGCTGGATTCAGATCTGTGGGGCCACTTGGACATTTAACTATTTAACCTTCTCTAGGTTGTCAAAAATATAAAGTATCTTAGTGAAAGTGTCCTTCCTCAATTCTTGGCACCCATCATGAATTTTGAAAAATCCAGTATGTTTCTTCATGAAAGATGAGCATACTAAGCACTGACCGCATTGCTGCTTCGCCAAATGCATGTTTTAATTAGTATTTTCCTTTGTCGATTGAGACAAAGAAATGCATTTGATACCCACAGAAAGATGTGGTTTTGACACCTTCAGTAATGGTATTGTGAATAGAGCATTGTATTGCACAGTTTGCTGTCTGTGTGCAATTTCTTAAAAAAAAAAATTTTTGTTTCTGAAATCATGTGAAAGATTAGCTATACATAGCTGAACATCAATGAAGTTTTGGGAGGTGCCAATAGAGTTGAATACATTATTATTTTCTATTTATAATTTTTACTGGTGCTTGATGGGTAAATTATAAGAGTATAAGATAAATACCATAGCTTTAACGAGAGTGTTTGATTTTGTTATTTGAGGTTCAAAAAATTCAGTTTGTGGTTTTCAGGGTGTGTTTTAGGATTAATTTTCCATTGGGAAACTCTGGTGATGATGTGGTGCTTGTGTCATGACTGTAGTAGAACATGTCCATTTCTTGCCCAGTCTGTTACTCAAAGAGGGAGACTGAAGAAACCGTCTACACTTTTACTTCATGTCTGCTCCTTCCTTTTTTCTGCCTCATCCTTTTCTTGAGTGGCTTCACTCATCAGGAGTCATCATCAGTGTAGCATGTTTTTAAACGTTCAATATTGAAAGCAAGTCTTTAGTTTAGCAGCAACTTGTCAGTGGAAGGCTCGTTTAATTATACTGTGCAATGATACCCTATCAAAAAAGGCATTAACAAGCAAGTCTAAACACGGATGTGCAAAACTATATATTCTGATAATTAATTAATTGCTTGTCTTGTCATTTCTTTAGGAGGCATTAACACAGGATACATTCTTCTATTTAAAAAACCTGCTGATGTAGTGCAGCATGAAACACAATGCAGGGATCTTAAACCTGGTTTTAAAAATTAAACCGTTAAATAATCTTTGCTGGAATGGTCAGCAAAAATCTGTGTTAACTCGGCAATCCAGTTCACAGAAGATGTGCCTGAACCTGCAACTTTACTGTATGTGTTTATAATGGAATTCATCTTTGCAGGCTAGCACCCAGCATTCCTGTGTTTTTGCAGATCTGCAGGGCAGAACTTTGTACAGTTGTACAGTAACAACTGCTATACAAATAAAATTGACTTGACTCTTCAGAGCACCGCACTTTTGATGAGATCACATTTTCAGGAACAGGTTTTTTTTTGTGCGATATTTCAGCAAATATTTGCACGAAAAGTATTGCTACATTATTGATTGATATTATACATGCGCACTTATTGCTGTTGAAAGCAGACAGTGAAGGACCAGAAAGAGAAGCTCAGGATACAATGTCCTGTTATTTTTGCTCATGTTAATCATTCACAGAGTTATGATGATGTGAAGCCTGGCCTGTTTCAAATAGCCTCTGTGTTCATAAGTACACTGTATTATAATTTACTCTCCAGGCTTTCTTTAAATGTTGTTGAAATTTTAATTTGATCAGCACAACATTACTGGACCCATTCTGTTGGTCATACCACAGCTTATGAGGTAACAATTTATTAAATAAAGCTGTTTGAGATGAACCACAAAAAGTAAACTAAAACAAATTAACTTGGCAAGTTCATACATTTTTAGTAACTTCCATTACCGTATTTAAAAAAAAATGTGGCCAACAAAAGTTGGGTTCAAGACAAGGCATTAAGAGCACGTTGAAAATAACTAGGATATAAAGTTGTGTGTGGAGAGTCAGACATATACAGTATGAACATTTGTCTGCCTTTTTTCTGTCTTTTGAGAGGTGTACAAGGGCTGGCTTTGCCCACACCAGCTGAACACACTACAGTCAATGGTGTCTTTCTCCAAAAACGGTCACTTCCTCCAGATTAGAGTCCCAGTCTGCCTCAGTCGCCTCATTCTGATGGACTCTGGCAAAGTCTATTTCTAGAAAGTCAGTTTGTTTTTATCTACTTTAAAGTGGAAAGATGGAAAAGTTTTACCAGATAAAAACGAAAAATAATAAATATAATTTATTTTCTTTGTCACATAAAAGACAAAAAAAGCTGATGCCCTCCAGAAAAGCTATTGTCTCTTTTATAGCAACTATGTTGAGCTGCAGTTACTTCCAGTCCTCCAATTTAATTAAAAGGGTCATATGATATTGCTAAAAAACATTATTTTGTGTATTTGGTGTAATTTTAGTTTCTCCTCTAAGCCCTGCCTCCTGAAACGGAAAACAGAACTTACTTAAAGGTTGCGAGTCAGAAGCGCCAGACTGTCCTTGCAGAATTGTAGAATTGCTCCACATTATAGTCTCTGTGCGCAGCCAGCGTAGGCTACTCTCCAGGTTTTAGGAGTCTGTCTGCTGTAAATGTGCTAAACAGACTCTAAAATTTAGATTGAACTGTTATTGAACAGTGTTGTAAATACAACTGAACTACTGATTTCTATTTATGTCCTCTTTTGGAAGCACAAACATAATAGTTCTGCCTTCTTTACGTGGACATTTGGGCGGCGTTTAAAAAATGTGGGGGCATTAAACAACCCACTTTAGGGGGCAGTGGATAATAACTCATAACTTTTATAAAGAATATCTTTTTGGTTTTGAAACTTTGGTTCTTTGCAACTTCAGGGATCTTACAGCTTGTAACACTCCAAAGAGAAACAAAAATTTCATATCACATCATATGAGCTCTTTAAGGGCTAAAGACCCCGATGTACTTCAAACAAACTTCTTTTTCATTCTTCGTTTGAGGGCATAAAGAAGTTTGAATAGGCTGAGCGACGATATACTGTTTCCGAACATTCTGACACCCCTGTGCTGTTAGACGTGGGCTGTAGATTGATATAAAAATGGTGCGACTCTCACATGTAAGCCTATACATTTGACAATATGTTTGATTAAAAACAAAGGTATATTTATTGTATACCTTTTTAAATTTGCTTTGAAAAAAGAACAATGATGACAGCAGAAGTATGGTGTAATTTTTATTAGCTTGCTTGCTTTTTAAAAAAAATTGCTTTCATGGCTTTGGAAAACTTTTTCTTTTATGTCGCTATGACTATGTTTGCATAACTCAGGGTCGTTGAGACAAGCTTTGTTGTAGGAAGTAATTACTTTAGCGAAACTTTGAAAGTCTCTCTGTGAGCAATTGTACAGGTGCGGATATATCTGAGGCAGCTCAGCTATATATATATGTATATATTAGGTGGGCATAAATCAATTTTTTTTTAATATAGATTAAAATGGCTCATTTGAATTCTGTCAAAGACATTCATATTTATGTGTGCTACCTAAATAATGAAAATAAAGCCCTATTCGGACGGGACTATTTTTACAGGGGGTCGTTAGAGAATGTTTTGTTTCACAGACGTATTTGGTGATTTTAATCCCGTCCGAATCTGCTATGTTTGTTTTTTCTGTCACAACCTCTGTGATAATTCCAGAGTCCGAATGCGTTCTGTGATATTCTTTTTCACAACGCGTTTCCTTGTGTGGTTTGGCCAACGCAATATGCTGTAGATGCTCTTAAAATAAATAAATAAATACAAATAAAGAGCCAAATCACGTAAACTTTTAAGGCTGGCTATTGTAATATCAGTATCAGGTAAGATTACTCACGTTCATTTCTGCACTCGGTTACATATGTTTTAATTATCAAAATTAAACATGTGTTTACTACAAATAAAATACATAATAGTTAAACTAAAGTAACCAAACATTAACATGGTTTTGCTATACTAGCCATGCACATGCACGCATACAGAGCGTGTGAACTCCCAGATGTACAAAACAGACCCTCTCACCTCTGTAATAAACACAGTGGTGTTAGTCCCGTCCGAAATGGTTCATGAAAATCACGGACGACAGGTGATAAGAATCAAAGCTCACATGTACAGTAGTTTAGAAAACTAGTCCTGTCGTTTTTTTTAGCCTGATTTTTTATTTAAATGAAATAATTTCAGTACATTCTTTGATTTCGTTTGAAGTATATGGGGGCCTTAAGATTGCTGATGTAGAGTAGAACATTAAGACTTCTCACTCACTGATTGTGTCAATCCACTTGTTTTGACAAGCCAAAAATTTGTACATCTATATGATATTAATTACAAAATAAACAAAATATTAATTTTGCACATGATATAAATGGTCCAGTGGTTTGTTTCACTTGTGGTTTGGTGTGAAAGGGTTATTTATACTGAACGATTCTGTCCCCCTCAGTTTTTTTAATGTCCCTGTCAATTTAAATGTATTGCATGACATATCCTTAGTATCTGAAGTCTTTTTTTGTAGAGTTTTGTTGAATTTAATTTATAAATAAATCACTGGAACAGTCCTCTTACATAAAGCTGCAATCAAATGTCATTAATCTAGTTCCTCAGTCATGCCTGCATGGCTTCAAACCTGCAGCCTTTTTGTTAGCAGCCCACACAAGCATCCTGAGTCATTTCTAAAGTTCTAAATTTATCCCAGTGTGATACTTCACTCCAACCTGTTCTTTATTTATTGCAGACGTGCCAAACTGCGATTGTACCTGGAGCAGTTGAAACAGCTTGTGCCTTTGGGTCCTGATAGCACCCGTCACACCACACTGAGCCTGCTCAAACGCGCCAAAATGCACATCAAGGTATAAACAAATCAGCGTCTTTCTGACAGTATCTCTGTTTGCACAGCAGTAAAGAGGTTAGAGAAGCTTAAAGCACTTACAGTCAGAAGGGAAGTTCATCAGGAACTATCTACAGGAAGTTTATGTCACTCTCCATGTTGTAACACCGATGACCCACAGTTACTGACAAGCTTGAGACGGTAATTTACTCAAACTTAAAATCTCTGAATCATTGCAGCATTATATGAGGCAATTGCTGAATTAGGATTCACATTGATATTTTTGTGTGGTACTGTCCTGATATCATCAAGGGAAAAATGTTTAAAAGAAGGAAACGGTTTTAACTGCTTATTATTATTTAAAAACAACCCCTCTGCCAAAATGTTAAGCAGTGTGACCAACATAGTCATGTGGTCCATCCGACATGGATAAGCATGAAGGGAAAAAAGCAAAACAAAAAATGACCATATAAAGAGGAGCTCTGCAGACCCTCATGTATTTGTGTTAAGGTCAAAATCAAGCTAAGTTTAGGTTGTCAAATTCTATGTGGTGCGACCCCCCCCCCCCCAAAAAAAGCTTAATGAAATTTGTAAAATAATTAAACTCTTGAAATAAGATGTCTTTTTACTTGGTTACAACACATAACATCTTGAAAGTCATTAAACTGAAACTTTTCTTGAAGTAGCACTTAAAAACCTCTCCTTTTATGCCATGGACTCATTTATCTCTGTCTAATGAAAAGGGGCATAAGCCACGGTGGAATGGAAAGTGTTTAACAAACTGTCACTTCAAGTGTGTGAAAGAGACAAGACAAAGAAAACCCAGTATCATGTGTCTGCTGACCCTTTTGTTTCTTTCCTGTTTGTTACACAGTATTTCAGCTCAACCTGCCTGGTTTCCTGTCATGCAGCATAGATCGGTCTTTCTGTAAATATGATTGTTTTCTTTTTTAGCTGACAAAATTGTGGATTTCTTGCACTGTGCAAGCTCAAGGCGATTGTAGATGATACATGTCATGCAACACGGTGTCTCTGTGGTTTGATCAGTGAAAACATATGCTCTGCAGAAGCTGGAGGAACAGGACAGGAAGGCTCTAAACATGAAGGAGCAACTGCAGAGAGAACATCGCTACCTCAAACGGCGCCTGGAGCAGCTCTCTGTACAGGGCTTAGAGCGTATTCGCACTGACAGCATGGGCTCCACCATCTCCACTGACTCTGAGCAAGGTACAGCACTGCTGAAATAATCTTATACGCTGCTATTCACTTACAATATGCTTTGAGCAATGCAATTATACTTGCTACACATATACATGTATAAACCATGTGCTACATAGATAGTATCATGACCATAGTTGACTGTAGACCATTCGCACATTTGCATTTTAATATTCACTGATCCACGGATAAATTTTACTTTCGCAAACATAAATGAAATCCACAAATAAACAAAACGAGATTTACAAATAAAAAAAAAACATACTAACAAACATCTTTTTTTATCTCAAACATAACTTTGCCAGACATTCATTTGTGAATCACATCCTTGAATTTTAGATCGCTGCACATATTTATGGATTGCTCATGGTGCACTTTTGAAGGGCATAATGCACATTTGTGGATCGCTTTGTGTTTCTGTGATTTTTACTTATTTTATCATCAAAACGTGCTGACAAATACATTCACAAATATGTGTGTGTATATATATATATATATCTGTGTGTGTGTGTGTGTGTGTGTATATTAGGATTAAAAACTGAGCTTGGCAATTAAGCAAGTGAGCAGAAAATGTTTTATTTATTGGTGATATTTTATTCAGCTACATTATGAATGGCCTGTATATATGTACATGCTGTTGATTGCCACTGATAATTCAGCTGCTCACAAACAAACAGGAAGCGATCTCACAGTATATATATATGTATATATATATATATATATATACAGTAAAAAAACAGTAGGTAACTGGGCCAGCGCTGGAAAAAAAATAATAAGCACAGTTTCTCACAAGCATAACCATACCACTTGTATCGCCAACTTATTTATGAAGTAAAAACCACTCTGTGGCAACTGACGGTCTTTCGAATGGCCATCCATAGAAAGAAATTAAGTTTAACATAACCTAGAATATTCCTTTATTCTTGGGATCATTGGTTGAGGTGTAAAAATGAATGCTAATGAATTTTAATTTTTGTGTTTCTACAGAAGTGGACGTTGACATAGAGGGCATGGAGTTCACACCAGGTGAGGGTGATAGCGTGGACAGTGTTAGCGATGGCGAGGACCACTACAGCCTGCAGAGCAGCTCCAGCGATGGAGGCCACCATTCACATTCCCACAGATTACAGGCTCACATCTGCTAGGCCGTGTCAGACCACAACAGAGTGTCACCTTCAACATATACCCATCAGCCACTCCCAGCTGGCAGGAAGCACCTGGTTGATTTCCACTCCTCAGAAAACTCTCTCCCCTCTCAACCCTTGCAACGCTTGATATCAAACCCTCGCTAACCCCACAAATACACACAGACAAGCAATATGTGGTTTTAGTAAGAACATGCGGTGTGGTAATGCAGTTTTAACTTGTCTGTTCTGCTGTGTATGTATGAGAAACTGTGGCTCTGTTCCAAAACCTAGTAACTGCCTAGCTGTCTCCTACATAAATGCAGTGTCCTAACTGAAAAGGAAAAAAAAGGTTTGTCACAAGGCAGCATGGTTTTCCTGTGTACTCTTTGGCTGCGTTTACACTTGCACAAAATCAGATTTTTTTTTTTACTCGCATTTGACGCAGATCAGATGTTGTTGCACAAAAATCTGCATCCATTCTGAGCCACTTCCAAATGTAGTTTTAAATCAGATATATATTGGATATATGGAATAAATTCATAATGGCATTCCAAGCCACCACTGGCAAGGGTGACACATTTACTTACAATAAAACTATTCTTATTGTTATATTATGAAGCACACATGCCATATGAAGGAAACTTTATATTAGGTAGGAAATTATGCACACACATACACATTCAGGAGCACAGAAAACTGCTCAATGACTTTTATCAATAGAATAGATTCTCTACTGAACGCTAGATTTTATTTCCAACAACAAAGTGGTAACATCGCTGATTCTAAAATACTTAAACTCAGATTCGTCATACAAAGACACGGCACAGATGCAGGTAAATCACATGCATCATATTCATTCAAATGAATCTAATCTCACAGCGCTACTTTTTTACCATTTACATGTTCAGTCAAATTTTCACCAAAGCAATTGTTTTAGTTTGGACAGGAATAAATATATAAGCGCACATATCGAAAGGACAAAAAAATCTGATATGTGCGTTCATGTTAACGCAGCCTATGTTCTATTCCAAAATTGGGGTGCAAGCCTATAATACCCAAAATCTATGCAGGCAGGTCGCTAGGTCTGTGAATAGAACTTGCTTGTGTGTCAGTTCATTTTACATAATGGGTTTACATAGGATTCTTGTGTGGTTCTTGAAAGTGCAAATCTCAGCATTAGGCACACTAATAGACTCCCTCATAGACTAATGGAAATGGAGCAAAAGGACAACATTTCAGGGCACTTCTACGAATGAATTAATTCTATTTTAGTATTCATCCCACACAGTTAAATTGACCATGAAGATTCATTGTTGAATTGGCTACTTTTTTGTGAAAGAGAATACTCATATCTAATGGTTGATAGTAGGCTTTATGTAAAACATCCAGTAGTAAATGATGTAGCAAAAAACTTGGAAAGCTGTGGCTTTCTTATGCAGTGAACTGATTCAAGACCAAGCCTGAGAGACTTGAGAAGATGAATAGCTCTGTTTTGTTTAGATTGTGTGTGTGTGTGTGTGTGTGTGTGTGTGTATGTATGACAGCATTGAAACTGACAAGTCAAAACTGTATGACCGTACCGTGTGAAGGTGTACAAGGGGAAAAATCTTTGTTTTTGAGGTGCTGGTACTGTCTTAAAAATTATATAGATGCTTTATATAGATGCGTTAATTGTCTTTCCCCGTAACGTACTTGCAATAATTTTTGAAGCCTTTATTCTTCAGCAGTATATATGCAGTGCAGTGTGCAATATTCAGTAAGTGAAACTGAAATGAAAGTTCTTTGTGCTGGGAATTCCAACTCTTCATAGACAACCCCAGTCTTCAAAACAGGTTAGACCAAAATAAATAACAAAACAAAACAGAAAAAACAAAACAAAAACAAAAACAAATATATATTTGAAAAAAAAAAAGAAGCCAAAAAATGATTGGTTACTAAGAAAGATATTATATTTTCTGTAGTAACTTTTGTATTATATTTTCCTAAATAGTCCTTGATTAAAAGAAAAATAGAGGAGTATATGAAAATGACAGAAAATTAGGCCAGGCTAATTTTGTTTGCGAGAACTCTGGCATTTGTCCCTAACTGTCATGCTGTGCCTTGACTTGTCGTATCCCTGTTCTTTTCCCACTCTCTTTTATACATCCCTCTAACCCTGATCAAAACCACAACCTGCCAGCCTCCTGCAGCTTCCATCCTCAGAATAGACTCTTCATAGTCCTTTTGATGAGAAATTTGGGTTAGTCACCTCTGAGCTCCATCTTTTTTTTTTTTTTTTTAATTCTTAAAAAAAACGTGCTTTTCATTCTGCCATGCAACATCATCCAATGCAACACTGGTCATCTTCTCTTGTGGCAGCTCATCTCACCCCATTGAAAAGCGTTATCAACTCAGCCCTTGAAGCTCTTTTCATAGCTGTCTTGTTATAGTCCTTATGCCTATGATGTATTTTGTATTTCAATGAAGTGGAAGACCTTGGGAGAAGAGCATTGGAATCAATCTTTAATGGCAGCTCGAGTCCTCCCACACTCTCCCAATGGTAGTTCCTGTTTAGTGTTAACGTATTTCATCCTCTGCCCATAAGAAAAAAGATACAGCAATATGATTCTTTTGTTCGTAAAGGGGTGGGGTGTATTAGAAAGCAGCACTGTTTCAATATTATGGTGCATATTGTGACCAACACAGTTTTTTGTTTTTTTTATCCCTCCATTCTCTTCAAACACTGAAAGAAGTATGGAAGCCCATTTCCTGCCATGGAATAATAAATAATAATAATAATAATGAAACAAATGACAATTGTGAAAAAATTATTTAAAATAAAAGGTAACTGGCTTTTTTTATTATCTCACAGTGCAGACTTTGTTTCTCTGTAGACTGATTGTCAGAAATCTGACTTTTCCACATTTGTCAGTGTATACTGAATTTTGAGTTTACTTTCCCTCTGGGAATTATGACATTTCTTTGTGGAGTTTTATATATTACTTAATGATATATAAAAGCATATTAAAATGAGATATCCATTCAGAATTGCAACATCATTTTCTTTTAATTATTATTTTTTTATTTCATGGTAGAAATATTTTTTTAATTATTCATTTATTTTTTATTTTGTGGCAGAAACGGGCTTCCAGAGGAGGGAGAAATTGTTTGTTTTATTATTATTTTTTTTTATATATATATTATTTTTTTGTTTTGTTTGTTTTATATCTTTTTTTAAAGCTAAATTTTTAAGAAGAGTTTACATTTATGTCATGGATATGCCTGACTGTTGTAGCAAAATTATTCTTTTTAAGTGTGTTTCAGTATGTTGATCAAGTGACTTGTTAAATCAAAAAACCCTCTCGCACAGAACCTCCCATTAACATGCTTTGATTGAAAGTTAAGAGAATTAGGCATGAGATTTTATAACATCTCTAAGAGATTGTAGCTTTCATTAGCATTATTATTATAAGAAATCCTTTGTGACAGAGACATGGCTATTCAGTGTCTGCAGGCTTTTTTTTTGTTTGTTTGTTTTTTTTTGGGTGGAAGCTTTAAAACACTAAAATGAGGCTATGTCAGCAGTCAAGCACAAATATAATTATGTAGAAAGTGCCAGGTGTCCAAGGATTTTAAATGTGTATTCCATCACTCAGAGGAGGAGAAAAAAACAGACCAGGAGGAAACAAGTGATACTTTGTGTTTTTCTGTAGAGCATCTATGATTGAGAATACATAAAGTCAGTGCAGCAGAAAAGCTAGATGGGCTTCTAAAAAAAGACCAGAGTGACCAAGAAAAATATATAGCTATATAAAATTCCTTTTACCTTGGTTATTCACATAAAAGCACTAGAGGAGAGAAAGAAAGATATTCCTGCCATATAGATTCTTTTAGATATAGACTTTTATTTTTCTAACCCCTCCCGAGTTTGGGAGGCTTCAGGTGTAAAAACAGATTTCTATCTTTATATGACTATAGATATTTTCTGCTCACTTTTTCTCTCCCCTGCTTTTATCTGTGTTGTGTTCATGGAGCAGTTTGTTGACAGGTCAGCGTGTGTGGCGTAGCTCACCGAACGCTTGCGTTTTAGCATGAGAAAAACTGCTGCAGAAAGGAAAAGAGGACACTGCGAAAGGGAGGGTTCTGTGCCAGAGACCTGTGAACAGATTTCCTTTTAGAAAACAAGTAATATGCATTCAGATGTTGTATAATATTGTGTCTTTTTTTCTTTGTGTGTGTGTGTCTGTGTGTATGTACACATATTTACCTGGTGCTGGCTATGTTTGAGCCCACACTCTAAGGTATTATGTATTCTTGCATTGTAATATAAATAATTAAAATGTTTTATACATACTGGCTCTGCAGAGTCATTATTTGCAACAATCTTTGTAAAAAAAAAAAAAAGGGAATCTATGTTTGTAATGTAGATCTGAAACTGTAAATAAAAGGAAGGTCAGTTTACAAGAAAATACTATTTTAGTCTGTAATACTAGTTCAACTCTACTTCAAAATACCACATTAAATTAAGCGTGTCACATTTGCCCTTTGTACGTAGGCTATTTGCGAAATGAAATTTACTTGCAATTTCTGAGTAAATCTTACATCAACTTATTTTTCAGTGTGTTGGGGGCTAGGCCCTTTTTGTAAACTTCATCAGAAGAACTCCAGTCCATCCATAATGTCTTGTGAATAGAAAATATTGTGTTTGTGAAAAACAAATCTATCATAAAGGCATTTCCATTATAACATTTCCTCTAGCAATAAAACTCACATCCCCTGTTGTCCTTTCACATTTAAATCCACAAATATAATTATTTATTCAGACTGTTCAAGATGGCTTTTTCACTGGAAGAAGTAATATCAATTTGTTGATCCAAAAATGCAGCCGTTCATTTCACTGGTTGCTAAACGAATGGCTGTATTTTTGTAGATTATTAGATTTTATATTATGTTTATGTTTTTATCAGCTGTTTGGACTCTCATTCTGATGGAAAATGATGGAATGCTAAAATCATCCCAATCTATTAATGAAGACATAAACTGATCTATATAGTGGATGACCTGAGGTTAATAGCATAAAAAAAGTTAAATATTCCTTTGTTATGAGTGTGTACTATCTATCAGTTAAAAACTGAGTTTCTAAACTTTGAAGTTTCTAAATTATTAATCAATGAATAAAAAATAAAACAAACTTGTGGGCAGTGCTCCTATTGCACAGCTGCATACTGATCCTGTTCCCCTTTCACTTCTCCTGTTGTTTCCACTCTTTCTACTGTTTAAAAAAAAAAAAAAAAAAAAAAGGCAAAATAGTCCATAAATAGAAACAACGAAGCCATACAGAATGCCCCATATTAACGTTCATTTGCATTTTAAATAGGTACATTACTGAGGTGTTTCATATGTATTTTAGATATGCATAATACCAATCCAGAGACTTATTATGCACATTATTCAGGTTCTTAGAAGCACACATAAACCAGACATGTTTGATATTAAAAAATATTATATAGCAGTACATTCATTTTTTGTTTTCTGCAGAGAAATGTTTTCAGCATTCTAACTTCCTGAGGTTTGAGCTAAAAGGCAGCATACAGTGAAAAATATAGACAAATCGGGCACTGGTAAAATATGTTCTATAAGGAAAAAATTACTAATATATATCCGCAAACAGCTACGTTTGAACCACAAATTAAGAAAGATGCTTTTTGTACTCAGATGATCTACTAAGGCCTAGCATGGCAATGCTAAGTGCTAAACAACAAAACCTGTCGAAAAAAGTGCACAGGCAGCTTTTTGAATAACGCACGACCTCGTGTGGTAGTGGCACGCATCATCGCAATGGGGATTTGTCTCCAGATCAGTAGGTGTCGCGCTGTAAAATCCCGATTTTAATGTTGATGTTCCTCTGTTCGCTTTGCACTCTGGGAGGTTTGTCCTCTTTAGATGTCATTGTAAATTCAGCTTTATTTGTGAAATAAGAGAAAATCAGTATGACTGGATACTCAGCGGATGAAAAACTCCGCTTTGAGCAGTTAACAAAGCTTCGGCGGCAGTGGCTCAAAGATCAGGAGCTTAGTCCTCGAGAACCCGTCGTTGCACCCAAAACACCCGGCCGCATCGAGAGGTTCTGGACTGAATTTCTGCAGCCCAAAACACTCTGGAGACTATACGTGAGTTTTTGGCATGTATGATCTATATCTGATGAACCACACCTATAGTACAGTCGTATGCTGTGTGTAGGTATATGCAATTAACTTAATTTTAACCCCGTAATACTAATATAACGTGCAATTTTGTCTTCTCTTCTTGTTATGCGGACGAACCAGACGTTTAAAGCCTATAATGCCAGTGTTATTGCTGTCACGCGGATTCTGATCCCAGCCTGGATCGTGCATTACTACGTGAAGTACCACCTCAATGTAAGTTAATAAGGGTGCTGTTTTACGGTTTCAACTACAGTTGCACTTCTTTCGTTGAACAAACTAATTTGTGGACTGTCCTAAAATGACACGTAAGTCTAAGCCACTATAGAGGTTAAAATTATGAGGGGAACTAAAGCTTTGATAAGATTTCATTCTTTTCTGACTACCCACTACTTTATCTATACAGATAAAAACTGGAAAAAAAATCCCATTTACATACATATTTAAAATTACAATCTTTGTAATAATTATTACGTAATTTATATTATAATTTAATTACACACACACACAAACATATATGCAGTGAGGTCAATAAGTATTTGATCACCCTGTGATTTCGCAAGTTCACTTACTTAGAAATCATGGAGGGGTCTACAATTTTTAGCATAGGTGCATTTCTTCTGTGAGAGACAGAATCTAAAAAGAAAAATCCGGAAATCACATTGTAAGTTTTTTTTTTTTTTTTAACAATTCATTTGGAAATAACTGTGTCAAATAGGTATTTGAGCACTTAACTCAAAAAATGTGTAATATTTGGTACAGAAGCCTTTATTAACAATAATAAAGTTCTGAAGTTCTTTACCAGGTTTACACACGCTGCAGGAGGGATTTTGGCCCACTCCTCCATACAGATCTTCTCTAGATCTGTCAGGTTTCGGGGCTGTCGCTGAGCAACACAGAGTTTCAGCTCCCTCCAAAGATTTTCAATTGGATTTTTAATTGAAGATTTTTAACAGAACCTTGATATGCTGCTTACGGGACCACTTCATGGTTTTCCTGAATGTGTGCTTTGGGGCATTGTCATGTTGAAAGACCCAGACACAACCCATCCTTAATGCTCTGACTGAGGGAAGGAGGTTTTTGCCCAATGTGTCACAATACATGGCTCCGTTCATCCTCTCCTCAATACACTGCAGTCGTCCTGTCCCCTGTGCAGAAAAACAACCCCAGAGCATGATGCTTCCAGCCCCATGCTTCATTGTAGGTATGGTATTATTGGGATGATTCTCATTATTCTTCTTCCTTCAAACACTGCGAATGGAGTTAAGACCAAAAAGTTCTACTTTGGTCTCATCTGCCCACAGGACTTTCTCCCATAACTTCTCTGGATCATCCAGATGGGCCTGGACATGGGCTGACTTAAGCAGGGGAACCTTCCATGTGATGCAAGATTTTAAACCATGACGTCTTTGTGTATTACTGATAGTAGCCTTGGAAACGATGGCCCCAACTCTCTTCACAGCATTGACCAGCTCCTCCCATGTAGTTCTGGGCTGATTCTTCACCATTCTTAGCATCATTGATACCCCGCGAGGAGAGATCTTCCGAGGGACATCATTAGCCTCTTCCATTTTCTGACAATTGCTCCAACAGTTGTTTTTTTTGAAGGTCTACAGTTTTGTCTCTTGTGTTTTTTGACAGCTCTTTGGTTTTGCCCATGTTGTGACTTAGTCTTTGTCTGATTGTGGGGTGCACAGGTGTCTTTATGACAGCTAATGACCTCAAACAGGTGCTACTAATCTAGAATCATGAGCGGAGTGTAGCTGGACTATTTAAAAGCAAAATAACAGGTCTTTGAGGATAATAATCAGAATAATCAGACATCTGGCTGATAAGCAAATGATCAAATCATTATTTGACACAGTAATTCCCAAATAAATTGTTCAGAAATCTGCATTGTTCTTTTTAGATTCTGTCTCTCACAGAGGAAATGCACCTATGCTGAAAATTGTAGACCCCTCCATGATTTCTAAGTAAGAGAACTTGCAAAATCACAGGGTGCTCAAATACTTATTGACCTCACTGTATATTTGTTTATTACACGACTCTGTAATGCTTGATTCTGACTGAGAATGATTGTCTTCTGGACAACTGTCAGATCAGCAGTCTTCCCTATTATTGTGTAGCCTAGTGAACCAAACTGAGAGACCACTTTAAAGGCTCAGGAAAGCTTTGCAGGTGTTTTGAGTGATTACCCGTTTGGTTATTATTTTCATTTGTTGAGGCTACGTCTACACTTATCCGGATAAATTTGAAAACTGCTTTTTCGTCTAAAAAACGCGTCCACCCTATCGTTTTCAATCGTTTCCGACGAGTTGATCATCCACACTGAAACGACTGAAAACGCTTACGTTCCTATTAGATTAGACAAATAGATCTGCGTCATTTCTGTCTGCCGTTGATTTATTTTCTTTCCGGCTCTTTGAATCGTCGCGGGAAAATGTCGAGGAAAAGCGTTTTTTGTTTTTAGTTTTTTAAATGGACTGACAATGAGGTGGAGTTGTTGTTGCTGCGAGTAACACAAGAGTACAAAGTTGCAAAACTGCTGTCAAGGCCAAAACGGAGAGAAAAAGATGCGTTTTCAAACAGAAATGTAGTAGTGTAACTGGAGATGACTGGGTTTCAGAAAACACCAACCAACTGTGTAACCAATAGTAGCTCAAATGTGTTTAGGAGTCAAAACTCCCCAAAAAGTTTGCTTTGGTGAGCCGATTTGAACTGCCAAAACATGACGTCATTCCAGTTTGTTCACGGATTTCTTTAATCATGTCTTGTTTTCATCATTTGATGTGCAGAGTGTCTGTAAATGCAGTAAGAATTCACAGCAGTGAGAGTTCTCTTATTCTTGGTCCCACACAACGCGGCCGTCATTATGTAGTGAATGATGATATGCTTGCACAACTCATCTTTTTCTTAACTCTTTGTGTGCAGAACAAAGAGAAGGAGCGGAAGGCACGAGAGAAAGAGACAAAGGAGCGCGAGTCACGTTACAGCAACGGTCACCTGTTTACTTCCCTCAGTGTTTCCGCCACCACACTCTGCTCAGCATGCAACAAGAGCATCACTGCAAAAGAAGCTCTCAGCTGCCCCAGTGAGTAACTTGCATTATAGTACATGATGTTTAATAAGCCAAACTCTGTTATACTATTGAACACAACCCCTCGCACAACTGAGAGATTAACCTGAATCACACAAGGGTACTTCAGATGATGTTGCAAGCTATAAACTAAAGAACTTAGCTTAAGGGAGGGAGAGAAATGGGTTACAGACATAAAACAAACTGAAAAAGCTTCAGATCAAATGGGCTTGCCGCCTGAAAGAAGTCAAATTGAATGCTTCTGAAAAAATGCCACGGACATTTCTGATTTTGAGTCGTAAGTGCTGTCGCTGAGGATGTGTGAAGCTGAGTTGTGTGAGACCACACCAACGGAAGGGCTAAAATAACAAACACACTTTCACATGCATCCAATAGACATATAATCCAAAGGCAAACCTTATGATTCAACTGGATGACACACGTTCATTTCAGATGTAGCCAGAACAAAAGCAGATTTGAGTCGTATTTTTAAAAAATTCTTAGGAAATATTTGTGCTTGGACCCATTTCAGAGGCATGCCAAAGCTTTAAGCCTTCGTCTTTAAGACAGGAGTTTTTTGCCAAATGACATCCTCAACCACAGTTGGAAGGACTAGAGATGTCGCTTCTCAACTGATATGCGTGAAGTTGTGCACAATGAAAGGATTTGTATCTTTGGCAGTTAATGCTAGCTCTCGAAGGCCAGTCAAGAAACTTGTGACATAGAGTTTATGATTGTATTATAAGCCAATTATCAGCAGGTTTACCTGAAACAGCACATTTTATAGAACAGTAAAAGGGAGAAAAGCAGTAACTTATTGATATAAAATTATTTAAAAAGTAAAAAAATAAATAAAATAAAATTAAGTAACTATAGCAAACATCAGAATTTGGGTACCAAGCACATTATGGAATAAACGTTCAATTTGAATACAAACAAATGGACAAAGCCCTGCTTCATGAAACTTTAAAAAGAAAAGGATAAGCAGTGCAGCTATAACAGTGTGAAGTCTGTTGTATTGTTGTGCTTCTTCTCCCAGGCAGTGAGTAGGCATTTATTCAGGGCGTATAGTGTTTCCAATACAAATGCGCTGTGGTCACATGCGTTTGTGGCTACCTCTGGATATGGTTTCAGTCATCTGAATGATCTATTCATACCAAGATTGAAACGAAGATGCGTCAGGCTAAACAAAAAGCAAATTCAACCTGATCCACACAAATGCCTCTTTAACTTCAGAGTAATCAGAATCTATTAATAATCAATTATGTTTATTTTTACTTGTGTACTGAGGGCTGTTTGCAGCAATGGTTACAGGAAGAGATTATTTACTCATCACTCATGTTGTTCCAAACTTTAGCTGATATGGACTAGTGTCTGTGAATAGTGAACTGCGAATAGACTGCTATTTAAATAAAAGTCTGTACTCAAGCATTTTTGATTGACATTTTTTAGACTTCTTTTGGGGTGGCTAAAATTCCCATTTAAAGGGGTCATGAACTGAGAAACCAAAATTACATATTTTGAAGCCAGTGTGCCAAGAACAGCATATAAAAAGCCAAAATCGGCAGCATGCTGTGTATACAATACTATGACGTAGTAGTGTGGCTACACACCACCTCTGCAGAAGAAGATCAATGCCTCCTACACCGATGTAGTGTTTATGAGAGAGGCGAACGCACAAAAATAAAATCAATCAAAACATGAAAGAATCTTTGTTTTTATCAAATTTTTGTAAAATTTTGTTTCTAATGTTTCTCTGTTTAAAGACAAGTCCTTTGTTCACTTCATTTTGCTTTGGATGTGGATACAAACAAGGCACTATTCTACACAGTATTTGCAGAAAGACTGAAACTAAAAGATGATACTGTACTGACTAAATTGGAAGTAGACTGTTAAAGTTTTAGCCAATCATAGCAGTTGAGTCTACAACCCAGGGTCAAAAACAGGACCGGAAATAGCCTTTTTGATATAGACATGTTGATAACATGTTCTATAGAGTATGGGGATTAGATTTAGATTTTTTAGAGGGATTTTATAGGTAGAGCGTAAACCAGCTACATGATACCATTACACTGTAAAAGTCTTCCTTGTTTTATTCTCATTGTGTTTTGTACCTGTTTTAGCTGTCTTGATTTCTCTTTGTTTCATTTTCATCAGTTACTATGGTTTACTCTTTAATTCCCCTTTTTTAAGACCAATTATCCCTGTTTTCACTCAGAATGAATCTGTTTCAGTTTTTGCATTTAGTTTGGTGGCGTTACGCTTTTATTTAAAAAGGTCTGTTGGCATTATTCTTCCTCCTTGCATGACAGAAGATGGATACTGCAGCACAATTCACAGCTATGGCCCAGAATGTCTTGAACTTTTGGTACAACTCGCTGCAGTTTTGTTATCTCACTATCTGCAAAACATTAGATCAGAGGTGTCAAACTGCAGAGTTTTGTTCCAACTCTGCTCCAAAACACGTACTATGCAGTTGTCAATTAAGCCTGAAGGACTTGATTAGTTGGGCCAGGTGTGTTTAATTTACGGTTGCATCTAAACCGTATGTGCAGGGCTCCGGCCCTCCAGGAATTGAGTTTGTCACCCCTGCATCAGATGATAAGATGCTTAAATCTTTGTTCTGGATCGGGGCAAACTATCAACATCCAGTAGATCTCCCAGACACCAAAGGACTTCGGTGGAAAGTGCCTGGAGAGTGTCGACCCCTTATCAATACCACAACCAGATGCAGCCACACATCACCTAGTGCCATGCAGATTTTGCCAGAGCTTCCCACATACAGGGAGGAAACACAGAATTTGGTGGAGTTTGATACTGAAGTTTCGTTAATTGCATGGGAAACAGAGGCAGTTCTTTCCAATCTACCCACCCACAAACTTTCTCTGCTCTGGTTCCTTTGACTTTGTCCTGCCTGGCCCAAGTTCTTCATCCCCACTGGTCCTGTCCATCACAGAGTCAAAACACCATTATTTATATCCTAGTGCTTTTACAATGCAGTTTGTCTTAAAGCAGCTTTACAGTATTAAACAGGGAAATAGTGTGTTAAAGTAGTGTGCCATTCTCCTCTGGCCAGATGAAACCAGCAGTTTAATACTAGGCTTCGACAAAGACACATTGTGCAGAGGACTCATCTGGTTCCTGTGGACTTTTTCCGATGAGGTGACAAGGTCTTCAGGAGGGGTTCTGTCTCTGGGGCTCATCTAGTTTTCCTGGTCTCCAATGACATTCAGGGCTGTTCAGGTCATCTCTAGGTGCCAATCCACTATCTGATCTGGATACGAACTTAATCTGGGTGGCTGTAATTACCGTCTGATCTGGATACAATTAGGATCTGGTCGCTATGGTGAACTTGGAATAAGAAACCAGAGGTTGACAATTCCTCAACTCTTCCATGGCGCCCTGATCCTCCTTGGTGCTTCTGGTCCCCAGCTCCGCTCTGGAGAGTCGACCTGTCAGCTCTACCTTAATCCTCAGAGCTTGTTGCTCAGCCTTGTCCCATCGATGCCATCGTCCATCGCGATGTTTCACATTAGACATCGTACGATGCCAATTTGGTCGCCATCGCCCAACCCTACTTGGGACCATCATCATGACCTCTCTGCCGGGCTTTCGTCCCGCTGGCACCACCTCTGTCAGTTATCATTCTACCACTGCCACGGAATTCTGGTCCTTTGGATGTTCCTTGTCCCTCCACACCTTTGGCTCTGTCAGGCTTCCCCTGTCCTCTGGCTCCAGCTCTGTCCTCATTCATACCGTGTGTGCAGGGTCGTCGGAATTTGGTTTAAAAGTGGGACTAAATTACCAGGACCAATTTAATTTTCCTTTAAATATAATTTTAAGATCACAATAAATGCTGTAAATGCTAATATTTTGGGTAAATGCATCAGTTGATTGATGTGTTAAATGGTGTCGTAGATAGTTGTGAACCTCGAGCTTGTGGGGGCCCATGGCCACTGCTTGTGCATAGTGCTACGCCTCTGCGTCTGTGCCTCGATCCTACGGCACCCACTCTCTACTGCTGGTCACATCCTCGGTGCTGCTTGGTCTCTCTGGCTCTGCAGTACCACCTGGGTCTCCACTTCCTTTGGCTTCGTCTCCATTGCTCATCCCTTACGGTGTCGTCAAGGGCATCTTCAACATGACTCCTCACTCCCTTGGCTCCACTGTGGGCCTCTGTCCCGGCCTGCCAGGATCCTCCTGCTCTTGGCTCCTTCCTATTCCCTTGTTTCTCCAGTTACTATGATAACTCCCTAGTTCCCTTGTTTGTAACACCTGCTTATCCAATCATCCTTCTTTTTACTTTGCCTGTGTTCCAGTTTTGGATTGTCGGTTCTTATTAACATATACATTTAGTTTAGTAATCTTATCCCTCTTTTAATAAAGTCTGTTGCCATTATTCTTCCTCTTTGTATCCTGTATACGCCACAGTCAACTGCGGTGGCCAGTTGCCACCGGTGATGGTGTACGTAACTTCACACGTTAATACACAAATTTACGTTACATTGCCATGCATGGAGTTTCTGCTATAATCTAATTCATACATGTGGCAAAATAAGGTTGTTGCCACCGTCACAGCCCTAGCGTATACATGAGTTGATCAGTTTTGATTTGATTTGTTCATTATACAACATGAGCATGTCATTTCAGCAGACAACTTACTTGAAAATGACAGAATTTCTTAAAACGGGTTGATATTGGCTTAACTAAATTAGGTTGGAAAGAGACCTTGAAGGGTTGTATCTGTCCAGAGGGTTAAAGGAAATCATCTCTTCATTAGTGTAGCACCAAGAGCAGCAGTTTTTGCCTTGAGCAGATGCATTAATTCAGATACAGGTGAATGATTAGAGTCGTGACGAGTGAATGATTGTGGGGGTTTGAACACACTGTCACTGCTGATAACATGGTGGAGGTGAAATGGAGGAGGGGAACTGAGAGACTGTCATTTACACTTATTGTGTACAATGAAGGTTTTGGATTGGTTTTATTTCTCCTGTGTTGATAATCTAATTAATTACTATGTTAATATTCGAGTGGTTTTATGCTAAATTTCATAAACGCTTGGTTGCACTGGGTTATATTTTCTCAATTCATCTAAATGACATCAAGCTACATTAAAAGGAAGGCATGCTGATATGTTGTTTAATCTGATGTAAGACCTAAGTGCTTTAATGCAGACAGATAATACACAGATTTATTCTGCATGGCCTTCTTCTGAAGTCTGTTGTTGTACAGAATGGAGGTCTTTTGTTATCTTTTTGTACAAAGCCCCCCCCCATTTGCCTTGTGCACAGCTGCTACTCAAAATCCTCCCCTCCTTTGTAACACCCGTAATCTGGAGTCTGAGCATCAGGGGATCGAGGCATTAGAAAGATTATCACACAGTCTGTCACACACACAACACATGCACACACTCTCACACAAATAATCATATATATTTATATTAGAATCAATGATTATACATTTTACAAATGCTTGTTTTATGAAATATAGTCAAGACACATCTTGCTGTATACAGTACATATTATTTTTAAAGCAGCTATTGCTGGACAATACAATACCAGTGGCCATTCAACTCTATAACTCTTTCTCCTACATTCGGGAAGTTAATTGTGTCATTATTCATCTTAATTTTGTGGAAATGTTGTTGTCAGTTTAGTTACATTTATAATAAATAACTGACTATTAATTTTCTTTTCAAATCCAGCTAAGCAGGAAAAATGTGACAGTGGCTAACCATCAGTTGAAGGTAATGAAGAAAAAAAGAATCCAGGCTTGGCCAGGGCCAGTTCTCCCCTGGCCAGTGGCAGTACCCATAGCAAAGTAGGCAAATATATCATCCAGAGGCTGAATGGTCAGCCAATATTATGCCACTTATTAGATTAACAGCATGGTAAAAGCCAATAAATGTCCACTGATTAAGACTAGGTCCTTTTTTTGCCTACTCCATAATCTGCTGAAGATCTTGGCAGTGAATAATGAACATTTGACTATTTTCAAACCCTTTTGGAACTTAAAAAATGTAACGTAGCATTTATTGCTTGTAGTGTTTTAAATGGTTAAGGGTTCCTGTAGCTCAAACAACTGCGCATCCCGCTATAGAGACACCCAAGGTGATAAAATTCCCAGAGAATGCATGAACTACTTTGAATGCAGTGTCACTGGATAGTAAAAAAATGAATTGTTTAGTGAAGGACTTGGCTTGTAAAGTTGCAAGCACCTTCTTTTTCCGGGTCTGGGTCTAGTATAGAATACTATCTCAACATGAGCACTATTCATTTGTAGCACATCTTTAATCTTTAGTCTGTTACAGTCAATTATAATTGATTACAGTTATGATTGTTTGTACTAAATGAAATGTTTTTTTGGGTTTTTTTTTATAAGTGCTTCTCATTAGAAGTCTGGGAAGATGGTTGGTGCATGTTTAATTCCCCAAATGCATTCTGGATACTAAGCACACTATTTATTTAATAAACACAGCCTAAATTTGCTCTTCATGCATCTGATTAATCATTCAGATCCACGGTCAGGCAAGGTTTTGGTACTTAGGACCATGTGATATTTCAGTTTTTCTTTTTTAATAAATCTGAAAAAATGTTAACAATTTTGTGTTTTTCTGTCAATACGTGGAGCTGTGTGTACATTAATGAGGGAGAAAAAATGAACTTAAATGATTTTAACAAATGGCTGCAATATAACAAAGAGTGAAAAATTTAAGGGGGTCTGAATACTTTCTGTACCCACTGTATACCGAAAACGCTATGTAGCTAACTGTCTTAACTTATTCCCTTAAAATGTATTTTGTGGTTCCTGTAGGGAAAAGCATGAGAAATATCTCACATTTAAATCTCTGCTACTAAAAGAAAGAGAGATGGGCTAACAAATAAAAGTGTAACCTGCACAAAATATTACTACATACTGTATTTGTTATTTTATTTGTTTCGTCAAGATTCTTAAATTTTTTGACAGCAA
>JAUCMU010000001.1:12826567-12861250 GCA_032275025.1 Enteromius treurensis
CAAATGTCCCATTACTTTTGGTCCCTTAACAAGTGGGAGGCACGTATGCAAACTGTTGTAATTCCTACACCGTTCACATGATTTGGATACCCTTAAATTAAAGCTGATAGAGTGCAGTTAAAGCACATCTTGTTAGTTTCAATTGAAATCCATCGTGGTGGTGTATAGAGCCAAAAATGTTAGAATTGTGTCGATGTCCCAATATTTATGGACCTGACTGTATATGTATGTTTGCATATGCATATACACACACTCATATATATATATATATATATATAGATGATGTTTATGCTTTGATAAACTTAATTCTTGTATTTGCTTCTTTTTGTTTTTACCCACTTTTTCTGTGTTTATTTGTCCTTCCAAAAAAACAACAACATGCACACAAAAGACAAGATCACAAATGAATTTAATCCTAATAATTGCACCGTATATACAATGTATAAAATTTACTGCAGATCATTCTCAAACAACAAAAATACATAATTTTATTTTTTTTGGTGAAAGAATGAATGACAAATAAGGATGCTGAAAGATGATGAAAACACACTAGATGAGTTTATCCATTCTTAGTCATTGTCGTAGATGCACTCTGTAATAAATAAGCAGAAAAAAAAATTATTCCGGTACAAAAAGAATAAAGAACGTAAAACTAAATACACCTTCATTAACTGTGCATTGCAAGTTAAACCTTACCATCACCAACATCATCATAAATAGAGCTGTCCCTTAAGAAAGGAGAGGAAGTGTGAGACAAAATACGAAGTTGTCGTCAACCGATCGACAGTGATATAAAATCAAAAATAGCACTGCTGAACAATTACTCACAATTCACAAACATTTAGGCATTTCAAATAAACTAAGTGTGCTTAGAAATTCAAAACCTTTATCTATTGACCTGAGTGAAGAAACAGGCATTTTTTGTGTGCAAAAAAAGTTGTCTAACCAAAATAGAAATAGAAATGGAACAGGAAGACTGTACTTACTGCTCCAAATTAGCATTTGACACATAGCCAACTGAAACAGAGAGAAAATACTTCATATGAGTTTCCTCTTCTGCTGTAACGCGTATGTGTTCAGCACAAATCAACTCACATTTTCCTTCACTGTTCCGGCAGATGAGTTTATCGTCTCCTGAATGAACTATCACATCAATGGTTTCCCCTGGTTTTACTGGCAAGTCTTTATTGCCAAACTTCTTTATAGACAGTGACTGGAGAACAGTAGCTTGATACAGCACGTTGATATCCGCATTATACTGTAAGTAGAGGCAATGAGGGTTAGTACACAGAGTAATTCATCCAACATGTGTCAAACAAAAGCATCTTACTTTAAACCTCTTCCTAAACTCTTTCTCCTCCTTCTCAAACTTCTTCTTTTTCTTCGGGTCCATCTCGTGTGTCTTGCATGTTGAGCTGAACTTTGGAAAGTTACTGTAAAAGAGAGTAAAATAATATAAAGGGAAAAATCATAAAATTAACATTTACATCCATTGTCCTTCTTCTGTAACAGGTACGAAGTAACCTTGTAGGAGACGGAGGAGGAGGGAAGTCTGTCTGAAGAACGTCATCATAGGTCTCATCAGTAGCGCCTGTTGGACAGATTTATGCATATAACACACTCTGCATTCAAGACTCTGAGAATCAATTCAGTGTTCTTGACCATTAAATACAAGCAATCAATAATGGTATATTTTATGCATGACTGAATGTTAAATAAATCCAGTGCTGTTAGATTATTTATATGCCTGAGCTTATACTAAATTCATATGTTATATAAACGAATACAGCATTACTCATACACACCATTAAATTCAGTGGGGTCTGGAGGAGGTGGAGGTGGAAAGCTGCAAAATTGCAGTAACATTACAGCAGATAGCAGTAAATCCACTACATATAATATAAAACATTTTTATATGAATATAATATGAATGACTATAATATTATATAAAATGTATAAAAACACATGCACATGTAATTATAAACATGTTTGTTTAATATAATTTTTTTTAACATTATAAATGATAAATATATTTTGAAATATAAATATAAACATTTAAATAATTTATATGACAAGCTCAAAACTTCTTAACTGAAATATTAAATAAATATTATGTTTAAATATTAAAATAAAGATTGCCATAACAGAAATAAATCATATTTTTAAATGAGTTATATTATTAAATATTAATAATTTTACACTGTAATAATATTTCACAATATTATTTAAAAAATGTATTAATTAATTAAAGACTGCTCTGCTCAAAATACAATAAAAATAAATTATATTCTAACAAATAAATGCAGCCTTAGCGAGCATAAGAGAATTCTTGCAAAAGCACTAAAAATCTGGCTCCACTTTAAGTGCTGAGCATGGAAATTAATTATAATAATAAAAAAACTTCAAAAATTGTTTGGATGTTTTTGAACACGAATCACCTGAAATCAGCTTCTTGGTCATCTGGACAATCATAAATATCGTCATCACATTCAGCTGTTGGAAGCAGGCATGTGGAAAAAATCATTTCCTTTAAGTTTCCTTCACTACATGATTGAAATGTGATTTAATTCATATTTATGTAATGTATAATGCAATTGCTTACCATCTGGTAGACTGAAAAAAAGAGAACATTTTTAGTAAAAAAAAAAAAAAAAAAAATGCTAATAAGAAATTAACCTGAATAACGTTAATAATCTCTAATAAGTTAGTCTCTTACTTATTGAAGTCATCATCTGCACCTACGTCATCATACATCTCCTGTCCGTCCAGTGTGCTTCCGATAACATCTAGTGTGGCAGGCTTCACAAAACCATCTACATGAAAAACACAGCAGCGACAAGTCAAAATAGCAGCTGACTATGGCTAGCCAAAGAGAACGAGACTAACAGGAAGCTTCAGGCTATTATAGAGAGAGCATGTTCAGTTTTAGCAGCTCGTCTTAAAAAAAAACTTTAAAAATCCAGTGCATTGCAGCAAAGTAACTCACAGTGGCCTTCAAGGTTTCTGGCGAGCCAATAGTCCTTTGGGTTTTCTGTTTTCCGCACAATTTCAATGCTCTCTCCCTGCTTCAGTGGAAGCTTGTTCTTTCCTCCCTTGTGATCCACGCTGGCCTTCACCGTTTCAACAACCACGATAGGACCCTTGATCTATCCGAGCACAAACAGCATGATGAAGCAAGTTTCTTACACGGTCATTGTCATTTATTAGTGTTAGCGTTCACTCAATAAACATGCTAACAAGCATGCCACAGAATTACAGTTACAAAATGTCTATGGGAAAAAAATTGTGAAAAGTGAGTCTGGGTCTATTATGAGAATTATGTATCTGTGTCCTGTTACACACACACACAGGGCTGTAGCTGGGGTTTTTCTGGGCCCCAGCGCAGTTTATGCCCTGTTTGAAATAGAACGAACATGAAATTTAAACCATTTATTTATTTGTGCTGTTTACACATTGTTCAAGTTTTTTCAGTGTTTCGAGGTGTCCAGGTGCAGAAAATGAATAATTAAATCTAAAATAGCACTACGTAGTCTTCACCGTAAAAATGAAATAAACAGTCAAAACAAAATATATTCAGACACCTTTCTCACATTATCAGTTTACTAGCTATAGTTGAACAATTACCGAGCAATGCTTAATTTTGTTCAGTCTGTAAAAAGGTTGAATTAGCAATTAAAGAATTTAACATGAAGGACACAGACACAACAACTAGTAAATAAGGCGTGGTCACTTTAAGAGACAATGCTTCCAATATAAGTCGATTTCTTTCTCCACGGATTACTTTCACTTTTTCTGAGGATGCTCTCCAAGACAAGGGCAAGAAGAGGTATTCAAGCGCTTTGAGACGCATCTCTCTGTGTGCGCACAAAACCCTGTACTGAATTGGGCTCCGTCACATCTTTTTCTGGGATTTGTATTTGTTCGTTCAATGCAGGACACGAAGGAGATCTTGGTTTGTTGTTTCGATTACTTAGTTGAGCTATTCCCCATCTTGTGTTTGAATGCTTTAAACTCCTTTGAATAGTTCAACTGGCAAGGCTGAAAAACATGTGCTGTGTAAATGATAAACTTTCGTCACAACATAATGCAGCAGTGGGCGAATTAAGTTCTACTTTGGTCTCATCTGACCACAGGACTTTCTCCTATAACTCCTCTGGATCATCCCAATGGTCCCTGGCAAACTTCAGACGGGCCTGGACATGGGTTGACTTAAGCAGGAGAACCTTTCGTGCCATGCATTTTAAACCATGATGTCTTAGCGTATTTGATAGTAGCCTTGGTAACGATGGTCCCAGCTCTCTTCATGCCATTGAGCAGCTCCTCTCGTGTAGTTCTGGGCTGATTCTTCACCATTATTAGCATCATTGATACCCCACGAGGAGAGATCTTACTTGGGGCCCCAGTCTGAGGGACATTGACAGTCATCATTAGCCTCTTCCGTTTTCTGACAATTGCTCCAACAGTTGTTCTTTTTTCACCGAGCAATTCCCCCGTGGCCCTTTCAAGCTTTGTGAAGGTCTACAATTTTGTCTCTTGTGTCTTGACCGCTCTTTGGTTTTACCCATGTTGCTACTTAGACTTTGGCTGATTGTGGGGTGCACAGGTGTCTTTATGACAGCTAACGACTTCAAACAGGTGCTACTAATTTAGAATTATGAGCAGAGTGTAGCTGGACTATTTAAAAGCAAAATAACAGGTCTTTGAGGGTCAGAAATCTGTCTGATAAGCAAGTGATCAAATACTTATTTGACACAGAAGTTCCCAAATAAACTGTTAAAAAATCATACAAGGTGATTTCTCTCACCGTGGAAATGCACCTATGCTGAAAATTGTAGACTCCTCCATGATTTCTAAGTAAGAGAACTTGCAAAATCACTGGCTGATCAATATTTATTAAATAGAATATTTATTTAGGGAGAACCTACTGTCCAGAGCAATACAGAATGCCTTGGTTCCATTTATGGATGCAACATTGTTTTGTGAAATAACAAGTGATGTAATTATATAATTAATATAAATAATATAATAATGTAGTTTATTTTTTATTTAGTATAATGGAGATAACAATATTATGTTAACCCTAAACTATAAAAGTATTAAAGGCATTAAAAATACTAATAGCCTTTATGACCTTTGCTGTCTTATTTCAAACAATATTAATTTATTATTCTTTTTATTTATTATATTTAATAAATGTAATGTTTTTTTTTAAATGCTTGTATTATGTGTACAAATGTTGCAGATAAAATGTAACTGCAAGTATCTTTTGTGCTTTGGCTGATCACTGTCATGCCTGAATTTAAAGTTCAAATAGATATTTCTTGTTTCCACAGGAAAAGCCATATGGAATTGTTGCTCTTAAACCCAGACTGTTTCCTGTAAGTATATTTGGTCCAAACCGTATTATTGCATTAATAATCAAAAGGATTTTGTAAATTATCTTAAACATCAAAGTGAATTATTATTTTATGTATGTTCTCATGTACACCTTGTTTGAATGTGTTTGTTTTTCAGGGAGACACCATTTTGGAAACGGGAGAAGTTGTCCCAGATCTTCCTAAAGCAGACAGTCATGGTCATCACTGAAAATGGAAAGTTATATCAAGTATAGACACACCTGTCAGCACTGGTTGTAAAAACATGTTTGTGTGTAAACTATGTCATTAAAAATTTATTATACAGATTTTGTATGCCTGTTCTGTGCTTTTGAACGACAGTATCGTGTCCTTTTGGGTACATTCTGAGATCCATAAAATTTTAATTAAAACTAATTTAATCCCTTTTTATTTCACACATCTCACATGTAGGAAAAGTCTTGAATTATTTTAATTAAAAGCACACTGAAGAGCAAAGAGTTACTGGCCACACAGTGTCTTTGACCTTTGTTATTTCATGATTTTGTAAAACGTACAAATCAATGCTTTAAATGTAAAATAAAACAGTGATGACTAATAAGGAGAAATATCCTAAAAAGTAAGTCTTTGTTTGAATATTAGAATACTACTTTTTGCAAATTTGACGTTCGTCTTTCATATGGCTGTTGGACTTTTATTTTGAAGTGAAAAACAGGAAGTTCTGAATGTTTGACTGGATTTCACTTCCGCAATGTTCTTGTTGTGTTATGTCATGATGACCAACATTGCTATGTAGACCGACTGAGAGTTGTATCTTTTTTGGTTGTTATTAAGCGCTTTTATATTTGCAGCTTTCAAAGGTCAGCATTAATTCGTAAAGTATAATGCATTACAGGCTTCTTGGATATCGTGTATTGATCTTTAAAACGGCGCTGGTTTGCTAGGCAGTAAGTTACATTATCTTCAGGTCAACGTGCTTTTGTGGATTCTGTAAAACATTACTAATACTAATACTATTATTATTACTACTACTACGACTAAAAGTTCAAGTAATAATGCTATCTTTTGTTTGCTTCGGATATTTAAGCGAAATGTTCCCAGCGGAATTCAGAGGAAAGTACTTCGTACGTTTCTACAAATACACAAAAGAGTAAGTTTAAAAAAGCATTTTGAAAGAGACGTTTTCATGTTATGTTAAGGTAATAAGATGAGTAAATACCATCGCTTAATTGCTGTTAAGATTACCATATTTTACTTAAAACGTAATGATTTGGCGGATAAAAGGATTTTAAATATTCATAAACAGTGAAGCTGTTTTGTTAAAATAATAGTCACTCAGAAATAATTAAAGATTATGCTATTCTGTCGAATGTGTTTTTTATTTTACAAAAACATTTCCATTATCATCACATCAATACAGTTTTAATTAATTCTTATTCTTTATGTTTATCGTGTTATTTAAACTCAATCACTTTTATACACAATCAATAATAATCAATTTAATAAATGTAGCAAATGCAAGTAGTCTAATAATTAAAATATTTTTTTCCATCAGATCATGGCATCACCACAAATGAAGGAGCGCCTGTCAGATGTTGTGTTAAACACTGTATCAAAAGGAGCATCTCCCGAATCAAAGTGCCCAATATGCCTGGATCATTTCAAAAACATATCATATCTGGATGTGTGCTTACATAAATTTTGCTTCTGCTGCATTCGTGAGTGGGCAAAGAACAAAGCAGAATGCCCTTTGTGCAAACAGCCATTTAATTCAATTTATCACACCATTAAGTCTGAAGATAACTACAAGAGGTGTGACCTGCGGCCAACTGAAAATGGCTCATTTGGCAACATGGCAGGCCAAAGATTCAGGTATCGCACCACTCTTACAGGTGACCGCAGACCTGCACCGAGGAGAACGTCTCCTCCTCCTGACCATGGGGTCATATTCGAGGGCCTGAGGGGATCTCTTCCACAGCGGCACAGCAGAGATCTCCATAGCATGCTGAGAAGGTTGGCAGTAAGGCAAAGAAGAGAGAGAGAGGGAAGATCTGTGCAAAGTCTTCGCGAACAAGAAGTGGTTAAATTCAGACGAGCCTTGTACAGAAGAGGTGTGCGAGTCCAGAACGTGCAGGATGGCGGTCGTAGCAGGGAGACTTCTGCAGAGTTCTTCAGAAGAAATCCTGCTTGTCTCCACAGGCTTGTTCCTTGGTTGAGACGAGAGCTGACTGTTCTGTATGGTACTCACGGCTCCCTTGTAAACATTGTGCAGCACATAATCATGACTCTGATCACTCGACATAACTTGGAAGACCAGGCTGTTGTACACGAGATTCGACCCTTCTTGCTATCCCATACAGAGCACTTCCTGCATGAATTCCTTAGGTTTGCTCAATCCCCATTTAACATGGAAGCATATGACCAGCGTGCAGTTTATGACTTGCCCCAGCTCTCCGGAGAAGGTAGCAGTTCGGAAACCTCTGTGATCGCCATCTCTGAGGATGAAAGTGATTCTTTAGTGTCAGGATCCCAGGACTATGCCACTCCTAGTCTGACCTTAAGCCAAACAGCATGGGATGATGAGACCCCAGGGCCATCCTACTCCTCAGAGCCATCTCAGGTATTACCTTTCCCTGTGAGGGACTCAGATTCTGATAGTAGTGTAGGGGAAGCAGTAGTATCTGTTGCTGCTGTGCCATATCAAGACCGTCCAGCAAATACTGGGACTCTTTCAGTGGAAGAACAGCATTCCGTTGGCGGTGATGATGATTGTGTTATTATCGGCTATGTTAAGCCAGTGTCAGAAAGGACTCCAGAACTGGTCCAGCTTACATCTGATTCAGAACATTCTGAGCAGAATGCAGAGTTACAAAGCCCTTGTGCACCCCAACACATTCGATTTATTTCAGACTCTGATTTATCTCCCAATGACACTCAGAGAACCTTGAGGAGGCCAATGAGATGTTCTCGCACACCTGAGAACACCTCTAATCACTCAATAAAAGATAAATATGGCAAAAGGCATCATGAAAGAGAGTTGTCAGGATCTAGAGAAGGTTCCTCGCGCAGCTACAGGACACACTCCTCTCATAGCCGGAAACGCCCATTGTCTAAAGAGAGCAAGCATAAGCAGAGACGAGAAAAAGAGACAAGTCATCTCACCTCATCTTATTGGCATTCACATAGCCATTACAGTCAAAGAGACAGCAACAGGAGATGTTATACAGAGACACGCTCATCCTACACCAGCTATTACAGAAGCGCACATAATCATTCTCGATCGTATAGTAAAAGGCGAAGCAGGGACCGCCAGGACAGAAGTCACTCAAGGAGCAATTCTAGAATGAAGTCCAGCTCCTCCAGACGTCAGGACAGAAGTCGCTCAAGGAGAAGGTCTAGAAACAATTATTCCAGCTGTTGGAACAGAAGTCGCTCGAGGAGCAGTTCTGTGACCAACTCTTCCAATCATCAGGACAGAAGTCGCTCAAGAAGCAGATCTCAAATCAAGTCTAGTTCCTCCAACCGTCAGCACAGAAGACGCTCAAGGAGTAGTTCTAGAGTCAACTCTTCCAACCGTCAGAACAGAAGTCGATCAAGGAGTAATTCTAGAATCAACAGATCATCCTCACATCAGATATCGCAGCATGATGAACGTGGCAGGAAAAAGAAATACAAAACAAAGCATCATGAGGAACCCTCTAGCAAATTGTTTACTGATTCTGTTGAAGCTGATGCAAAAAAGAAATACAAAAGGCATCACAAAAAGTTCAAGAGAAAAAGCAGGAGTCCAATCAGAAATGACAAATCTGAGGGTCACAGTCGGAAACATCACAAGAAGAAGAAGAAACACAAGAGGAAGAGCAAGAGAAATAATAGTGAGGAGAGGGTGGAAAAAAACAACCCTGTTCTCATTACAATTAGTAGTGACAGTGACAGTGCTGACCCCAGTGAACCCTCAACCAGTAATATTTGTGCAGCTGATTCCACTGACACAATAGAAAACAGTGCTACAAAAACTCAGCAGCTCATGTCCAGATTCCTAGACATGGAACACGAGTCAGCTGGAACTGGATGTAGTTCTGCAGGGAATCACCCTCAGACAGATTAACGCCAATGCCTTCGTGAGTTAGTATGTTCAGTTTAACTGAACCCCTCGATTTGTGGCAAATAATGATGACTATTGTTGGAATAACCACATGTATTTACAGTGTTTTGTAAATACAGAAGGGATGGGTTTTAAATGTGATTTTGATTTGGGGTTTATTTTTATTTGATATATGTGCATTTGGATTTCTGATTTATTTGAAAATGTAGTTCATTTCAAAGTCCCCTATGCAAGCAAATTAACAGTTACCAATTTTCAAAGTACAGTGTTTTTTTATTTGGCAAATAAATTGAAAATGATCATAAAAGTGTCCTTTTTACTAAATGGATTTTTTATAATGTTATTTTGTGTGCACACATTGTATTTCTATGCGTATGTTTGCTTGAAATAGTTTGAAAGCAGTTTCCTCCACAGGCATTCATTGTTAAGTTTTGTAATTTACAGTTTATGATACATGAACCCTGCTAGGCTATGTTTTACAGCCAACATATATGAAAATATTTTTGCAAGGAGTAATCCCACGGCATTGTGTAATATTTCATACACATTTCTATATATCCTGGTGTACTTTTTTTCTTAGTTCATGTAATGATACTCTTTTATTTACGTGTTGTCATGATTATATGTACTGGGCTAAATTATGCACCATACTCTTGATAATGTGGTTGTTTTTTTCCACTCTTGTCGGGGAGATTGTGTCATTACTTACAATACAGTAGGTGGCGCTAATCGTGGCGCATCTTTCTTTCAGCTTCCTAGCTGTACACGTGAAAGAAAATGGCATCGAACGGTCACATAAAGGTAAATCTAATAGCATTGAATCATTGTCATTATTTACCATGAACTATATGAGCGCAACGTTACATATGGAGAAAATACATGCACGAAAATAGTTTAGGAGATTGAACACTATAGTGATTTTGACATCAAAACGCCACTAACCAAATGTTTCGTTAATTGGGTTCGAAAAAGAAGCTAAAGATGAGATTTATAACACTATCACTGTATTGTATTTGGCAGTATACAGCACTTTTCTTTACATCCAATGTCAGCAGCCAGTCTCGCACTACGTAGAGTATGAAAATCTGCTATCACCATTTCTTTAGCGCCTCTTCCTACATCCGAGCCTAATGCCGCTAAAGCCATTTTGGGCGTATACATGACTAACGTTACCCTATGTTAATATTTGTGTGGGCGTGAAATAGTTATAAGGGGATTGTGTTAATAGCTGTAAGTTAACGTTGCTGGGCTATACATTCGAAATCTTTACACTGTTTTGTATAAACGATTCTCCTTTTAATTTTGATAGGAAAGGAGTTTCGGTTTTGACAGGTTTAATATAATATTGAGTTTAAAACGTATACAAAACAAACGACCACTATCCTAAAAGGTTTGCCGGCACGTTGAAATCATTAAATCATTGTGAAGTGACTGTCTTAACAGTGCCCTAAATGACATTTCAGCCCCGACAGCATTAAAAGCATAGTTCAACCCAAAAATAATATTATTTTAAACGTTACTCACCCTCCCTTTAGTTTTTAAGCAATTTTGTTTATTTTAGGCTGATGACACACGTGGAAAATAGTTTTGAGCAGTTTTGCTGGGGACCTTTTTTGAGCAATGCTTCAGGGGCACTTTCCCCACTGAGAATGGGTAACAAATATCTATCTGCATAATTTAGTTCGGTCGAGGGCCCTGCGGTTGCCCCTTTTTGGCAGCATTTACCAAAGATGCCCCGTGTATCATCTGCCTAATAATGTTAACCAGACAGTTGATGCCAATGTTTAGGCTATTTCTTTCTTTTCACATTGAAAACGTAACACTAGTCAGTAATATTCCTAATTTATCTTAACAGCCACTTAAAAAAAAAAAAAATCTAGTTTTTATTGTTTGGGAACTATATAGTATAACTGCTGTATGTACAAGCATATTTATGTTTTTTTAATTAGTTAAACTAAGATCAACTAAAATAGTAAACTAAAAAGACTTTTATCAGTCTCATCTTGTTAGATATGCTTGTTGTGACTTGGCGGCAATAAGCTGTAACACACCTCTCAACTTTTACTTTTACAATGTGCAAAAAGAAATAAATTAAATTTAAAAATGAAAGAAATAAAATGTTGAGTCCTCATATTGTGCAGAACTAGCATTATAGCATTAGTGACTATCCTCTGGAGGCAAAGAATGAGAAATAATGAAATAAATCAATTTTTCAGCTGCATTCTTGATTCTTCTATTCTCATGGTGTTTAGCAAATTGTCTTAGGAGATCATTTAGGTTAAGTGACTTAGCTGTCCTCAACTTCAGTGCTTAAGACTCTACTTGATTCTGTTTGTTCAATAATGGCATTTAGCGGTCAGATATCTATGGCAACGCTTTCAATCAGAATGTTCGTCTGGGTAACTGAAACAGGCACTGCATGACTCATGTCCGATACAGTACATTACATACAGTATCAGTCTTGCGCTCACTCTCGTTGCATGCAAATGGCACCATTTTGAATATCATTTAAATATATTTTTAAATAAACAATCTATTTGTTTTGTCATTTTAGCATATTTGCGAGTGTTGGAAATGTTTTATTAAATTAGCCAACTGCAGACACCCATCCCACATTCAAATATGTCTATATAACCTCATGTTCTCATAGATAGGAATAATTGGTGGATCTGGTCTTGATGATCCGGACATCTTGGAGGGAAGGACAGAACGATATGTAGTTACACCGTTTGGAAAGGTGAGTGTCTTTTCATTGTGTCTAGTTTACTTTCTTGCATGGATCATTATGGGAGAGTACATCTGGCAAAGAATATATGCATAAAAAAAAAACCTCAGAAGTTGAAATAATTGCTAATCATGGTTTGCTTCTAAATCATGCGTTGCCAGTAGTAACAGTTTTATTGATAGGCAGAGCCAGTAGTGTATTTACTCATACGTGTTTCTTCCTCTCTTTTGACAGCCATCTGATGCTCTAGTTTTGGGCAAAATAAAGAATGTTGAATGTGTACTTCTTGCAAGGTAATTATACTGCAGGGTATATAATACACAATCTACAATCTAAATGATTAATTATAATATCTGCTGGTTTTATATTTATTAAGGACAGAAGTCTAATCGTGAACTTTTCCCCTCTACAAGGCATGGAAGACAACACACCATAATGCCCACCAATGTCAATTACCAGGCCAATATTTGGGCCTTGAAGGAAGAGGGCTGTACTCACCTGTTAGTCACCACAGCATGTGGTTCCCTCAGAGAGGACATCCAGCCTGGGGACATTGTTTTGATTGACCAGTTTATTGATAGGTTAGTGTTAATTTTTCAATAATCATGCAACATCACAATTTTAATTTCACACTTACTTAAAAAAATCTTTTAAAGACAACAACAAAATGATTGAAAAACCAAAAACAAAACAATCAACCCTGTAAACATCTGGATTTGGAAGCTTAGAACCCTTTTGAACATAAAACCCTGGGAACATAGGAATGACTTTCTCAAACCTTTGTTTTACAATCAGAGAGCATCAAACGAGTTCCTTCATTTATATTATTCACGCTTAGATTAAAGTGCACTCAGCAATTGACACTAGGGATATTCAGAGTTAAGGAATTTACTTTTCTTTCTTTTCTTGTTTTCCAAATAGTAATATTCAACATTAATGTTTAGGGAAGACAAATAGTTTACTTTTTATTTACTGTTGAGCAATCTGGCCTAAAGACAACTCTTTCTTTAGATTCATTGAGCCATGAAGAGTAAAATAATGCTCTGCTATTTTTTGTATCAGGTATGTTGTATCTTTAAACTCCATGACGGCCAAAACCTGCTTGTTAAAAATATAAAACAAAAAATAACTACAAAATGGTGGTCATTGGCCAGGTTTTGTGTTTTGAACTCCAGATGAAATGACTGCTTCTATGCATTTTTAATGTGTAATGAATCACCTCAGTTCTGTAGCTCCAGGAGCTTTTGTCAGTAAAGCCCCAGTAAAATCCAAATCCAACTTCTTAACATTAAAAAACCACTGTATGCTCAACCTAAACTTAAAGTTACTTGGGCTGTCAAAACAAAACTGCTTAAATTGCAGTTAGAGAGAAATGTTACTTAAGGAACTATCGCACAGATAGATGTCTGTTGAAGGACACAAACTGGCATTAAATTCAAACACATTCTTTTCACACAAGTTTCGAAAAACCCCTGGCAAAGTGTTGGTTTGGATGATATCAGCATATCCTTATTTTTGTTTTTGATGCAAATACATTAAAGTAACTTGACGTTATCATTGAAGACCAGCAATATAAATTTTCATTTTGATTGTATAATAATAATGGCAAAATATTTTTTTTTCATCATAATCTTCACACAAAAATGACACAACACTGAATTCAAGGACAACAAAACGTGTCCAGACATTCTATGATGGGCAGCCCACCAGCCCCCCAGGTGTGTGCCACATTCCTATGGCTGAACCTTTCTGCAACAGGACTAGAGAGGTCAGTGACATTTCCCAGCTCTCTCTCTGCCTGTCTCTCACTCCCTGTTCGTAGTATTGTTATCTGAGCGTATTCTTATTGCTTTTTTTCTTTTATCCTCTTGCAGGTACTCGTGGAGGTTGCCCAGGGACTCGGTGTGAAGTGTCACACCCGAGGAACAATGTTGACCATAGAGGGTCCTCGTTTCTCCTCTCGGGCAGAGAGCCTCATGTTCAGACAATGGGGTGCTGATGTCATCAACATGACCACAGTACCAGAGGTGGTTCTTGCCAAGGAGGCCGGGCTGTGTTATGCTAGTATTGCAATGGCAACTGATTATGACTGCTGGAAAGAGCATGAAGAGGCGGTGAGCAGATAGGAACATCTGTCTGTGTGTTTGTACAGTATGTGTGTGTACTTATCCATATTTTATGGAGTATTCTGTTTTGGCAGCAGTGAGATAAGCGTGACAAAACCTCTTTTTTATGACATACAAGGACCCCCCCAGTAATTTAAAAGCAAATACTAATTAATTTCTACAACCTTGGGTCCTTATATTTGTAGCTACTTTTTTTTTTATAAATTAAGATTTTTTATTTTCCCCCATAAATGGAAGCATTAGTCTCTTGGTTACAAAGGCCACATAAAAAGCCCTTTATTTAATGTAGTGAGTTTAAAAAAAAATATATTATTCATTTTATTCTACACATACTACGTGTTTTGACAGTGAAACTGTACATCATATTTTGATGCCATTTCAAAGAAATGTGTTCAAAGTTGTTTATATCTTTGAGGTTTTTTTTAATAGAATATTCATTTTAAAGTCAATAAACGCTCTGCAGATTATTGTTTCCGATAACCGGACGACCGGTTAGGCTGGTAGTTTGCTGCAGTGTTTACTTCCTCCCACAGTTCAGAGTCCTCCTTCCGAGTTCCTGCTGCTGACCTCTAGCTTTCACTCCTCGCTTCTCCACATCCTTCCATCCTTGTCCTGTTTTCTAATTCTCTCTCTGACTCATTCACAATCAGGTATTTTGTTGCCAACCAATTAGTCAGTTCCTCTGAAGGAAATAGTCTAGTTTTTTTTCTTGATCACTCATTTTCTTTGTTGTTGCTGTCTTAATTCAGGCTGACGTTAAATCCTAAAACTGTCCACTGTAAATCAACAATGTAACTGTAGACAGCTAAATGGCTGACAGAGTCTAGCATAAATAAGAGACAATAGTCCATGTGTTGCTTGAGCGTAAATGTCTTCCATTATTAGTTTCAACTTGTGACAGGTTATTCATGACTCACGGCAACCTTATCTGTGTTATCACAGATAAGGTTACAGGCAAATGTGAGAATCGGAAGACCTTACCTTTTAGAGGTAAAATTTTATTTTAAGAATAAATGTGATTGTTTTAAGTTCAAACTGCATTTCTGCTTTTACCCTGTCAAACATTAATAGTTGCTAATCTTGCTTGCTGGTCCATTAATTTTAATTTTCCCTTTTCCCTTTTTTATAAACCTTCATATACCAAACCTAGACACTTTTTTTTTTTTAATTCCAGGTTTGCGTCGACAATGTTCTGAAGACCATGAAAGAGAATGCTAATAAAGCTAGCAGCATCCTGCTCACAGCAATCCCACAGATCTGTCAGCTGGACTGGGAGACCACAATAAATGCACAAAAAGTGAGTTTAAAGCTCTTTAAAGAATGTTAATTACAGATATTGTTTTTATAAATATATGTAATTATGCACCCCCCACCCCCCCCCCCCCCCCCCCAATGAATATGACATCTAAACTGAGTTTTCCTCTCTGTTGTTGCCCAGCTGATGTCACAGTCCTCAGTAATGTTGCCCAAACATTAAAGTATCCGGCCACTGAAGAGCCACCCAAGATGTTATGTCCACAGCTGCAATCTTGTTTCTGTAAACAAACGTGACATTTCTACCACTGTTGATCTAAATAAAAAACAAAAAGGGTTTGTCATCTACCCTGTTATGGCTATTACTTTTGTCTTCAAAATGGTTGTTTAAAAATGTAATGCATTGCCATATGACAGGATCTATTGATTATATATTTGTTTTTCAGTGCCTTTTAATAATAGCAGTAGTGTTGTTACACCTTGAAGTACCTTGGATAAATCAAAATACAACTATATTTTGTTTAGATATAAAACTAAATGCATGTATTTCATAACCAGAAATAAATATATGCATAAATATAAAACGTTTTTCCTTAGGAAAATTGTGTGGGACATTATTCATTGTGCCACATTTCAGTGCATTGATGAAACCCCTCCATTTTTAGTCAGCAGCACATTGGTTTTCTAGCGATTGTGAAGAACAGCATATTTGTAACAAAAATAGGTAAACTTTGCGTGCTTTTCAGAAATAAATAGCCTCCTTTTTTACTTTGTCTCTCTTCAGTGTTTTAGCCTCGAGGAATTGTAACAGATGTCCGTGTATCATGTTTCTTATATAAATGGCTATTCCTGCCTCCAAAATGGAGGACGTGTAACTTTTATATCCCTTTTTGAATTCGTTCTAATACGTTTCTCGTTGCTAATACGTCGGAATCTCTTCAGAGATAAACCCTTTGGTGTATGTAGCCTGTTGCTATATCAAGCTTTAAATAATTCGCTATATTTTGTTCTTTTTTTTAGCTGTCTTTCATAGGTTTCACAGGTTATTTGCAATATGCAGGAGCTGAACTGTGTAAGTAAATAAATAAATAAAAAAAACTTTACGTTCTGCACAATATCAACATTTCTGTGCACTCAAAGAGGCGACTATAGGTTTAGAAGCTATAATATGCGTTATAAAGAACAAAAAATAAATAAATAGCGCGCACGGTGGCATATAGAGAGTTGCATTTATTTATCCTATCATAAAACATCATGAACTTATCGAAAATATATTATTTTCTTAGAGAACAGAGAAATGTAAACAACGTCAAAAGGATACTGAGCGCATAGCCTATTAAATAAACGAACGACTTCGTTATCTTTCCTCGATTTAACTCTATTTGGCCACATCATTCACCATGCCAAGTAAAGAACAAATATAATGGATTTGTTAAAAACGTGATTTTTTTTTAGCCGTAATGCTACGTCCAGATAGACACTTTTACTAGGGTGATAGAATATTATCATTAACGATTAAACTTCAAAGCTGTTTTTGATAGAGTGATACCGCATGAAGGCATATTAAAAATGAACAACTGTCAACCATAAATTCTCATAGGAATAAAAATAATGTTTAATGCTCCAAACAGCATAAAAATTCACAAACTATGTCATAAACTATAAAAGTGCATTAGCCTACTGCTGCCCCCCGTTCCTTTACTTTTTACAGTCATATTATGTGGTAAATATGTAGTTACCAAAAAAAGAAAAAGAAAAAGAAAACTTCAGCGTTTAAATACTACTGAGAAATTTAACCACGTCCACATGGCCAGCCTGCCGTGCCACATCCAATGGTCGCAAATTGCTGTAATCTGTTGCATTGGGATCGGCGTTAAAGCGAAATAAAAGCCGCACGGTGTCTATGAATCCGGTTCTGGCAGCATCGTGCAAAGGTGTGCTTCCTGTCCTGGGATCAGGAACATTAGGATCTGCTCCATATTCCAGCAGCAGGTGAGCCAAAGGTGTGTTACCCATCATCACCACCTGCAAGGGTTAAAAACAAAACACGTGCAATGTTGTCAATGTTTTTAGGTTTAATTGTTTCTAAAAATAAATAAACAAGCATGCTGACTGCAATTCCTACTTTAAATGTAGTTTTTTTGAATCACTTAGAAAGATTTTCTTTCATTCGGTAAGAACGTAGCTAGTGTAGGACAGTATAACAGTTCAACAACATTAATCATTTAACTGCTCATGTTGAAACATTTGTTTTTATTATTATTTAATATCGTTTTTATGTAAGTGTGTATCATATGACGATGTCCACTTTGTAGCCTATATAGGCCTAATCCAAACATATTTCGTTAAAATTAGCCCGGTAACTGTAGGGTCTAATCAATCAATCAGTCAAAGTTTCTGATTTTTTACTGTCTTTGTGTATGTTCGTTTTAGGATTGCTGATTACATCGTCTCCCCAGGCCTTTTATTCTACCTCTCTATTTTTGAAATCCTGCGCAGAATGGGGAGCATGGCAACATTTGCCATTAGTCATCAACGGACCGGAAATTAGGGATCAAATTTGTTTCAGACAAAGTTTTACGATAATCTGGATTATAATATTTGTACCTCACTGAGACAGGGTGAATGTTGATGTGGGATATCCTATTTTGTCTACCGCCTGCCAAAATATCAAACAGTAGGCTAATATTTTCTATTACAACCGTTCTTTTTTAAAATTCCTTTAAACAATTTAGGAATAGAATAAACTTTAAAAAAAGGATTTATGAAAAAGCCTAAAATGCGACGATGAAATAATACTACGCAAAATATATGAAACTCAAAGAAGCCTATATAACTGGATTAATTTCTTATTTTAGAGAAGCCACATGATTTTATATCTTTATATTACTATATTAATTATTACTATTATTATTGCTGTTGTGAGAATGTGCTGTCCTTTGGTTAAAATATTTATTTAAGACTAATAAAATAAAGACAGGCAATACTTTTTTCCTAAGAGCTTAAACGTGTCAGGTCATGTGTTTCTTCTTGTAAAACAAAATAAATTTACTACACATCACATCACAAAGATAACTACACATACAGGATAAATAGCCTATTTATTCAAATGTTATTAATGTTCTAATACATTATAGAAATATTAATATTAAACAGATTTTTTTCATAGCTAAAGCCTATTACAACTGCATTATGGTTTATTCCGAAAACGTTTACAATAAGTCTCACTACTCTGTAGACAACGTAAACATTAGATCAAAGTAAATTATATCTCTAACAATAAATATAGACCTATTAAATCATATTAAACCGAGTGTAAGAAAGAATTAAACAAAATAAAGTTAGGCTGGGCTATTAAGTTATAGGCCTATTACCATAATATAAATTAACTTCGTATAATATTTCCTTTGAGCGCGTTTGTATTTTCATATTTAATATTTGTACATCTGCAGTCCGTTTTATGTTTGCATGTTTACTTGTTTATTTAAACCTACCTGTATAGGTGTTCTTCCGAATTTGTTAACGCCATTAACGTTCACTCCGTTAGACAGTAAAAACTGAACATGGCAAGTATTTCCAGTCGCGGCTGCTTTGGTCAGTTCATCCTCGTCATGCATCATTTTCATCATCAGTCCACTGAAGGATTTCGCTTTGACAGGTAACAGAAGCAATAAAGAATCATCTACTGGATATGCAACTGCGGAAATAATCAAGTTCACATAATTTTCTCTTTCTCCAGACGAAAAAGGATCCTCTGAGCTGGGTAAATATGTTAAATCGACTTCTTTATAAGGCTGTTGTGTCTTATAATTATTGCACATATAGGGAGATATTTGTTCGGACTTGCCTGCGGAACGTCACAGCAAACCGTGCTGCAGTAGTGTTTGAACTGCGCATGCGCTCTGAAACAGCTGATCCAGGAAGAGCAGAAGCTACAATGACACAGTAAGGAGAGGGAACCGTTAGTGGGTTTTAAAACTGATACTGAAGATATTAAATATCAGTCGCGAGAACTGATTCTGTGGAGTGTTCTTTGTTGGTGCCGGGCGGTTCCAAACCGGAGGCTAATATAGGCTATAGCAAATCAGACAGATTCAGATTGTGGCATTTTGGATAGGCTCTTTGGTAAGAATGGTTATCCATTAAAAAAACAAAACATTATTTTTCTGAGTATGTATGTGTGTATTATTATTTGTAAATAGAGACGCGAAGTTATAGCTAATAAAGATGACTCAGCACCACAAAACTGAACTAGATTTATAAATGAGTTCTTCTATACAGAGTATTGAGTAGTCTACACTGCTATTTCAATGTAGCCTATTTCTTCATTTAGTCATTATTAAGTCATTTCATTATAGTTCACCTACTTTGAGCGACACCACTTATATAAACATACAATTAGGATATGTTTACACAGATTAATTTATTTGAAAAAAAAAAAAAACTTTTTTTTTCAAATGTTTGATTAGCTGCACTCAGACCAGCATCTGAACTGTATAAAGGACGGGCCATCACAGGTCATCTATTCTGACCAATATTGCATCCTGCTATTTCCCCCAAATTGCTGTACACTATAAGCAAGGTATTAAAACCTTATGAATTTTTATTCATACTGAGAGAAGTTTATCTTTTCCAATATGTTTCAAATGATTTTTACAAATTAAGAGCATTTTTACCTTTATAAAGTGATATTTTCCTAAAAGTGTCCATTATCTTTTGAGTCATATTCTTATATTCAATCAGTGAAATAGAATAATAAGACATTGGGCTGTTACCAAGCAAATGAAATCAACACAAAAGCTGTATCTGAAGTTGGCATTTAGATGTATTTCTTCTCAGTTTAATCCAAAATTAACTAATTAATCGATTGCTTTCTTTTACTCCACAAATCTAAAAACTTCTAAAATGTGTCCAAAAATTTCTCATTGACAAACAGACACCAAAACTGATTTTCAACGTCATACAATGTCACAGATCCCAATTTTCTAGAAGCAATGAATTAGAGCAATTATCCTTAAAACTGTTTTAGTTAATTAAAACAAATATTGATATTCAGATGAAATGACAAAGTTAAGAACAAAGCCATTCATCAAATCTGTTGAGATGAGATGTTTTTGCACGGTCTTACTCAGTAGAACAGTTTTGAATTATATCTGGGGAGCATAGTATGAGCTAAGCCTTCTTTTATTTTATTACCCTTATTGGTAACACTAGAATAACGTCCTCCATGTAAGTCATTTATAAGTGATTAGTTAATGATGAAATGTTCATCTACAAAACATTCACAAATGATTAATAAGTGATCATTATGTTTAGTTAATTAATTTACAAGTCAATTACAAGTTGTGATATGTTGAAAAGCACAAAATAAATTTTATTTTAATTTAATAAAGTGTGTAAACCCTTTGTCTCATTAGGACAAAAGATATGTTGGGTAAAGATGGTAAACACATGGAGTATTTTAGCACTGTGCTCCTCATGTGAACTTCAGTTGAGGGTAAAACTAGTTCACATTATCAGTAGATCCCACACACTCCAGACAGAACACAATCATCTGTCCTAATGAGACAAAGGGTTTACACACTTCATTAAATTAAAAAAAAACATTTTTGTTGTTGACTTACAACGGAACGTTATTCTAAAGTGTTACCAAAAATTATTTTTATTTAAAATTTCATGTGTGTCCACAGATGAAATGTACGATACAACATCAAAACCTGAAAAGGATGATAAAACCGCATACAGACCTTTGATAATAACACCCAGACTTCTAATACATCTCATCAAAATGATCGCATGCTAATGTCAAAAGTACTGACACACTCTACATTTAAATCTAAATTTCTTTTAATTTTACTTTCAATTTGGCACGTAAATGCAATTAAACAAATATTACTCTAATAAGTATTACCAGATTGTGCATTATATGTTAATGGTACCTCCAAATCTAACCTTTCATCATGCAGTGGTAATGATAATGGTAATGCAGATGGAAAAAAAATGTAGAATCACACAACTGGGCCAATCTGAAAAAATAAAATTTTAAATTTAAGGAAACGTTTCATCCTCTATAAGGTTTTCCAGCTCCCCCTCTCTGCTTCCGTTACTGTTACTCCCTCTGCTGTTGGAGACACAGAATATCAAAATATGAATATGTATTTAACACACACACACAGAGAGAGAATCATGAGCAGTTGAAATTCAAAATTCAGCTGATTATCATTGCAGTGAGGTCTATAGTTTGATACCTTAGAGGGCGAAACAGCGACATATCCCTGCAGATATTATTGAGAGAAGGAAATCTCAGTGTCAGTAAAATGACAGGTATTATGAGCTTTATTTTATGTGAATTTTATGTGCTTTCTGGACTTACACAGTCAGACCTCCAGGGGCTGACATGGACCTGGCCTGTCTGCGGCTGGGACACTCGAAGGGGTTACTAAAGGAGCGCTTCCGCAGCATGGACTTTACCAGGATCTTAAAATACAGTAAAAACACAAATTCACCCTATGTGACTTCTTGATTCACAACATGGGCCTTTTTTTAATCACAGATATTAAAGATGGTTGATGGTAGCCATTGACCAGGCATGTGCACAGGAAGGGCTCAAGAACCGCTCAAACTGTCAGTCAAACTTCACAACTCCACCCCCTAAGCGCCGCAAACTTACGTTTCAGCATCAGAGTCATAGAGCAGAAGCAGATGAATGTCTTCGTCTTGTAACAGTAAAATATCTTGTTGTTTGAATAAGTACAACGTTGTTTTTATGAAATAAACACTAGTATGTTTATAAAGGTTCATATAATGCATCACCACACCAGTGTGATGTTGACGTAATGTGATGTCCTTTTAATGACGGACAAATTGCACACATTCGCTCAAAAACCCGCGGTGTAACTGCATTTGAGTTTGACACAAAGCAACCGAGTGATCCTTGTCAGCTAGGCAAAATATATTTTAAGAAATTTCTATTTTGATTTTATGGATATATTTGCTGAACGTGCTGATGCATGTAAATTAAATGATGTAATTTATTAACATTTCATCATATATAGCCTATGTTCACACAGCATGGTAGGTTAAAGTTTACGATGCTATTATATTATGTGTTTGCTGGCTAGATAAAAAAAAATTAATAAAATGTAGTATTGTATACTCCCCACTACTCGATCTTCACTTGTATAAACATAGAAAAACATGGTTTACTACAGTAATAAATAAAATAAAATAAAAACTGTACACAAGGAGAATGAGAATCATCAGGTCACTGTGCCCTTTTTTCAGTTTCACCACATGCCCCTCAAAAGGTCTGTGCACGGCCCTGCCATTGACCTCATTTTATTTTTTTTCCCCATTCTATGAAATTCAATGGCTACCATCAATTGTTTGGTTAGCGATATTCTTCAGAGTATTGTATTTTGTGTTCAGCAGAAGAAATAAATAAATACATGTTTGGAAGTAAGTGTGGGTAAACAAATGCTGACAGAATGTACATTTTTGTGGGAAAAAGAAAAACATTCAAACAAAATGTAAAATGTTAATTAATTAGCATTTTAAAAATAAGTAGCATTTTTATGTATTTCTGGTAGACAGACACTAAAGGATAACTATCAGGTGGGGACACCTGATTTCTAGTGATTATTGCGTCTTAACTACAGAGACCATCTCTGCATTTGATAAATAAATAGTTTAATCTCGTCATTATACATTACCATCACTCTGTTCTCCTATTTGATAATGTTCAGTGCTTTGCTAAAATCTGTTTTGTTAAATAAAAGTGATTGATATTTAAATAAAAGTGATTGATTGATTGACTGCATATAGGCTATATTTGTTCTTTATATTTTTTTGTATATAAAAAGTGACATATTCTGTTATTCTGTTATACTATGAGACATGTATATGCATAAATGTTATTAGTGGTGTTTTCTTGAGAATTACTATGAGGCCTATTGTTTAAAAATATAGCTTTGGAATTTGAACAAATAATTAATATCGGTTTCTGCCATAGAAATAAATTTTACCTTAAATCACATGGATAGGGGCCAGAATTATAATCAATATAATAAAAATAGGTGAATAAAATAGGTAAAGGTTTTAATTAAAATTTTATTTTATTGTAATTTTAAGCAAGACGCTACCACAGTTAAAACTGTGAAAATCCACCACATTCAAAATTCTTGTTTCAGTCTGTTCACTTACAGGAGTAAAGGGTTTTAATTAATTAATTAATTAAATAAAAATAAAAATCTCCATTCATTTTATTTTTCATTTATTCATTTATTTTTGTGAATAAAATGTTAAATTACTCAGTTTGAATAGTATGAACAAACTTCTCTTTAATAAATAAATAAAGGGTGTGTAAATGCTACATGTATTTTGGATGTTTTCCTAGTCTGAAAGACAATGTTATAGAGACAAAATTAACCAGTGTATGCTGAAACAATGGTTGGCCTGCTTGTTTTATCTTGTCAGCAAACAATCCTCAAAATGCATTTAAAATCACTAAAAACTATTCATAACATCTTACCAGCTGAATATCAATACCCTGTGGCAGTTTTAAACTCGCATGTTCTTCAAAAAATGTAAAAATATAATAGTTTACTCTAGGATTTTTCCAAATAAAGAGCTAAACTAGGTGAGACGACACCAAAATCGTCAGCTGATAGGACCTGATTAGCTGCACCCACACGCTATTGTATAATGCAGAGCAGCAGGGGAAAATGGTCTCAAATAATTATCTCATCAGTCACGATGATTCTCTCTTTCTCTCTCTTCATTTCCCTTTTCAAATCTTTCCCCCTCTAGCTTGCCCCCGTCTCTTGTCTCTTCACTCTTTTTGTGTTTTGTATGACTCTTCTTGTATGGCTCATTCCTGACTCATCTCTTTAGCTACATTTACGCTGTCAATATTTTGGATCGACAACCATATTTACTTACCAAAGTGACTATCAAATTGTTTTGATGACAATAGTTCTAACAGAAGCCAAAGCATCAAGTTTTGCACGTCACTAAGCAATGCACAGAATAAAATTGGTTTGAAACTGTGCCTAGGTGAAAGACTCTGAGCAACAGAGATTTTACAAGAGAGTTTTTTATTTTCTGCTTCCCGCTGACTGATGAGAGAAACTAGAGCTGCCCATAGAAGCACTGTGCAAATGTTTTATTTTTATTTAATTGTTTTACATTCAAAAAGCTATTTCTCACTTTAGATGTGTATTTCCATTTAGACATTTTGTATGCAATAACATAAAGGCTATACCACAAACAAACAAATAAATAATAATTTTATGTGGAGCATTAGTGCACAGGAATCACAATTGTGTGGAAACAATCAACAATTATTTATTTATGTATTTATTTTTTATTTTTTAAACATATTCAGTTTTTTAGCTGACAATGTTAATTTGTAAAATATATAGTAAAATATAAATACATTTAATAAAACCGTTTTTTATGAAATTAGAGCTATTATTTTATTATTTTGACAGCTCTAGTTTTAACAGTAAGCAATAATAATAATAATAATAATAATAATAATAATAATTTAATAATAATAATAATAATAATAATAATAAAACCGAGATGCAATGAGCAGAGAAAACCATATGAATTAAGTGTTAATTAGAAATTAACAATTTTGTGAAGATTTATTTAGTATGGTATTTAACATGGAATATTAAAAATAAATATTACTGAATTAAAAATGTCTTTAGAAAGCAGAAAAGTTAATGCTGTCTACAGGCTAGTAAATTAAAACAATCAAAATATTTTAATAATTACTATATAATTAGAGTTTAATTTTATTCATAAAAATATAGTGAGACCCCTCATCATAAAATATTTGATATTTTTTCTCTAAATACACAAAATGAATTATTATTTGAAACTATAATTGGAAAATGCGCAGACATTAAGTTAAATTGAACATTATTGAGTACATTTTTAAATCTGCAAACAACAAATATTTACAAAAATATTTTGTAATACCATGCTTTATATTTTTCAGTACAACTAGAACAGTATAACTAGATCTTTATAAATGAAAATACACATAGTTGTCATATCTGGAGGCAATATTAAAGGCAATTCAGCAATTGAAACATTTTTATATTTTTGTAAAGTAAAAAGTAATCCCCATAATTCAGACACTGCTGACAATGGTAATCCGTTGCTGTGTGAATGTTGCTCATCTATTTCTTTTTGCCTCTTGCCACACTATCTCTCTCCTTTTTGTCTTTCTCCCTGCATTACTCCATTATGGTCCTCATGCACCCTTTCCCTTGAAACTTCAACAGATGCATTTCCGCCCTCAGTAATGCAGTAATGCACCGTGGGTGTGGCGGCTGCTCTGAGGGCTGTCTATAGGAGTGGCGTTAGCTGAGACCTCGTTACCCCTCCCTCCCCCTTCCTGAAAATGCACTCTCACCAGCTGTAATTGCATTGGGGAGATAAGAGGCTTGGTTTGGGACAGGATGCCGCGTGTGTTTGTAAGCGCCGGGGCTGGTCCGACTCGGCCTCTTAGCTCTAAATCAATGAGCCCATCTAGACCTAATGCAGAGCTGGACAACTCCTCCGGAAGCATTAGCCCTATTATTGCTGGCTTGGCAGGAACAACCCATGCGTTCATTTCACACACACACACACACACAAACAGTTGCATACTCTTGGACCGTAGTATTTATAATGGCAAAAGAACATTCAGATGTCAAATGTATGTGTGTACTTTACAAAAACATATATATAGAGAGACACTCACATGCACATAAACAATCCAGATGTCAGTAGCAGGGGATGAGGAGTCCACTCAGCATTTCGGTACCGTGGGGTCAGCACTGTTAGTAGACAGAAAAAGAGGAAATACACGGCCTCTCTGCTGTCTTTTGTCCTGTAGCTGTTTTACGGAAGCTCTAACTCAGAGTGGCTGCCAGAGTTTGTTTGCCTAAACAGCACAGGCAGAGCCAAGACCTTTTAATTTAAATAAAAAAAAATACAAAATCTGAGAGATGTGACTGTGCTGAGAACACAGCTTTATTTTCCAAGTTAGGATAAATGCACACATAGGCTGTGACATGCACATGTACCCCAAACGATTTCAAATTCAAATGTGTGTGTATATATATATGTATATATATATATATATATATATATATATATATATAGTAATTATGTGTGTGTGTTGCAGAGCGAGAAACCCAGTGACTATATTTGAGTAAGAAATATTTAAATAAATTTGTTTCACTTTAATTCTCTGGTGCTAATCCTTTTTGCACTATTTATTTTCATGCATCAATATTTTGTTAATATTTAGTTGAGGTCCATTTTTGAACTTTTTTTTTTGGAAAGGATGAGACCATTCTAGAACTTTTTGTAAGATCCTGGAATATTCTAAAATATTCTAGAGAAATCCTGAAACATTCCAGAACACTGTGGGACTAATCATACTGTAAAACGCAAAACATACACTTTCAAGTTTCAACGCTATCTTGGCCTCAATTCGTAAGGTGGCTTATTCCAACACAGTCTCACGACCAATTCGTACGTACTGTATTTGTACGAGGTGGAAAATTTTTTGCTAATTCGTGCAAATTCATACATACATCCTCACTTGTCTAAACCCCAGTGACAGGTAGGTTTAGGGGCGGGGTTAGGTGTAGGTCATACGAACTGGCAACTCTTAAAAATAGGTTCAATTTAGGTCGTACGAATTTGTACGAATTAGCCACCTCATAAAATATGTACAAATTGCTTTGAGACTGGGCTGCCTAATTCGTACAAATTTTGTCTAGATTCCAGTGATGGGATGTCTAGGGGCGGAGTTAGGCGTAGGTCAGTCGTAGGAACTGGGGAATTCATCAATTATGTACAGTTTAGCATAAATAGTATGAAATTGCACAACGTCACTCTTATGCATCTTTATGATTTTTGAATAAATATAAATATTATGCTTAAACAAACAAGAAAAACATTTTTGGTTGCTTTATATTTATTAAAGGTCAAGTGAAAATGTACCATAAATTTACATTACATAATTAGCAACATATTTAAAGCACTCTGAACTTAGCAACAACAAACAACACCTTAGCTTTGTAGGAATAACTTTTAGATGTGTGCGTAGTTTTGTTTTCTGAAAGCACTCTAATCAGTCTTTGTCACACTGAGCGATGTTTTAGTGCAGCAGGGATGCAGTGAGCGAGTGTTGGGCTGTCAGGCTTCACCAGGTCCTGGTCACCATGGCGACGGTTGTGCTGTTGTCTCACCTGAGCGGTTTCAGGCAGTCAGCAGTCGCACAGCATTTTAGACGAAGCACGCGTGAGTGGCGTATAGCACACTGGCCAACCCAAGGGTTACGGTCAAAAACAAACAGCAGCTGGAATCACACATACACACAACACATACTCATCAGCTGTCATGTTTTATAGATTTTTCTCTCTCTTTGCATGGCACTCAGACCTTATTATTCCACGGATGTATTTTTAGCACATTTCTAGTCAGTCCAGAGGCTGACAGCAAGCATGAGCGAAAGAGAGAATGCAGAAGGGAAATGCTAGATTGATTCCTCCCCTGTCTGCCGCTCCAGCTGTGGCCTGCTGAGTGTCATGAGCTGCACAGGAAGCAGTGGCACATTGACGGAGAGAGATGGCTGTGCCCCAGGGTCTGATCGCCAATTCTTTCCGAAACATTTTTATTCTCGCTTTCTCCCATACGCCGCAGTGGAGTATCCCCACCAACATACTTTTTTTTTTTGCTATTTCAACGTTGTATTTTCATGATATGTTGGAGCAACTGAATTCATGCATCACCGTGGTTCTGTTTCTGTTGCTAAATTTTGCCATTTCAATAGGAATCCGTGTGATTGGGAGTTTCGCCTTGAGGCAAAAAACATTCTCAGAGCAGAATTTGCTCATTTTCAATTCGGTAACATCTTTGCATTGACCAACAATGCAGCGATACATGCATTGTTTCAGTATTGACAATAGACAATGGATCTTTTTGTCTGATATTTTGCTAATGTGACCATTGACTTCCATAGCCTAACAGGCAGTGTGCCGACATATAAAGCTTCCGCTTAAACCCACCTTTCACTCTCTCCCACTTCACTTCCTGTCTAGTCTATACTTATATTTATCTTAATAAAGGCAAAATGGAAAAAAACTAACTCTCATTAAGTTACAACTACATGCTAACTAACTCTGATTATCTTGCAACTATGTCAACTAACTCTCAATAACTTGCAACTACGTATGTTACCTAACTCTCATTAAAGTATTAATTAGGGTTAATAGAATAAGTGGACATGTACTTACAAAGTATAGTCAGTACTAACGCTCTAAAGATTGGTACTTGGCATAATTGCAAATTTACGTATAGTTAGAAGAGGGTCTAAAGTGGACTACTAAAACTGTTACCAAATCTTTCACCTTCACTCAAGATTTCTAGTTGTTTGGATTCCTATCTCAATGACTGGATTTTGCCAACTTTTTGTTCTATTGACCTCCATTAATATTCTAAAATGCCTTGTGAATTTCAAGGCCAATACGGTGAATTATGCACTACAAAATTGTATCATGTGAAAACGTGCAACCAATAGAAGATAGGTAACGCTTCACTATTATCACTATTAACTAGTTGCTTATTAGCACGCCTATTATTAACATATTGACCGTTTAATAGTACTTACTGTATAAAGCATATCATCTGCATTACCGTATTTCACATGCCTAATCCTACACGATACCTTACTTAACAACTACTTTCCTAACTATTAATATGGAGCAAAATAAGAGCTCATTGAGGCAAAAATCGTAGTTAATGGATTATTAACAGCTAGAATTGGGCCTTAAAATGAAGTGTTACTGATTGATACCTCTTTGCCAAATTAAAACAAAGCAAACTTCAAATCTGCGGGATGGAAGCATCACGGTATTATTATAATTACAAATTTTGGATGTATATAATATGTTGAATTATGTTTATATATATATTAAAAAAAAAATATATATATATATATAAAATATATATATATATATATATATCACGACCCTTGCCGTGTCCATAGAAACTTTGCTTGGTCAATTTCTAGTGTGAGTGTAGCTTAAATGTGACTGTATTTTTTATTTACCTAATTACTTCAGACAAGTTGTTCTTTGTTCATAATGGCTTTGTGTAATTGTAATGGCCTGTCATTTTACCCAGACTTTCCATGTTGTTATTTTGTTGGAAATCAAATTAAGAAGAACAAATTGCTCTGTAATTATGCGATTTGTAAACGTGATGATATTTTGACATGTAAATGCAGCTGAGATTCTAAATAACACAAAGTTTTTGCCGCAATAATTCACTGATGAGACCAAAAGCTTATGAGGCTCCTTCCATGTTGCTCATGGCTGCTGTGTTTAAAAAGACATTTAGGGAGAATATTAGGATAGTTATGGCCTGTAATTTGCCTTGATCACGCTGTAGAGAGATGACAGGCAGAGACGAGAACATGGAACATACTTCGTGTTCGTTAATTCATTAATTAGAATGAAAAATCCCTATCCGCATAACACACATCATAGTCAGAGAGGCAAGGAGACTACTCATATTCATGGAATATTCTAGTTGCTATCCATACATTTTTGGTTTTTAAAACCCCTACTGCGACTCTACATTCTGTCATTTCCTTTCTGTGATGCCTAATAATTGGCTCCTTGTGGACCACAGGAAGCAATCACTGAGGCATTAACTAATGAGGGTCTGAAAAAATGAATAGACACATGAACACAGAGCAAACAGACTCTCACATACATCTATCGCATTCCTCCTGAGGTTTGCAAACAATCTCTCTCCCACACTTTAGGAAAATGTAATATTGTGAAGTTTTACTGCTGGGTTTTGAACAAAAGATTCAGATTTATGCAATTTATACTCTCGTTTCTCACTGACCAATTGGCTGGGGTGTGTGATTAATACTTTACTGCAATCGAGATTATTATTTAAATTATGTGTGATTTGTATGTTGATTTAGACTGAGGTCACTGATATGTTAAAGTTCAGATGCCAACATCACCAGTTTATCAAGACTGTTTAGCAAAAAATCCTGAAAAATGTCATGGTTTTTGTAAAATCATTGAAAATAAAGACAACTTATATAAAATTATAATTTTTCATTTGCATGCAATGTTGCAGAGCTTTCCGGATTCACAGCTAAAAATGTGTTCAAGAAGTTTTTTTTCAGGAACTCCACACTGCGTCAAAGCACTTTGAGAAAGCTTTTGGCGAGACCACGCTCTGAATCTGCTGTGAAAACCGTCTAATAGAAGTCAGGTGACATCACTGACTAGGAGCTTAAGACCACGTGCAGTGAATCCAACGCCAGCCTTCATTTATTCAGCCGCGCTCTCTTTGTGTCTGTCAGTAGTTCTTTCTCTGTGAAAGTTAAAAGAGTTAGGAGAGTGGTTTATAAGTAAAAAGTTGTTTGTTAAGGAAAGTGTTTCTCCTTGTGATTGCTACCTTTCACATTTACATCAGGTATGTTTATGTGTTTGGGAGAGGAGCATGCGGAGGAAAACATTGCATGCAAATCTCCCTGACCACTCTCCGCTCTCAATTAGATCTGATGGTAGGGACTGAGACGGGTGTTCCCCTATCTCTTCCCTAGCCAGCTGGATCTAGCGGCATATCTCTGGGTATTGAAGCACCGCTGATAAACGGTTACTTAACCCCAGAGAGAGCAGTCTGCACGACGCTCATCCTCCTCCAAGGAGTTAGATGTAGTCAGCCCCGCGGCTGCATTCGTGGGGTTCGCTGGGTTCCCGTGGGTGTTTCTCGCACTGCCGCTGAGGCGGAGTTGCGGCTGCACTTGCTGGGATTGCTGAAGGCTTTCTTCTTGAGGGAAGTAGCCTTCACCAGCGCTGCCTGTGTGAGCCGCGCTGTCGCTGAGCGAAGTCGCGGCTGCACTCGCGGAGTATCCTGTGCTTGACCCCGTGCTGCCCCCGAGGTGGAGTCACGGCTACACTCATGGGATCGCGGGATTCCCGCATTTGCTTGCAGCGCTGCCGCTGAGGCGGAGTCGTGGCTGCATTCGCGGGGCTTGTGACGCTGCCTTGATAGTGCAATGGTAGAACTTTGGCCTGGTGTGGCTACCTGTTGAAGACTCAGCCGTTGTACCAAGTCATTACTGACAGCGTGTTGGTAGTGGGTCATATGAGGCATACTTCTGATGAGTCAGATATGCAGGCAGACCTGCTGAGTAAGGTGACAGAGCTGTTACCATGCTTTCAGCACCTCGAAAAACTGTCTGAGATCAAACACCTGCAGCTGGATCGCGTCTCAGTGAAGCTGGGGTGCGTCTCTTGCCTAAGCGGTGTTGCAGCAGTCTGTTCCACACCCGGTCGGCGAGCCGGAAGGGGTGGGACAGATGCTGTTTTTCCATCAGAGGTCAGTTTTGAGGGACTTCCCTTGGTAGTGAGTGCTGAGGTCAGTCAACTGGAGTTCAGTATGCTTACACTGAGGTCATGTTCCAATCAGGTCTGAGGACTGGTTTGTCATGATAGAGTTGATACGTGTGCTTCATGTACAAACTCATTTAGGTTTGTTTTCTGAGAAAAGATCTTACCGATGACTGTCTTTTCTTTTGGCCCTGTTCATCTTTCCGTTGCGGCTTCAGGGTTCTGTATTTTTGACTACAGCGGGCTGGCTAGATCCTAGCCCGATCTCGGAGCAAGGCTCACAGGCATCGAGATGCTGTCCTCGCTCACTTGAACGTTTGGGGCCAAGACTAAAATGCCGAGAGAAGTGTGCTTTCTCCGGTTCAAAGAACCACTTATCCGAGCGTGATCTGGAAATCGGTCGCAGAGCAGGCACGATTGTCTCTCGCTCGAGTTGACTCGGATTTCACGATAGTCAGAAGAGTGGGGAAACCATTCACACACTATAAGTTCTCTTAAAAACTGACGGGTTGGATGGCAGCAGCTTATAGCGTGATTTCGCTAGGCGTGCTTTACATTAAACCTTTGCAGTGATCAGAGACAAGGGTTTTCTTCAAGAAAAATTTCCCTCATATGATCAAGATCTCCAGACGATGTGTGCGAGTCTTGGTTATATGGAGGAACCTTGAGTTCCTAAATTGGGCCTGGTCTTGAGGGACTCAGTGTCGCCGCGTCATATGGACGGTCGACGCATCCCTCACCAGTTAGGGTGGTCATGAGTGGCTGCTTGGCCTGTGGTCTGCATAGAGGTCACCATCTTTCTGGCGTAAACCGCATGGAGATGCTGGCCGTGTTTCACGTATGAAACACTTTCTTTTAGATCAACCACCAGGAGGTCTGTGTTCACGCCCCTTGAACAAGCTGGAGCGCCAGATTATGATTTGGTCCCAGGGCAGACTCCTCTCGTTGAAACAGTCTATGTTCCGGGGTACTTAAATATGGAAGTCGAGTGGGGAGTGGAGACCTTCTGTCTCAAGTGGGGGTTCGGTATTTCAACCTCGCCCGAAGACACTGAAACTATGGAGGCACATCTCATAGCTACTGGTTCGTGTCAATCGAGGAAGGAAAGGAAAGGACGTGACAAGTGGCCAGGTATGGTTTCCCAAATTTAACCCATCCAACGTGCACACACACAGCAGTGGGAAGTGAACAACCACACACACACACACAATGAACACACACCCGGGGAGCAGTTGGGGGAACAGTGTCTTGCTCAAGTGTCAGTGTCTCACCTCAGTCGTGGTATTGAAGGTGGAGAGAGTGCTGGTTATTCACTCCCACTACCCACAATCCCTGCCGGACCTGGGACTCGAACCCACAACCTTTAGGTTACAGGTCCGACTCTCTATCCATTAGACGATTAGAGACTCTTCACTTTTGGTGTAATAGTCATCATCAGGACCCAGTTAACTGTCCGATTAGCACAGTTCTGGAGTTCCTGCTGGCTAGACTGTCCACAGGATTAGCTCACTCCACACTTGAGGTGTATGTGGCGGCAGTATCGGCTTTCCACTCCCTTGTCGATATTCGTTCAGTGGGCAAAGATCCATTAGTGGTATGTTTTCTTCATGGAACATTGAGGCTGAGGCCTCCTGTACGTTCCCGAGTTCTGACTTGGGATCTGGCGGTGGTACTTAGGGCCTTCTCTCAAGCCCTTTTTCATCCGTTAGAGCAAGTCTCTGATTGTCTATTTACCATTAAGACTGCGGTCTTATTGACACTGGCTTCTCTAAAAGAGTAGGGGACCTTCAGGCCTTTTTCTGTCGCCTCTTCATGTTGGACTTTGCGCACGGTTTGGCTAAAGTCTTCCTTTACCCGCGAGCGGGTTATGTCCTCAAAGTTCCTTCAGTACCACCACATCCAGTAGTAATTCTGCCCACCTCCGTGCGGGGAGGTAGACCAGGAAGGCTGCATTGTTTGAGTCCTGTGCAAACACTGGATGCCTACATTCACAGATCTGCTCTTGGGAGGAAGTCGGATAAAATGCTTGTTTGCTTTGATCCTCCTTGTTGGTTTGCCTGCATCCAGGCAGACCCTGAGCAGGTGGGTTATGGATGCTTTCTCTATGTCTTATGAGTCTGCGGGTCTCCCCTTAATGATGGGAGTCAGAACTCACTTAACTGGAGGTGTGGCAGCCTCAAAGGCCTTCGTAGCAGGTGATCTTTGTCAGGTTTATGTGCTTGACCTTTCAGCTATCCCAGGCTCAGTGGTTCTCGTGCCTTAATGGTGCTGCTTCCACACTAGGCAGGGACTGGAGTGCGTGGGTATTTCGTTCCCAAAGCGCTTTTACGCAGTGTGAAGTTCCTGAAAAGGAACGTCTCAGGGTTATGCATATAACCCCAGTTCCTTGAAGGAACGAGACCCTGCGTCTTCTAGCCACACCCACAGCATCCCTGCCAGCGCTTGCTTCATTCATGGGGCTGGCATTGGATTCACCGCATGTGCTCTGAAGCTCCTAGTCAGTGATGTCACCCAAAGGGGGTGGCGCACCTGACTTCTATTAGAAGGTTTTCACCGCAGATTCAGATCCCAAAGCGCTTTGACGCAGTGTCTCGTTCCTTCAAGGAACGTCTCGGTTACGTATTGTAACCCTCGTTCCCTGAAGAAGGGAACGGAGACGTCATGTCGGTGACCGACGAATAGGAAT
>JAUCMU010000001.1:12873805-12886100 GCA_032275025.1 Enteromius treurensis
TGGCGAGTTCCCATATGTAACGTCTCCGTTCCCTCCTTCAGGGAACGTGGGTTACGATAGTAACCTAGACGTTTTGTCTTTACAGGAAAATAAAAAAATAAAAAAATAACAGCCTCATGCAAAGCATTTCCGGGAACCGATATCAGAAAAAAACAGAAAAAGGTTGATTAGGATTTCTGGTTACCAGAATGCTTTGCATGAGGCAGTTTTTAATAGTTTTATTCTGTAAAGATAACAATGTTTAATATTTTCAATGTTCATTTATCTTTGAACAAACTTTTGCCAATAAATTTGATATAGAAATTTACAGTAAGTTACTGGCATCCAGCTGCATAATTACAGCAAATCTTTTTACAGTGTACATTTTTGAAGAGATTCACGTCAGCTTAAAACGTAGACTGCTTTTACACAAAATCTTTACTTGTAACACAATTTCTGAAACTACTAATTCACAGCCTTTGAGTTTTCATTTTCATAAAACAGTTTTTGTAAAACAACACACAATTCTCTATGTAACGCAAACATCCAACAGGAAGTATCTGGAAGTATCTTCCTTTTTCAAAAACAGCAAATTGAAATGACAAACTAATTGACATATGTTGTCCTTTGGTGTGACATAGCAAAAATGTAGAAAACATACACACACACACACACACACACATAAATAACATAACAAAAAACAACACAGTTTCACTCCAACTCTCAAGTCGCTTTTCGATGTAAAGGGTCCTCCATTGCTTTCAGTTGTTTTGCTTAATGTAATGGTTTGAATGCATACATTTATATAAATAATTTTTATAATCTTTTACCTTTATTGGAGCACCAAACCCCACCACTACCTCAAACCTACCCACCTCTGAACAATATAAACACACACAGGCAAATGCAGTTACAGGTATTTATTGCACAAACCAATCATAAACAAGCAGAATAAATACATTACAAACAAGTTGTGTCACATTCCAAGTCTTCTGAAGCCATACAAAGTCTTTATGAGACTTTATGATGGATACAGCGACTGCCCCTATTCCTTCTTTTGCCTCAAAAGACTTGGAATAATAATATCTTTCAAATAAATTATGACGGTATCTTGTGTTTTATTGACTGATGGTAGGTTTAGGGGTAGGGGTTGGATTACGTGCTCATAAATGTGTAAATAATATAATTTAAATAAAAGTTTTGACTGTTTACATTGAAAAATCACACCCCATATGCACTGATGCCATTGTTTTTTACCCAATATATCTTTGAATTATACCAATAAAATAAAAAAAAATATCGCGTCAGCATGTTGATGCTAAGGGTTTCTTGTTTAAAACAATGGAGGACCCTTCACACCGAAAAGTAAACAACCCTTCACACCTAATTGTATTAAACAACATACACAGATTTTACTTGATTTCCTTAACTATTTGCTCAATATCCTTTTCAAATTGAATTACTAATACTAAATACTAGTGAAGTGAATTCATAAAACAAATAAAATAAATTGTAGATATACTTGTTTAAAATTCTTTAAAATGTATGAATTTGTAAGATGTTCAGATGTTTTTGAAGGTTCAGAAGTGAACCTTCATGCTTACTTGTTTTCTAAAAAACATAAACTTGACTTTCATAGTGTTAATTGAACACAGAATGTTTACGCAAAGAAGGTGCTGTATGGATGTAAAGAGACATGTGTGGCTATGTGTATCTCGTCTTTTGTTATTCGTTTTCATATATGAAGCATCTCGCTCAGACATGCCAGTGTGTGTTTGTTTTTGCATAAACCTTTTTTTTTGCATGCGTGTCTATGTTTGTGGCAGTAATTTTTGATGGTAGTAAGGTTAGGGCGAAAGCAATGAGAGGTGGGGGGAGTGGAAATGTGTGTGGCTCTTGTGGAAGTGTCAGCTGCTGCGTTCATTGACAGTGTCAATGCACCCGCCGCCCCGGGAGCGCCAGCAGGCTCGCAAAGACAGACAGCATGAATTAATCCCAGGAGAGTGTGCGTGACAGTTTGACAGTGCTGTGAATTGAAAAGGAGGAGGCGCTAGGAATCGGGAGGCAACAGCATTTGTCAAATCATAATTAAATGATGAATCACTGTTGTGTTCTTCAGGACTCCAAACCCTTCTTGGAGATACATAATATAATAAAGAAAAGAAAGCAAAGGTACATCATAAAGAATTTGGGATTTTTATATAGTAAACAATTCTTAAATTTTACTTATCTATCAGTTTGGTGTGTAGAGAAATTAAATGAAATGCATACAAATATAAAACAGCTGACTGTGATGCTGTCAAGTAAATATCCCTAGTTTTATAGCACTTATAAAGGTATTCATTCTCAAATCATGAATCTAATCCTTTTTGTCTTTTATGACATTATCAGAAATGGCTGCAAAGAAAAATGTGAGAAGATGGGGAAGATGATCTTCGCAACTTTGTGAGCAAAGGTGTTTCTACAGTAAGACAAGGTTACTGAAATTAGATTTTTGTTCAAATGATTGCGATGCAGTATATTTGATCTGTTGAAGTGGAGAAGTAGAACTGTTCTCAGATGCCATAATATGCATTCACATAAGTGCTTGGTTGTCAAATCATTGGCACGTGTTTTGCGGTGCACTTAGGCAAACTTGATCACAACACTTTTCTGTGCTGTGAATATCTGTGAGAAAACATCTCCAAACATTTATGGCACGTGCTTTGGAATGATTTTATTTCACATATCATTAATTGATGGACTGGAGTCGAGTAGATTACTTGTGAGTTATGATATTTTTTATCAGCTTTTTGATTTCATACTCCGAATTCTTACTCTGAAACCCATTCACTGCAGAGGATCCACTGGTGAGTAAAATGATAAAGGCTAGTGCTTAATCTTTTTAAAAACTTATCATGGATCTGAAAATGATATAAATGAAATTTAGTTAAAATCATGTGATAAAAAAGTATTTAAAAATATATATTTCAAGAACTTCATGCACAAGATTAGAAGATCTACTTTTTTATATTAATAGTCGCTATGTTCACAATGATACTATATTTTAATGATGAAAACATGACTAATTGTAAATAATCTACCTGTAAAACTCTCTATATGTTATGTAATAATTACAGTTACTTAAAATGCCTTTTGTAAGAAGAATGTGAAAGTACATGTGCAAGTAATCCATAGATTATCAAAAAAGTTCTGTCAGCCAACATAATCACTTTAAGGTCCTTGAGGAGAGGGATCGGATAGGATTTGACATGACACCACCAGCATCTTGGTGCTTTATTATTTCATTCTGACAGAGGAACCTGCCTTGCACTCCACTGCGTTCTTGCTGATGAATCCCTCAAGGATGGGCAGAGTGCAGCCTTAGACTAATGCAATTGCAAGCTGCTAAATGTGTGTTCTGGGATGCATGTTAATTCACCTTAGTGCTTGCTAGAAGTTGAAGGATTATTATTATTCCATACCAATATAGCCTCCTGTGCTTACATTTTCATCAAATACAGTGTAACACTACATTCTGACCTTTTTAATTTTTAATAGGTATTGTCCATTATATATATTCTTAACATAATCTTTTTTTAGATGTCGAAACAGTTGACATGTGATCAGCACTCTTCCACTTGGTCTGACACACATAGCCGATAATTAGTCCTGTGTTTATGTGTGAAAACAATCCCATCAGAATGAATTCACCTTTTATTTTTGTAATAATATTTAACAAATAACCTGCTCAAACATACTCTCTGAATTTGATTTTTATTCATTTATCCACTCAAATTAATGGGTTGCTGTGATAACCTAATTAGTTTTCCCCTAATGCTGAACAATGTCCACAGGTTGCCTGTCAAAGTGAGGCAAATAAGATTTTAAATAGTCTTTCTATTAACATAGTCTAATTTTTTTGTGGTTTATGTATTTCTGAGAATTTGTAAGTATACTCTATGCCTTCTGATATAAAAACCTTAGAACATTACACCTGTGACCTGAAATCTGCCATAATATGTGAATATATATACAGTATATATATGCGTGTGTGAATATGTGTGTACAGTATGTGTGTGTGTATATAAACACACACATACACACACAGACACACACACACATTAATAAATATATATATAGAGAGAGGTAGAAGAAGAAATGGTTCTTGACCAACAAATCTATTATCATATACCTTACCATATTAGAAAGATTTCTGGAAGATACTGAATATTCAGCTTTGCAATCACAGGAAAAATGAACAGTTATGATATATTAAAATGGGAAACATAAAAACGGTTCTTTGTGAAAAATTGTGAAATTGTGAAATATCTCACAATATTCCTATTCCTATCACAACTGCACTTTTGTGGTGATTAGTTAGTTATATCACTCATCACAAGCCACTTTAACAAATCACTTTGTGCACTAGCCACTTCACATTACCATTTTATTTATCTACCTTGCACAACTGTATTTTCTGCTTTTTTTCTTTATTTCTTATATTGTGTATTTTGTACACGTGCAGCTATTTATTTTATTTTATTTGAATTTTTAACTTTAATTTAGCATTTTTATATTTTCATTCTTTCTTTTTCAAGGTCTGAGCAATTGTGTAAGCATTTCACTGCATATCGTACTGTGTATGACTGTGTACTGTATGTGACAAATAAAATTTGAGTTTGAATTTGAATTTATTTGTCATCAAATTATTGTAGCCTTGTTGAGTATAAAAGACTACTCAAAAACATCTGAGTGACCCTTAACTTATGAAATGTGTTTTTGCTGTCTCCCCAAAAGTTTATCATCCTTACACCATACTGTGGCACCAGAGAGGTGTTTCATCACATTATAAAAGATCATTTCATTAAACCTCTTATACGTTTGATCCCTACCTCAGAGGAATCAAACCACCAACCACAAAACTACTAGGCCTCCATTTAGTCAACCATATAACAGTTTTCTGTAATTAAAGCAACATAATGCAGATAAGGACACGTATTAGAAAAAATGGTTGAGCTAGAGAGCTAAGGGAGGTAGAGGGAGAGAGGTAGAGCAAACGCAGACATGTTGTCATTTTCGGTGCAAGGAAATGGGCGATGTGTGCGTGGATGTAGGGGGTGGGGGTAATGCTAAGTGTTCTCAGTGTGGAGTCAAGCCCAGCTCCACAGATTGCTTTCTTGCTCTCAGCACTCGTTGTCCCTTTTGAAGTAATTACACTTTCACCTGGACAAGCTAATCAGCGAAGGCGTGCCTTGCATCAGCACCCACCAGACTCAGCACCCTCCAGCAAACAACGATACATTTATCACACACACACACACACACACACACAGAACTGTAAATAAGCAATATCAGTACACAAATATATTGTACTTCAGTAATTAATATCATCATACGAAGACTCTTTTGAAAATGTATCCATTTGATAATGTATACAATAAGGGTATAAGTAATATAATATTGCCTAGCATTTTTCTGTTTCTTGCATCATATAAAAATCACTGGTGCTTTTCTGTTGCTTACCTTCGATGGTGAGGACAAATGAATAGAAACAAACATGTTTTGCGTGTGGACACACACACACAGTCACACACAGCCCTGTCAGGGGGCTGTGTGGTTAATCTTTATGCACTCTGTGACCTCCTCACTGCCAACCCTGCTAAATATATTATTCCCGTGGGGCTTTCAGTGCTGCTTGGTGTCAGAAATCAATATGTATGAGCCGTGTAGATGGGAATTTCTAATAGATCTCCACGGCCCTGCGCTACTCTTCAATATCTGCCTCGGACTATTAGTGCCGGCTCAGTGGCAGTGAAATAACCGAGATAATCTGTTAAGGTTCCACTCTTAAGGTGGAACTGCTTTAACAGGTTTTACTGGTGTTTTTTTTTTTTTTTGCAACGGAAATAACTAAACAGACTATTTTTTTCATGGGTAAGGGGAGATTTTAAATTTATGAATAAATTTGCAGCTGTTGTTTTTCAACAATGTTGTTTGTCAAAATGTCTGTAAATAAAACATAAATGCGTACAATTTAAAAAAATATATATTTTGTGTTTTTATAAAAATATTTTTTAAGAAGTGCAATATTAATTTATTATGTATGTGAGTGGCTGTATAAATGCTTGCTGTTTCTGCATATCAGCATGTGTGTGTGTGTATGTCTCTATGTGTGTGTTTGAGAGTGTTCTCTGTGGTGTTGTCAGAAATGGATATGGGTCATAGTGCTAATTGATCATATTCCTAATGTGATGATTTGCTGCAGCACCTAACTGCAGTGCATGGCTTCTCCGCTGGAAAAAAGACATCCAGCTTCAAGCAGCAGGAGACTGAATGGGGGAGGGGAAGATTTGAATGGAGGAGAGAGACGGAAGAGAGGGGAAGACTGACTCAGACAGCGTGAGGTCTCAAGGGAGAGAGAGATGCTGAAATTATTTCATGGTCATGGGCTTTTTCTCCCTCTCCCATCTCACATGCAGGACCTGCAAATATAATCTACAGCCATATATCTGCTGTCTTCTGCACAAAGGTGATCTCCTCAATGCTGTCTGCTACCGGCCGAAGCCACAAACGGGGGAACTCACTATCCATCACCTGTAATTATATTAGATTAGAATTACAATGAGGCTAAAAGCGCCCCTTAAGAACTACGTGCCATTTTCAGTCCCAAAGTGTATAAAGACACAAAATATATTTTTAACTAATAAATAATAGAATAATAAAATACAAACAAATAATATATGGTTAAAAATGTATCATTATGTGCGTACCTCTGCCTTCTCACTTATGAAAAACATTTTTAGCGCATCGCAGTCACTGTGCATCTCTTCAGCGAACCCATTTTTCTTTCAGTTTCTCTTTAACTCTTTTTTCCCTGCTTTAGTTCCCAAATGAGAGGCTATTTTCCTCAAAGTAAGATCAAAATTATTGTAAAGAGAACCTCTTATCATTGCACATGATGACCTTAGGAAGCAGAAACGTTTTGCATTCCATTGGCAACAAATGGTTTCATGAAATGAACTTGTTTTTTTGTAAGTCTTGTGGGTAAAGTTTGATCTATTTAAACAGTGCTTTATAAATAGTTAATTCATAGACTTACCTTCCTTGCTATTGAGATATTGTCTAATTAACCACAATTAAGAGAATACATGACAGTTTACAGTGTTTCTAACTAGATTTTATTATGCTGTAACATTCAATAAACACACGTTTTTTACCATAACGTTCTACATATGTTTTAAAAAGAAAAGCATATAGGAGACAAGGTCATGGATCACCACTGAGTGTCCAAGCCAGGGTGACACGCTCTTACAAACAATAGTCATGCATTGTTTCAGATTTTCTTTCAGGGCCTATATTATACGTGAGGCAGAAAGGCAGCACAATGCCAAAAACGTTTTGGTATGCAAAAGTGAAAGGCGATGGTTTCATGATCTGGTGCTCAGTCACCTCAGCCATCTGGGTCTTTGGGTCAACTAGGAAAAGAGCAAACTCGTGCCAATGCAGAGGATCTCTTTTCTCGGCATGTAGTTAGACTCGGTCAACCAGACTGCACGCCTCACACAGAAACGTGCTCAGTCAGTGCTGAACTGCCTCAAGACTTTATCAGGCAGCACAACGGTCCCACTGAAAGATTTTCAGAGGCTCCTGGGGCATATGGCAGCAGCAGCAGTGGTAGTTCCGCTTGGTGTGCTCCATATGAGACCGCTTCAGCACTGGCTCCATGGCCGAGTCCCGAGGTACGTGTGGCAGCACGGTACTCACCGGGTTCAGATTACACCGGCCTGCCAGAAAACCTTCAGCCCGTGGTCAGACCGTTTGTTTCTTCGGGTGGGAGTACCCCTGAAACAGGTGTCCAGTCATGCTGTGGTATTCAAAGATACTTAAGCCACGGGCTGGGTCGCCACGCACAGCAGGCATATACAGTATCAGGGGTATGGACGGGCCACCTCCGGGGTAGGGATGTTCTGGTCCGCACAGACAACACTGCGACCGTTGCGTATATCAACCGGCAAGGCAGTTTACGCTCCCGTCACATGTCGCAACTCGCCCGCCACTTTCTCCTTTGGAGTCAGAAGCATCTGAGGTCCCTTCGTGCCATACATATTCCGGGAGCGTTCAATCAGGCAGCCGACGAGCTGTCTCGAGCAGCGCTTCCTGGAGAATGGAGACTCCATCCCCAGGTGGTCCAGCTGATATGGAATCAGTTCAGAACTGCACAGGTAGACCTGTTCTTATCCAAATCTATCTTACTTTTCTTATTTCCTTTGCTACCTCTCGACTGACCTGTCTTACCCCCCAAATGTGATGTTTGTGTATGGCCGGAGGGGTCCCATTTCACTTCATGTAACAGTGTATGTGACAAATAAAGGCTTATCATCATTATCATCAGACATTGTGCAAGATCAGGGAGGATTAGGAGCAAGATTTTCCCAGAACTCATGTTCCTGGCGACAGACCTCCTGACTCAGAGATGGGGCACCCTTTGGCACCTGCGTCCAGACCTGTGGAAACTTCATGTGTGGTCCCTGGACGGGGCCGCGGAGGTCTTAAGTGATCTACCCCAAGAGGTAGCTCTCACAATTGCTTCAGCACGAGCACCTTCTACCAGACCTATGTGCTGAAGTGTAACCTGTTCGTCCATTGGTGTTCCTCCCACGGTGAGGACCCCCGAAGGTGCTCGATCAGAGCTGTGCTTTTCTTCTTGCAGCAAGGGTAGGAGCATAGGCAGTCCCCTTCCACCCTTAAAGTATACACTGCTGCTATCTCCGCCTATCATGACCCCATAGAGGGCAGGTCGATGGGCAGGCATGACATGTTCATCAGGTTTCTTAGGCGGGGCAGGAGGTTAAATCCCCCTAGGCCTCCCTCCCTCCCCTCTTGGGACTTGGTACTGGTGCTAAAAGCCCTACACTCTGCCCCATTTGAGCCCTAGCAGTCAGTCAAGTTGAAGTTTCTCTCTGTGAAAACTCTACTCCTGACTGCGTTGGCCTCAATCAAGAGGGTTGGGGACCTGCAGACATTTTCGGTCGACGAATCATGCCTTAAGTTCGGGCCGGCTGATTCCAGTGTAACACTGAGACCGCGTCCCGGCTACGTGGCCAAGTGTCCTACAACTCCCTTCAGGGATCAGGTGGTGAACCTGCAAGTGCTGCCCTAGGAGGAGGCAGACCCAGCCTTAGCCCTGCTCTGTCCTGTTCGTGCATTACGACAGTATGTGGATAGAACTCAGGGTTAAGGACCTCAGAACAGCTCTTTGTCTGTTACGGTGGACAGCAGAAAGGGAAGCCTGTCTCCAAGCACTGGATGGCCCACTGGATAGTGGATGCCATCACCTTGGCCTATGAAGCACAAGGCGACTCCCAACACATTTGCTAGGTTCTGCAGCTTGCGCGTCCAACCGTTTTCCTCCCGTGTTCTCACCTCAAACAGGTAGTGGCACTGTGTGCCCGGTTCAGAGTCGGCTTGCGGCATCCTTACGCCTTTTCTCCAGAGAGTTCCCTGTTGAGCAAACCCTGTTGAGTCCTCCTGGACTCTGGCGGAGCATTGGCGCCAGGCCTTTTAGCTGATGTATTTTTGAAAGCTACTGTCAGGCTAGTGCCCATATGAGTACCCTGTAGGGATTCCATATGTTTATTCCACGGTACATCACAAAGGCTGTGTTTCCCTTGCAGACCATAGTCTGCCTTATCTAGAACTTGCAGCCAACGTGAGCCGTTTCAGAGAATTCAATGTGCATAGGGTTACTTCACGTTGGTAATTGTCACTTAACCCCCTTCGGGGAGGGGACGACCCCGCAGTTTGCCTCTTCCGCTGGAAGAGCATGCTACACAGTGTATCTAGTCCTACTGGTTGGGTTGCTCGAGGAACAGCAGTAATGACCTTTTCTGTGCAGAGCCCTGTCCGATCGCACCTCATAGGAAGGACCAGGGGATCTGCTCAGGGCACTGGAAGGGAGCAGCTCCTGTGACGCTTTGGTAGGGATCCCAATTCGTTGGTCATCCGACGTGACTCGGAGAGACCGACTTCAAGGGAAATTCATCGAAGGCGCCCCCGTCGGTTCTGTCCTGCCTCTGTCCTGTGTGCGGAGATCACTGACCTGCTGGCAAAGCTAATGAAGTCCTTCCAGCCAAGATTAATTTAGGGTTATGCAGTCCCTATTTCATTGTGTCCAAAAGACCTGCGTGTTCTGAATCGGTCCCTTCATCGGCTACCGTTCAGAACGTAAACGCCGAGACGCGTCCTATGTGCTCGACCCCAGAATTGGTTTGCAGCCATTGAGCTGAAGAACATGTACTTTCACGTCTCGATTTTGCTTTGACACAGGCTGTTCCTTCGGTTTGCTTTCAAGGGTAAGGCGTATCAGTACATGGTCCTTCCCTTTGGGCTGGCCCTGTCTCCCTGTGTATTTACCAAGATGGCAGAGGGTGCCCTGCACCCCCTATGGGTGAAGAACATCGAATCCTCAACTATCTCAACAACTGGCTAATATTAGCTCACTTGAAGGATCAGTTGTGTAAGCACAGGGACATGGTGCTTCGGCATCTCAGTCTATTGGGGCTTCGGGTCAACCGGGAAAAGAAAAAACTCTCTCCTTGCTCACTCTGGATCGTGTTTCCCCGGAGTGTCGCTGCCCATCAGTCCACAGCATCTACAGGAATTTTTTACAGTGTTAAGTGTCAAAAACAAAATCTAGCAATGTTTTATTTAGGATTTTAGCTGCCTCTTCTGACTCACTACAGGTGAAAAATGCATTGCATGAAATTAGAACAGTTGAAACAATCTAACAAACCATTGAAGGAGAGACTCTCATAGAGCATGCACCGTGATAAACCTAGATGCCTGTTCCCATTATAATACTCTTTATGATGAAAGCAATCTAGTTTTTTTGTGCTGGTTCATATTGCTTACTTAAAATATTGACAAGGTGTCAACATTTAATGGGATAAGATTAATTCACAAAAGGTTTGGCAGTTCATTAAGTTATATTTCTTTTTAGTAATTGTAAGGCAAAGACTCAGGATATGCAAATACTGTCACCACTAATTGGTGCTTGGTGACAGATCACTTGCAGCACATTCCTTTAATTCGGAAGCATTTTATTTAGAAGAAATGTGTATTGATATTAATGGCAAGCAAAGGCTTGTCATCAAACATAGACAGTTTAACATAAAATGTGCTGATTCCTATAGGATAGACACAGTGATTTAGGAAAGTCGTTACTTCCAATAATTATATTTTATTGAAAAGATATTACTTGTTTTAATACTGATCTAGTATATTTAAATATGGTTATATGTAAAGAAAAATTGCAAACAGAAACTTTCTCTGCTTCCATTTACCCGAACAGTAGCAGAAATTATGAAAAGCAGATGCAGTCATTCAAACAGAAAACGAAAGTGGCAGTGCTAATGACAGACAAAAGAAGCATCATTGAGACTTATAAATAACAGTAGACCAAAATGTGAAATTTAGTACAGATTTAAAGATTCTTTGATATAAATGATTTGATGGCACAAGTTGATAGGTCCTAGACATGCAATTTGCCAGTCACACTACCTCTGCATAACCTTGTTTTACTTTAGTGAGTGTGCCATGAGAGTTTTTTCACTCAAAAATACTGCTACTTTTTGAATTATTTGTTTATTTATCTCTATCAGCTTGCTATGTTGCATTCTAGCTTTAACAGTTATAAGTTTTGGACTCAAGTTATTAGTTTAAATAAATGTTAAGGATATGCCAGCACTGGTACACATAAAGAAGTCCTTAGTTAAAAAGCACAGAGTTATCCCCCTCCAGGTGCACATTATGAGTTCTAGCTATTTAAGCCATTCGGCCAAGCTAGTGCAGACACGCATAGCTAGTTGCCTACACATGCAATTAGCTTGGCACTTGCTGCAGCAGCAGTACATGAGTTTTGGTGGGTAGAGATGCATTGTTTAGGGTGTTTATGTTTCTGCAGCTTGACAGCTTTGTTGGGGTATTTTGTTTATTAATGCCTATTTATACACCAGTCCTGCCTGTCTGTTTAATTAAATGTAAATATAATGCATAACCAAAAACTTATTGTGTAATTATTCTGTATGAATATTTTCTGTCTTTAAAGTGAAATGTTTGAGGTAAAAACGGCTAATCATAAGATTAATTTAAGGTTACAAAAATAATATGCCTTCATAAACGTAATTATCATTTCATAAAAAGTGGCAAGCTTCTCATTTCTATTAGTTCTATAAAAAAATAGCCATAGAGGGCTGTGTCAAGTTTTCATTAATGTCATATAAGCTTGTTACCCTTTCAGTCGAATCACTTCGACGTTACAGATCGGAAGAGCGTC
>JAUCMU010000001.1:12903085-12913468 GCA_032275025.1 Enteromius treurensis
AAGAACAAGGCATTTATAAATGTATTTATAAACTGCTTACTAATGACTATTAATGTTGGAACAATGCTTTATAAAGGCTGAACTGACTATTTATTAATGCTTAACTAATGATTCATAACGTGTGGTTATTATAAAGTGTTGCCGAGAATTGCATTAATGAGAAATTGAACAGGAGATCCTTTAGGTGAGTGTATATATATATAGAGAGAGAGAGAGAGAGAGAGAGAGAGAAATCTGAGTTGCCTCTAGAATATGTGATTTTTGCAGTTTTGCTCTTAGTTGATCCTATATATTATTTCCTTTTTTGTACATAGAAATAAAAAAAATAGGCAATAAAATCGGTTAGTGTATTAATGATAGTGGTAGGAGGGCATCAGAAATTCAGGCTGTAAAGATGTTGTTGAGGACCAAGGCTAGGCACCCAATTCAGGGTGAAGGGCCATGATGGAATATGTGTTGTTGTGGAAGTCAGGCATTTGGGTATATCATCATAGCCTATTTGGAAAGATGTTATTAATGCAACAACCAGGGGTCAGGAAAGATGGCAATGTTTATTGGCATTACTATTCTGACAGGCAGCAATGTTCCAATGATGATTGCTCAAGTCAACATCCATGAGTGGGATATGTGAAAAATGAAAATGAAGAGTCTTGTTGACTTTTACTTCTATAATACTTTATTAGAAATTCCAGGATGAAACACAATGTTAAAGTTGTTTTAATGCCTTTAAAACACCATAACAAGATTTTCAGGCAGAGAAATTTTCATATGTTCCAAGTTCCAAATCAAATATATCAGCACAAGAACTAATAAATAAAGACTTGTTTATATGTTTTTTGAAACAGTAAGACTTTTTCAATTCTTTTCAGATAGTAAAAACGATTTGATTGTGTCTAAAGTTTCAAAATAATTTACCCTTATGGGACAAAGTCAGTAATAAATGACGGAACTCTAAAAAAACCCATATCTGATGTAGAAAATGACTTTTGGAAAATAATTTTTTGTCCTAAATCTATTCAAAATAATAAAGTTTTTTTTTCAAGGTGTGAATTCTCAATTAGTCACATAGAAGGCTAGGATGTCAACCAAAGAAGGGAGAGCTTTTTCACATTTGGCTCCAAGGCTCAGACACATTTTTGTTTATATCTAGACTACAGACATATCTCTTTAGCCAAGCATTCACATAATGTATCTCATAACCTTCTACTTCAGTTATATATGATCAAATGCACATTATCAATCTTTTGCTTGGGTTGAACAACAGCTTTTCAAAATCTGTTTCTGCCACAGGATGGGGAATTACACAAACTCCAGTCTGGATCCACCCCTTAAGAAGATCTGAGATGACCAAACACATGAGAAGAGATGCCAATGTCTCAGAGGACCTTAGATGATGACAAGCAGGAGCGTAGCACCAAATTCTGGACCCTATGCACAAGCAGTGGCCATTTTTACTAAATAAATCAACTGATGCGTTTACCCAAAATATTAGCCATTAATTAACAACATTTATTGTGATCTTAAAATTACATTTAAAGGAAAATAAAATTTCACTCCTCAGGGGCCCTCCCCCCACTTGGGGCCCTGGTAATTTAGTCCCACTTTTCACCCAACCACGACACCCCTGTGTGTGTGTGTGTATGTGAAAGCTGTGAAGAAAAAATTTAAATCGTTGACTCAGTGGTCTAGGATAATAAACACACAAGCCTTAAAGTTTAAAGCAATGGAGCATTCTATAGATTCTATAGATTTCAATCGACAAAAGAATCTATAACGTAAGGTATAACGTAATGTCAAGGGAACCTTTTTTCCAAATACCTGTAGCAAATCTATTCATCTATGAAAGTTATTTGAAAGGTGTCCTAGACCAAAGATGATATAAGTTTTACTGATGGACGCTTTTATAGTGGTTCATATTAAATGCCCAGATCATAATATAATTCAGTGCAAGGACACTTATGACCAAATGTGACAACAAAAGCTAAGTGCTGTTTTATTCAACAAATGCTTATTTTCACCTCATCACAATGTATTGCTGGCTTGAAGAGTTTATGAGCAATCAGATGTGCATGGACCTCAACATTCAGGCTTACAGCAACATACTAAATACTAAAACTAACTACTAACAAAAACACCTTAAGATGAGTTATGAATAATGTCATGCAATGCCATGTGTCACCACATGACAAATAACTGAAAATAACAAAATAACAAACATGATGTGAGCAATAATATAAATAAAATTGGTAAACAGTACAATAATCAACATATTTTATTGATGCCACAATGCACTGCTGGTAAATCGAGCACTGCATCTATCATTGAAGACACTACAAAATTATTATGCCCAGTCCCCACACTTTCCTCAAAAATGCTTACTTTACACTCAACATTCATGTTCGTACTCAACACTTCACATACTCTGCAATTATTTAAGTCTTTGTTCTGCTACCTTAATGGCAAATGATATTTGAACTTTTGACTTATTACTCTTACAGCAATAAAGACACTCCTACACCAATACAACATGCATTCTCTGAAGGGGTAGACCATTTTTGGTTCCACAAATAATCATTCAGTCTAAGGTTCTTTAAAGAACCATCTCTTTCTTAGCTTTTTTATAATCTGAAAAACCTTATTTCACCACAAAGACCCTTTGGTGAGACAGAAAGGTTTATAAAAATGTTCTTCTTATGGCATCGTGAATCACGTAAATTTAAGATTTATTTTTTTGAATTTAATTTAAAAAAATCCATCTATTTGGATTACATAGTTTTAATATAAAACTAATAAACCTGATGTGATGCATATTTGTTAGTTCCCTTTCAATGTATGTTCTGCAATGTATGCCTTTGTTCGAGTCTGCTCTGCTGCCGTGAGAGGTCCTCCCTGGGCAATCTGGGAGAGAAAAAAGAGCAATTTTCTCACGGTTGGTAAGGTGTTCCATGGAATGTCTATCCGGCTGTGCTCTTCCGAATGTGGAAGGTTTCCTCACCTCTCATGATCATGCGTCTGGGCGAGTGGGCGAGTTAAAAAAAACGTGCTGGGTAGTTCTGTTGGGTTAACAGAGCAGTTTGCTTCCCCGTACAGCGGGCTGAGCATCTCCTCCGATGCACCCCAGAAAGGTGAGATGTTTATTGCAACATCAGAGGGGAGTGAGCTGGTAAGGTGAATGACTCGCCAAGACAGCGCCCCTCCGTGGTCGCTGCCTGTCAGAGCCGGACACCGAACTGTCGACTATGCTCCTCTGAGCCGCAGAGGGGATCGAGTTGGGGGAGTCAGGGGCCCCCATCCGATTCCTTGAGGCTGGATGATTGGTTTCTGGGGCAGGGACCGCGGTACTCCCGTGTTTCCCCCCAGTGCCTTTCTTCCAGGAGGTGCATGAGGAGCTGGTCAGGTCTTCACAGGCCCCCTACCCTCGCCGGCGGGGCAGTTCTTTGCGGGACGAGCTTGCCGCACCGCGGCCGACCTAGCCCTCATCAAAAAGGGGCGACGGAGGTTGCAGGTGCAATCCCTTGGACAGGTGATGTCCACAGTTGTGGTCCGGGAGCGGCACCTATGGCTGAACCTGGCGCAGATGGCAGACATTGACAAAGTTTGCTTTTTTGATGCTCCCATCTCCCAGGGCGGCCTATTTGGCGACACTGTTGAGGACTTACATCCTGCCCCCAGAAGGCTCCACCTCCGCCTGCCGTCACCTACGGCGTCCCCCTGAGGCACACAATGCCAGGTAGGCGGCCCAACCATGGCACTCTCCGGATTGGCGTTTCCCTGGAGTGTTGCCGTCTATTCAGCCTGTGGTCCGACCCTGTCTTTTCTACGGGCCGGAGTGCAAGTGTCCAGGCATGTCTTGTGGCCCTGCAGCGCTTATGACCGATGCTGCGCCTCAGGCACGTGCTGGTCCGCACGGACAACACTGCAGCCGTTGCGTACATCAACCCACGAGGTGGTCTGGCAACAAAAACCTTATGTTCCACAATCAGCCAGAAGGCTGTGTTTCCCTTCACTTATATCCATATCTTATCGATATGTTATTGAATTTATCGTATTCCTTGAATTTCACATGTACGAAACTGTGTATGTGCTTCATGTCTCTACGTAAAGCGCAGGAGAGGAACAGAAAGAGCTATCGACAAAAGGATTGATTTGCATAGAGTCACTCTCTTCTCACATATATTTTGGATAACTGCCAACCACGGAAAACTAATCCCATTGTTGAGATTTTCAGGAAAAAGCCATTTTCTTTTGAATGAGAAACAGTCTAGAGAAAAACACAGAAATAAGTTGTGGCTTAGAGGAAAAAAAAATCTCTAAATCCATATATTTTCCCCCATTGATCAGTCCCCAGTGGAAATGTGGCTCACTATAGACAGTAATGACCCTGATGTGCGTGGCCGGCATGTCTGCGTTTTGTTAAGTCTCGCACTATCGATCTGGTTGAGGCTTCCTGAGTGCTGCTCAAATTCACTTCCAGCCGTCTCTCCTCGCCTCACTGCTGTGACCAGGCACAAAGAGAGCTCAATTAGCACAGCTCGACGACGGCTCTCTCCCGCCTGCGCACTCCATCAAAATCACTCCATCAAACCACCCAGAGAGAGGGGGAGGGAAGAGGAGATAGAGGGGGTAGTGATACGACGGGGAGATGCAAGTAACTTTGAGGTTTTATTTCCAATCAAAGATGCTAGGACAAATGTTCAGCTGGCCAACAGGGCATACATACATATTAGCCTGCAGTCAATGCGTGGCAATGTCTTTTTAATATGTGGAAAATAATTTTTAAAACATATCCTCAAGGTTGCCAGCATATCAAAGGCCACATTGCCGTTGGCTAATATTTCTGTTTTTATTATTTCTAAAAAATAGTTTCAGAATCAGTCAGAAACTGTCAAATATTAAAATAATATATTGTATTGCTGGCCATCATATCCAACAATAAGAGTTTTCAAATGTTTTTTTTTTTTGTAAAATGTGGATCTACAAAATGAAAATGCACATACTGTGCGTTCGCATACACGCTAAAAAATACCATACTGATATACAGTATAGAACATTCTGTATCTAAACTGTACAACCAGTTTGAGATGTAGAAATGTTTATGAATCTTTTTAAATATATTAATACTGGTCTATTTTTGTTGACCTTTACTACAAAGTACTTACATTGAAATTAATTATTGGGTATAATGCACATTTTATTTAAAAACGTTTTTATAGTGTATTTGTGCTTACCTGTATGTAATTACATCTCAAATTAATTTCTGTAATTATTATTACACTGTTGACCCATACCTTACACCTTAACTCACACCTAAACATACCCATACCACCAAACCTGGTCAATAAAATATTAACATTATAAATTCATTTTAGTTATTTCATGTTATATGTAGTAGTTAAGTCTGCCTATTAATATTTTAGTAATTTAGGTCAAATCAGCTGTTTTACATTTTCCTTTGCATTTAAATGGCTATTTTGTAATGATAAAATTTCACATTGATTTGTGTCCCTTCTGGTGCTGACTTGTTTTAAAGGACTATACTTTAAAAAACTAAAATACTCAAATTAAAAATTTCTGTATTGGTTTATCCATTATTTGGTGTAATATTTATTTATTTTTTTGCTGTAGAATATGGCGGTTTTCAAATTCAAGTCTTCATTCAGTGTTCCCTATCTGCAACCTCAGTAGTGACCATAACCACAAAAATCCTACATATATATATATATATATATATATAAACTGTAAAAATTTAACTATATAAATATATTTATGATATGAAGGTTATAAAAACTTCCAAACTTTTATATTTGTAAATACGTAATTCTGCTTACATTTAGATGTTTCCAACTTTGTAGGTTTCAGTATCTTCCCAGACATACAAAAAAAGCTCTAGTATACCTGGATGCTGCAAAGGAATGCTTATAACTTATAATACATTTTAGGTTATAAATAAGAATAAATAAAATAAAACCAGACAGCTATATCAATTGTTATTTATATAATTATTAATTATTTGTATGTGACAACATTTCCAAATCAGTGCACCTTATCTAATGCCCTCAACCAATCAGCATTAATGTATTTATGTTATTGACACTAAAATATTGAGAATAAAAAAGTCTTATGTCCTGCTCACAAAGAAAGACATGTCAAAGCCAAAATCAGACCGAATGAAAGAGGTTTCTGGATGTAGTGGAGTACTAACAGCCATTGACACTGATTGGGGATGGCAGGTGCAGTTAATGACAGGGGGTGTACATGTCCTGCTCTGATTAAGATGAGGGAGAGTAGAAGTAAAGAGAAGAGTGATGAGGTTGGAAGAGTGCTGACTCATAATCATATGCCTTAATCAAATGCCAAACACACACACACACACATATATATAAATATATATATATTTGCTTTGAAAGACACGCACTACTGCTTCACACACATTTACGTACACAGACTCTTTCACTGTCTCACGCACACACACACACACATCATATTCAATCACATTCCTTCTCCCCACCCCCAGAAGCCCTGATATGGTGATTCGTAGAGGCCACAGATAAACCACTCAAGACCATGAGGATGATAATGGCAGATGCTGCAGAGACTCAAATTCAATCAGCACTGGGCTGTCAACGTAGATGAGTTTAAGAACGAAAAGCGCTCACTGAGACACGTTAAAGACACATCAATTCAAGTAAACCAAATACATCCCTGAATTTAAGGAATGGTTATATAAAAAAAAAAAATCTTCTTTTGTGTTCCACGAAAGAAGGTCACACAGGATTGTAAAACAAAGAATGAGTAAATAATGACATATTTTTTTATTATTTTACCAAACTTTTAAGATACACTTAGAAAAAATGTACCATTGCTTCGACCTAAATTTACATGGCCATTCTGTACTAAGCAGGATTTTTAAAAAGCATTGTGAATAATATGTAATCCATAAAAAACCAACTGTAATCTAAATGTAAAATTTTTTGTATAATCTAATGACAAGCACTTCATTTTTGGAATATGCTTACATGTAATCAAGTCAAGTTACCCTTATTTATATAGCACTTTTAACAGTACAGATTGTGTCAAAGCACTGAACAGTATCAAACAGGAGAATAGAGTGTCAGCAATGTAAAAAAGATGAAACACTCAATTTTTGGTTAAAGGCATTCCATTATTGAATTCAGAGACGTCATTGTCCTGTTCAGTTCAGTTTAAATAGTATCTGTGCAATCGTCAACGATAATCGCTGGAAATTAAATGTAATCAGTTAGTAGCCAGCACATAAAATGTAAAAAGATGTCCTCTACATTGCTAGAAAGTTTTCTTAAAAAAAAAAAAAGGGTAAAGTTTAAGAAACAGAAAGATGATGGGAAAAAACAACGAGGGGGGTTGGGTTCAGTGACAGTGGCTGAGACCCTCGTCTCTTCACGAGATGAATACCAGTCCAGGCAGTGTGCTGATGTGCTCCAGAACACTCATTATAACGCACAGCCCATACGTTGCCCTGACATATCCATTATTTATTAACGTATGGACTGGGAACCAGGCCACCATTCATGACTGCAATCCTTTGGAGGCAATTCTGACAGGTTCTTTCAGAAATAAATAAATAATCCTTCACTTCTCCCTTCCTTCATGGCTTATGCTCCCAACACAAGAATAGCTCATATCCTCAGACTGTTTCTACCGCTGAACCTGTAAACATATTTCACATGCGTTCACTGCTCAACCTAAAAACACAAGAGCTGTGACAGACCATTATATCGGTAAGCCGATTAATCTGTCTCATAATTTAAATTAAATATCATGCATAATAAATGTCCATTTAATTTCAGAAGATGTGTGTACATATCATATGCTATCTCTGAGATTTTTTTTTATTACGGAAAGGATGTATGATGCCACAGTCGGTTTTGTGATGGGGGTCAGACAGCAGGGTACAAAAACAATGCAAAATGCAAATAATAAAATGCTACTGACCATATAATTGTGGTTAACTACCATTACAAAAATCTGCTTTTAAACTAAATCAGCATTTAAAGAACTATCAATTTAAAAGCACCTTCAATATCTTTGAATGCAATCATACTAAAAATGATGTAGGTATTTTAATAAACCATATGATAATGCTTATTTTTAGAAAACAATCCACTGAAATTAAATATCTTATAAATGATTCACTGGGTTACTTTCTGCTTGAATTTTAAACTGATGCAATCCAAAAGATAAGATCACGGAAAACCAATGATTGGATGAGTTCAAAACAAAAGACTCAAACTAATGTTATAAATGGATGTTTCCTTCTGTAATGCATTTGAAACCACTGTAAAATATGCAATACACACATAGTACACACATACAGTATGAGCACATCATTTGAATTCTGTTTTAATGCAGCAAACTGAAATGTTGTTAAGCAGGGTTTAAGTCCTAGATTAAAATAAATGTTAGATCGGTCTGAACTGGAAAAAAAACTTGCACTGACGTATCTTAAAATACTTGTTTGGCGTTGTTTGGTCTTAAAATGCTCATACTGTAGGTAATGCTTTTTTTGTAAGACATGTTTCTAAAAACGACTTAAAAGTCCTAAATTAACAAAGACCCTAAATTAATGGGACGCTGCCCTTACCTTTTTCATAGATTTACATTGGAAAAACGTATGTCTATCATGTGCTTGATAACTACATAATGCCAAAGCCATGCATTAAATGTCAATATATCTATCTTATTTTATGACAGTCTAGAAAATAACTCGTCCAGAAGAAAGTCTAGAAAATATTTGTTGAATTGTGCTGAACATTTACAAGTTAAAGCACAACCTCATATGTCCGTTCAGATAAGTATGGCTGGTTGTCTTACTGTGGGTCTTCATCTTAAAAACAGCACAATGTTCATCAATTCCTTAGCAAAGACAAAAAAGCTATAAAGGGGTTTTTAAATGAGTTAATTCTAACAACTTACTCTGAAGAAAAAAGGGTAAGAGAATCACAGAAAGGAAAAATACAAAAGACTCAAGCAGTTTAGGACTGTGAGGGCTAGCCAAAAATACAGGGCTGATCTCCAGACAGAAAAAAATAAAGTTTCTGTGGTGCAGTCAGCCCAAACTGATGTGTTATATATTGCATGTCACTCTATTCTGCGGGAAAATTGGGGCGTTGCCGAGCTCAAACCTGGAAGGTACAGCAATCCATCACCAACATTCACAGAAAGAGATCTCATCTCTCTGCTGGTAGCCAATATCCTAGCCGCTTGAGCAGCATATAATAGGTAGCCAGTTTAAGGCTGTTACAACCACAGCGCTTATCTATGCCATATTTATTGCCATAAAGTTGATTGCTTTAGCCTTACATCACAACACCTTCGTGCAAACAAAATGAATGGTTAAAAATAAAGGCAATCATGTTTGAAAACATTGCTTTCATAAAAAAAAGTTCATATTATTTAAGGATCTCAAAGTTTGATGAGAATTAGCTTATCACATCAGTGTTTAAAATATGAAATATATAATGCATATATCAGTAAAGTAACAACTAATTAATGATGCAATTATCTACAACACAGCAGACATAAATTGTTACAGGAGAGAATCAATCTATGTATGTATGTATGTATGTATGTATCTATCTATCTATCTATCTATCTATCTATCTATTGTTCTATTGTTCTATCTATCTATGTTTCTGATATCTTTCAAGTAGTAGGAAAATTAATTCCAAAAGGAAATCTGTTACTTGAACAACAGTGTCTTATTTACAGTTTGGTTTCTGAATTTATCACATTTATAAGACCACAGAGCAATGATAGAAAAGTACCTATTTAAGCCTTTTTTCAGATATGGACATCTAGAATACCATAAAGTACATCAGCAAGCCATGAGCTATTTTCCCTTTCACAATACTTAACACAAATAGCCAGTCAGATGAGATATAATCAAGCTGGAGACAACTTTAACTTTGCCTCACTAAAAGGTACTGTTTTTTTTAATTAGTTTTAATGTAGTTATTCATTAATTTCTACACTTCATCATTGACAAAAGGGGCATTATAAATGCTCCAAGGAGGAAAAAAAAAGTTGAGCTGTGGTACTTAAGCCAAGTTAAAATTTGGCTTGTGTCATTTTTAAGCTCACCTCCTTCTCATCATTCTACCTATGCTCCTCTCATTAAAAGTGTTTTAAAATACAATAAAATACAAGACTTATGATGAACTGGCTGTCTATGCATTGATAGGCTTTAGCAATTCTATGACACTACATAAGACAAGTGGTTATAAAATAAAATAATAAATAAATAAATAAATAAATAAATAAATAAATAAATAATAAAATAAAATAAAATAAAATAAAATAAAATAAAATAAAATAAAATAAAATAAAATAAAATAAAATAAAATA
>JAUCMU010000001.1:12913979-12926855 GCA_032275025.1 Enteromius treurensis
TAAAATAAAATAAAATAAAATAAAATAAAATAAAATAAAATAAAATAAAATAAAATAAAATAAAATAAAATAAAAAAGATTTGTGATGGACCAGCCATCCATACTGTTTCCACAATTTCATGGGTGTTGAATGATGAATACATCTCCATTATTATTTTACACTGCTCAGTATTCAGAGTCTGTGAACACAGTCTATCCAGCTTTCTGATCACTTCTAAGAGACCATCATTGCTCACACACAACAACCCCATAAACAGTGGTAAAACAGAAAAGGCCAGCGAGAAAGAAGGAAATAAGGAAATAAGGCTTATGTCAATGTTAGCTGTTGATCTACATAAAAAATGATGAGGGGTTAAAAAAGAAAAATTCATTTTTAGAAGGAGACGGAGGAACACAAGTAGAAAAGGTACAAGAGCGGATGGTGAAAGAGTGAGAGGAAGACAGTGGCAGCAGGGTGCTTTCTAAGGGCTCTCAGGGGACATTTTGTGGAAAGCTTCCCTCCCTGTGGCGGCCTGCAGGCCTTTAAAGAATGGCAGCGGGACGTCAGTCACTGGCGTCGGCACAGGAGAGTGAGTGAGTGCAGCATAGCGATGAGACATGTGGGTGTATCGGTGCGAGGGCTAAGCGATCTGAACAGATTGCATGTTCTCTGAAATGTTAAATCAAAATGCAAAACAGGAGTTGACCAGCGTTCCTCTCTAAACAGATTCACCAGCATATGTGTGGGAGCGTGGACAGCTTCTCAGGGAGCACTAATATTTTAAGGTAATTAAACTGAACCTCCCACTGACTGTGAAGGCCTCAGTCTGTCTGTCTGCAATGCCAGTTATTTTAGCCATCTTCAGGACTCAGGAAAAGGTCAGTTCGATTTTTTAAGTAGAAAAAACGAATCAATATTCCAGTTCTAATTTCATTTCTACATAAAGTATTTATCAATCCTCATTTAGATTCTAAGATATACTCTAAGGTACCAAATTTGGTTGATAAAGATAATCCATAATTTTAAGCAAAAATAGCTAAATATTTAGAAATAAAAAAATTGTAACACCAGGTGCACACTGTGATGCTGTTCCTTATAACTGGTGATTAAAAGAAACAGCAAAAATAAAAAAGAGAAGCTGGGTACAATCAAAGTATGGAACGCTGTATCACATGACGAGCAAACCTACTATCTTTAAAATCTTTAAAAATCCAAAGATACAGTATGAAACTGGATATGTGTGATGCTAACGCTCAAAAGCATCAGTTATCAAATCTCCCGGCATACTTATATTGTTATGAAGTCATAACATGATATATTTCTAGTAATTGTGTGGAAATTACGCTTTATTAATCAAAACTCTGTAAATTTGTGTGAAAATTAATAAAATGTGTCAGAGTTTCACTGCGTGTAGTGTTCATTTCTTTTTGGAAACTGCACTGGTGTACTTATTGGTTCATATTTCGTGTCTCCCTAAAAAAGTGTGCTAGGTATGTTTATGCCATGAGACCAGGTAGAAAAATACAGTATTACAATAATACACTCATTGGCCACTTAGTTAGGTACACATTGCGAGTACTGGGTGGATCTTCCTTATGCCTTCAGAAATGGCTTCTTTGCATTCTTTGTAGCCTAGATTTAACAAGGTGCTGGAAACATTCCTCAGAGATTTTGGTCCATATTGTCCTGATAGCATCGTGCCACTGATGCAGATTTGTTGGCTGCACATCCATCATGTGAATATCCCATTCCACCACATCCCAATGATGCTTTGTTAAATTGAGATCTGGTGATTGTGGAGGCCATGTGGGTATAGTAAACTCATTGTCTTGTTTAAAAAAACAGTTTGAGATTTGAGTTTAAGCTTTGCTAGAAACAGCCATCACAAGATGGTTACACTGTGGTCATAACATGCTTAAATGCAATGCTCAGTTTGTAAAATTGGTACTGTAATGTTCTTAGCAGCACCAACAAAAATGCAACAAAGTCCTCTCTTCACAGTTCTGATGCTCGATTTGAACTTCAAGAACTTGTACTTAAGATGGCCTTTACCTTGTCTAAAGTTGCTGCCATGTGACTGACCGATTAGATATCTGCATTACCGAGCAGTTTAGCAGTTGTACACAATAAAAAAGTGTTCAGTGATTGTATGTAGCAGTTCTTTTTCCCCATGGAAAAATGGCAGGATTTCAAGTGTTGAGCATTAAGACAAGACAGCCACAGCCATCACACCACAAAATGTGTCTGTCAAAGACATAGCAACACAGTGGTGAACCATACACTGAAAAATGGGAAAGATGTGGAGGCAGTCATATGCTGCAGTATGATCCTCTAACAAAGTATGAGTATTTCTTGTGATTGAATCCAAGAATGTAATTTTAATTGATGTGTGTTTTAAAACACAAGGAAAAAAACAGAGACAATGATGTGCTAAGAAGCTGTAACTCATTACAAAATTGACACAGATTTATTTTATGGTCTGAGGAGAAGAAAATGTATCTAAAAAAAAAAAAAAAACAGCAGCAAGATGCATTAGACTACAAAACTTATACAGTTTAAGCAAAAAACAAAAGTGTAACAGAAACATTATGTATGCTATAGCCTCCTTTATAACAACATTATACCATTCAACGACATTTTGCATAATCAGCATGTGCAATCAGCTAAAACCTCATACTGTATTAACAGACACTCAGAAATGAGGAAAACACTTTCTTACCATGCTTTCTTTGTATCATCACAACACAAAGAGAGAATTACACTTATTTTTCACCTGAGTCTATCAGACAAAACATCAACAAACAGCCTGGTGTGAAGCAGCTATGGTTAATGAACAGACTCCATGCATCCAACTGTCAGTATATAGATCACTGGGGCAAATAAGAAACAGCAAAAATGTCCCACACCAAAAAAGATGTTTTGTAGCTTTTAGTGTAAATATGTTATATGCCTTAAACTAATCTACAGAGATGTCTTCCATGCTTTATTGTGCTGGACATTGTGTGTTTAAAATAATGTAAATGACTTGGACTTTACACCTTGAGACCTATTTGTGTAGATTCATCATTAAGCAAAGACAAGGGTTGTAGGAATAAAATAAAAAAAATAAAAACAGTATTTGTAACTCGTAATTAATTTATTATGCCAAAATAATGTCCTATAATACATGTGTCATGTAAATAAATATAAAGTAGTATCTGGGTGATCATATCGGCTTGGTAGCAACAATGAAAGTTTTAATAATCTTTTTACTAACATACTACTACACGTTTTTAACAGTAGCGTGTTATTCAACATGACATTTTTTTACATGAAGTAAATGCAAATATATCATTGTTTTTTTTAGTTAGGCTATTATTATTACATATAGGCTATATAAATATAAATAAAAGTAAATTCTGTAGTAAGCTTTATATTTCAAAAACAATAGAAGTCATTTAAAAATGATATATGTACTTACTTCCTGCGTAAGTGGACAAAACGCTCTTAAAAGATATTTAAAAGCTAATTCTATCTAATGTACATTTATATAACAATATATATGTATATTATTTTAATGCAATTAAGATGCATTTAAATGTCTGAAAACATTTTACACATTCTTTTAAAGTATATTATTTCCACAATAAACACTCTTTTTTTAAATTACTATTAATTTCTTCCTTCCTTTCATTCTTTATTTATTTTTTTTGCACCTTTAACTAAATCTGCAAATGTTGCTGAAATGTGGTAAATGCAATATTTTTTACAGCCTTAATGCAAATACTAAGACCCCTTCTGCGTTTACTTTCTTCACATATTTTCAAACAGGTCACTGCAATGATGGGGAACCATTTAACTTCTCATCCAGAGCTAGCCATCAATTATTTACAGTCACCTGTTTAAAATTTAAAGTGCCACACATTAACGTTTGCAGCACCTACACTTTCACCCTGACCATCCTCCACTGATCCGCCTCCCCTCTCCATCCTAGAACACGGCCACAGATAATGAGTTGCTTTCGCCACTGAACTGGAGATGTTAAATCAAGCCAGGTCATAGGAGACAGCAGGCGTCATGGGTAAGGCCACAGGCCAGGCATGTCTGATTACATTTCAGTCTTAATTGGTAGCACAAGAAAAAACAATAAATTTAGCAACAAATTGTCGTACTCTGAGCAATGGCCTCTTTTTTTCATATTCAAATTTGTAAGCATTAATAAAATTTGCAAACTGTGGAAAAGGGAAAATATATTCAGTAAATAATACAATAAAGTGATTAACCCAAAAATGAAAATTCTGTCATTATTTACCTGTGGATATTTTGCTGTTGTTAACAACTTTTGCTGACCATTGACTTACAAACAGAAAGTAACATCTGTCATGTCATTACAAAATACCTTCTATTATGTTGCAAAGAAAGTTATAATGGTTTACAAGGTAATTCATAAAAATAAAAAAAAGATTTTTTTAAATGAACGATCCCTTTAAATATTATTCTGTTCCTCATACAAAGCTACAGTATGATGCTGGTTCAGAACACCTGTAGTATAAGTCATATAGCCCTTTTTTAACAATCATTTGTATATTAGAATCTTGTCATTTACTGTAAATACTGTTTATATTGTTTTGAATGAAGTTTGTAAATAAATTATGACATGATATGTGTTAAGTGTACTTTTTTAATTTTAATTTAATTTTAATTATTAATTTTAATTTATCCTGGCAAACTGTTTGTCAGATAATCAGTCTTTTACAGCCAAAAACAGCCCTATTCACTGAACAAACAAAATACTTTGTCTTACACTTAATTTCCTCAAGCAAAATTTCAATAATTTATGCAGCATTTAAGCTGCGGTACTTCTCATAATCACTGAGGAATGGCTAAATCATGAAATATAACTGTTCATTATCATAAATAATTATTCATTTCACACCAAAAAACAACCACTTTCCAATATAGATCCTGGCTTATGTATGCACACCGCCTTTGATCAACATCTTAAAAAAAACTTCTAAAAAAGAACCCAAGCTCAAACTGTCTGACTAACCTGGAGCATTACTGGACCCAAAGCAAGCTCAGAAAACGTTAGGAAAGATAAGATGACTCTGCTAGACTAATCCATTCTGGTGTCTGAGAAAGAAAGCACGAGAGAGAGGGAACAGCAGAGCAGTGACACAGGGTAATCCTCCGGGGTCTTGCATTAGCGCGCTAAATTAAAGGCGGTATTAGATTAAATTGGCTCTCCGATTTCAGGGGTGTAAGTAAAATTCTAATTTGCATTTTCCACTGCCGCTTAAGATATAATTAGTTCAGGGTGATTCCCAGGTGCAAAACACTGACAGCAACATCCAGCTGCTTACTGGGAGTTTATCATTTGTTAGCAGCAAAAGGTGCAATCAGCTGGGTCTACATACATGTGTGTTTTTGTCTGTGTGTGAGAATCTGTGTGTTTGAGTGTTGTGTTTCCAGACATATAGTCAATAATGAACTGAAAAAAGTGTATATTTTAGTCTGTATGTGTCCGCAGATGCTTGTGTAAAGGCACATGGTTCTTCTATACTGGTCATTACATGTTGGCTCAATATAAGTTAATAAAAGCTGTGTGTGGGCTGAGGATGCTAATCAGTCTTCCCGCAAACAGATCACCCTTTATTTGCACACACACAAAGTAGAGTTCCAAGAGAATATTGTAAAATATTATTGGAATGTATAACAACTGGTTTCTAATTTTTATTCCTGTGATGACAAAGCTGAGTTTTCAGCAGTCATTATTTCCAGTCTGTCACATGATCCTTTAGACATTATATCTAATTTAGATATAATGTCTTTAGACTAATATGCTAATTTAATGTTCAAGTACATTTTCTTCTATATTACTGTATTAATGTATCTACATGTTTATTACAACTTTTACCAATGGAGTTTATGCTAAAGAATTCGAAACAATATTCTATAAAGTGTATTCCACAATCAAAATTAAGAGTTATTAAATGAATGAATTAATCCATAGTTTAAAAAGTTCCAAACCACCATAATGTACTAAAATAAATTATCACGTGATTAAAAATGTAGGTGAAGTGTCTGCTTCATTAACAGCAACAAATGGAATATCACAAAAGCCAGAAAACTTCCCTTATCTGCCACTGGTCACCCAAACTGATGGGATTTTGATAGGCTCTGAAGGTTCTGTCAGTGTGACAAATTATATCACTGCTTAAGCTATCATGAGAAATCAATCTATAATAGCTTATATCCATGTATACTGGCATCCACACCCCACCTATCACACATGACATCAACAATTCCATGTCAGTGTTCAGAACCTCTGCCTGTACATTCCTGATCAAGTAATGAGAAGGAAGTAGAACAACATAAACGACTTTAACCTAGCTGCTACAACACCAAACACATGTTGCAAACAACAGTCACACTCAACCTTCACCTGCACACATGTCAACTGATTTTAGAAAACAGTGTTCACAAGTATTTAAATATATTTCCATGCACTCAATCAGCAGGTGTACTCATTGTGAAATTTTGTTTTAGGCCCTATTTACAACAGGTTTTAACATTCTTCTTATATGCATCTCCTGTAACCACTGATTATGATTGCAGTTCATTGAAAGGAAGGTCAGTGCATGTTGATATAAGACATAGTCAATGTGCAATTTTCAAACCTTTGTTTTGGTGCATTGATTACATATTAGATGAGTAGGTAGTCATTGAATGTTGTTCGAGATGCATTAGGACATATTAGCATTTACGCTGCAAAGTGCTTTTTATTGTTCTTTTGTGTAATTTGAACAATAATTTGCGTGCATTGTAACCTGTTTACACTTGTACATTGTGCTGTTCAAATCACGTCCCCCAAGACGGATGTTCACACCATGTGTCAACAGAGCCTTTGTTAGCAGACCTAAATTCTCTTATTTCTAGAAAAATATATTATATTTGTCCACTCTCCTTCAAGCATACACTCACAAACTGATCCACTTCCAAAACACTTCCAATTTGGTATTTTGGAGACACAATATTGTGTTTTATTTATGCTGTTCAGATATTCAAAAATAATAAAAATGCTTTCAATTGTTTTGCCTATTTGCTTTTAGTGTGTAAGGATATTAGGATGAGAATCTAGACGTTCCACATCCCAGGTGTGATAAAAGAACAGCAGCAGGAATTTTCCTATTGCTCCCATTGTGGGAGAGATCGACTAGCCTCGTCAGGAGACAGTTTCTATAATTGGTTAAAATGACCAAGTGCAGAGAAGGATGGCTCTCTGCTGAAAACCATTTCCCAGCTCAGCTTGGAGCAGAGCCAAGCCCTGGGTTGTTCGGATGCGTTCCAGCCCCAGCCTGACTGGCAGCAATTAGGGGTGTCTGAGCCAAACTCAGCTTGCGCTCCGCACAAACACCCCTAATTACTGCCAATTAGGCTAGGCGGGTAGGCAGATTTGAGAAGCTGGGGGGATGTTCAGGCATGGGTGGGCATGGAAACAATTTTCAAGGGCTTAGAAACGTGACTAGAAGGAAAGGTTAATGCTTTTGAGTGCACGGAGGGAGAGAGGGAGGGGGAGTGTGGTGTCTGAGCCGTCGTCTCACCTCTAGTGATGAGCCTGGCTTCTTTTTTAGCTCCTCGCATTTCCGAAACTTGCAGATCTGGTGGCCCGTCTTACGGTTCCGACAACTGCTGCACACTCCACAGTTGATTAGCCTCCTGCAGGGCGCGCAGACCCCACACCTTTTCCTTTTCTTTTTTGCTGGGTTTCCGCTGGATGCGGAGGAATTATTCTGTGGGCAGTCTGCCAGATTGGCAATTTGAAACGCACTGTCTGTAACGGCTGCTGAGGCTGCGGGGGAGTGAAGGGCTGTCATGACGATGACCCCGGGAGGTAATGAGATGCCCCCTAAAGCCGGAATAGCGGAAAAAGTTCCAACACGTTCCGGGAGATTCATTATCTCTGCTTCAGCAGCACCGCATTTCAGCTTGTTCATGCATTCTCCTGCTAAAGGTCTGCAGTGTTCAGGGGATAAGCTAGAGAGGAAATTATTATTTGCCATTTGCAGCGTCTCTGGCGGCACGCCAGGTTTCCCCGGCCTTTGGGAGTCGTTTCTATGCATGCTGGTCCTATTAGGGTTTATTGCTGCTGATTTCCTTCCCCAGAGCATGCCGTTATCACAGTTCCAAGGGGACACACCGATTCTGGCACTGGGAAAAATTGGTGTCGTTATGCGGGCAATCTTAGCGGTCTGTGAAAATGCCCCATTGGTTTTGTAAAAGTTTGCAAACGACCTGTACCTTTCCATTTCGGCATTGTAATCCAACAGCTGGCTTAATCCACCGTCCTGAAGATTATCCTTTTGCAAGAGTGACACGTCGGTGCTCTGGCCGCTTTCAATGCAAAGTGCATTGTTAAGATTAGACATGACTGCTAAGTTTCAAGTACTCACGAGAAAAAAATCAGGGGAGGGTGGCAGTTGTTTTTTGTCAAGGTGAAGCTTGTTAGACACAACACGTTACCATCCTGGTTTATCCTCTCCACTAAAACAAGAGAACAACAATTACGGATACAAGTTACAAACATTTCCTGTGCATCATCTGACACTTTCAAGTTACTCAACTCTAGTCAAAGGTTTTTACTTCACAAGGCTAAAATTGTCAATTTCTTTTTTCCCCGCTCTCTCTCCTGATTTAGTCAAAAAATTTAGATTCTAATCTTGTGACTTACCCTTGTAGCTATGACAAATTTATGTGGCATAACCATAGGAAATAGGCACAATCATACGTGAAAGTCATAAAATTGCACCTCCGATATTATCAGCACACTGACTTCCCAGAAAAAAAAGTAAAAAAATTAGATTAATTATTTACTATATTATTTATATTATGGTAACAATACTTGGAAAATAAAAGTAGCATCATAACAGAAACAAAACATTCATGCACATTTAACGTAAGGTTTTTGTCAATCTCAAATTTAAGCAGCCTCAAACTTTAGAAGTGTCGATAAAATAAATAAATAAATGTGATCATGCATCAAGCACAAAGTTGCTAATGAAAAATGTAAAAAAAATAAAATAAAGCACATTGTCAAGATTCACCCAGGTATGCAAGGATACTTTGGCCCACTTCAACCAAGTCCCAGACCTTGACAACTGTAGTGCGTGGGGGGGATCCATTTCCGATCTCCCAGTCTGGCTGGGTTTTGTTGCCACAGATAAAAGCCTATTAGACACATCTTCCTCTACTTGCATTACCTTTCACTAGACTCTCTCACTGACTGTCTGCGGTGCATTGCAAGAGGACTACAGCAATTCAAAGCTCTGTTAACATCTGTTTCTAAATTTAATTGTACATTTCCACCTGAGAGACAAATACTCCATAATCATTCATATCTGTCATTAATCATCTGAGACCTCACATGAAGCCAGTAATGTTTTTATTAAGTTTCTTAAAAAGGCTCATGCTGCTTTATAACTTCCTAATTAAAGGCAAACAGAACAAAAGTGAATAAAGAAAGATGACTTTACACACATAAGCATAAGAAGTTTTCTATTCTAAGAAGTAATGGGCAATGGACTGATGATGCAAATCATTCATTTAGTATTATTATCATCGTTTGATGTTACGAGTAAAAGGTGCTTTTAAACCGCTGGTTTTCAAGCTGTAAACAAAGTTCAGAGAATAAGCAATATCCGATACTCAGAGGATACTGAAAGAGGTCGAGAGTAGACAAGTGTGCCGTCGATTACAGCCCGAGACATTCAGATCAAATTGCATAATGGAATTTAATCACTCTGGCGCCTTCTAAACCACCCGAAATAAATAATAAAACAGTGGACATTCAGAAAGCATGCGCCACTATCGCTAAGCGAGAAAAAAATGAAAGAGCATCACCTACCAGACAATCCAGACACTAGAGCAGCACATTACTGCGATGAATGCACAATAAACACACGCCGAATGATCACCACAAAAAAACCATCTTTACGCGCAAAACGCCATTCCGCATGCGAAGAAAAGTAGAAGAAAAGGTATATGTTTGTGATGGCGTCCGGGTTGAGCCTGTTGTCCGTGGAGCGATGACTGGAGGTGAGGTGTCTCCTGTCGCTGTGTGTGGCTGATTGGTGCTGAGGTGAGGAGGATGGGGATGTGGACACCAACTGATCATTGGCTGGAAATTACTATAGAAACACCAGGAGCTCTGGGGAGGGGGATGCTCATCAATCTCCACCGGGAAACAGCGTGCTTTCTCTCGTTGTTTGGTAACTCTTTACATTACAGTCTCACAGATTACGCATAAGTAGGCTAATTAATTACAATATTAGGTGTATTTAAAAGCAGTTACACAATATATTTTCATTTTGGCTTTGCCAGGAACTTTGGCTCATAGCCCTGCTTTCAGAAAGGCAGCTCGTTAGACAAGTAAGCAAACTAAATGTTTATTTTTCCCGGTAATATGCTTTACTGCTTTGTTTGTTTGTTTGTTTGTTTGTTTGTTTTAGTCAATAATTATTTACAAATATAATTTATATACATGAAACAACAACGTTTGGTTACTTTAAGAAAAGGATATTAGGGCAGGGGGGTGCAAGTTTAGTAAGTATTCACACTCAATTATTTAAAGTTGTAAAATACGAAATAAACATTTTACAGATCACATGGAAGATGACTACTGACTTCCGCTACAAAAAACACAGAAGCATTTAAAGAATATCTTATTTTATGTCACAACAGAAGAAGCCTACAGAAAAACTGACAATAACAAATAAAATGTAAATAGTTTATAGAGATCTGGGGCCTGTACCATGAAGCTGGTTTTGCTGGTTAGCCAGCTAAGTTTTAGTTTAGTTTGCAACAATTCTAGGTTTTAGGTACCATGAAATTGGTTTGGCTTTTAGCAGTGTTCATTGCCATAGTAACTTACTACACAGCTAACCTGCAGGTTATGTTCTGGGTTACAGATCTCAAAAAGAAGTTTGACAAATCAGTTTCCAGCAAGGTGACACATGTCTGATGCAATAAAGCCACTGCCCCAGCTTCTCTTACTCCAAATTAAAGGAGGCTACATAGTAAAGCATTTTTGGAAGATAAAATCATCTGATTTTTAGATATGATTATTTTTATAATTACTTTGTAGTATTTATATAATTATTATCTCCTTAATCCTTTACACAAGCAAACTTAATTTAATAGTAATTAAGCTTTTATTTTAAATTATATGAACATATAAATAATAAGCAGTATAAACAAGTTTTAGAATCAATAGCTGTAAATATTACTACATATGAGTTTAGATTTTTAAATGTTTTACATATATAGTGTTTTAGTGTTATACTTGATAGCTAAAAAATGATATACTAAACAATAAATAATATTGTCAAGTTAAGTAACTTTACATCTTACTCTTAAGGCAGTAAGACAGCGTCTTAACATGAAAGCTAAGTTTATGCAACTGGCCCCAGGTTGTAATTGAATTAACCTACTTAGTATCTCCTTGACTAAATACTCAAAGCACAGAAGTCTTTTAAAGAGAATAGATTAATGGCTATAATTTTTTATCGAGTCTCATGTTAACGCAAATAACGGCCTGCCACTAATATATATATATATATATATATATCAATCAAAGTCAAAGTCAGCTTTATTTTGATCAATTCAGAGAATTGAAATTGCGTTACCTTGCTGGATAACAGATAAACATTAAATACAAAAAAATGCAAGTAAAAAATGTAAATAAATACAATTATACATATAACAAAAAAATCAATACAATATACAAGTAAGGGCACATGGCAGGGACAATAAACAGGCAGACTCCATAACAGTCCAATAATCAAAACACCAGGATAGACAAAATACAGAAAAGAACGCTCAGAAATGATGCCAAAGCTAATCAAGACTACGCTAAGTTCCTACGTGTGACTGTGGTATTTGTACAAGAGGTGATGATGAATGAGGGAGTGGATAATGAACTTCACCTGTGAGTGTGATTGCAGATTGCAGACAGGTGTGAGCTAGTGGTGTGTTGTGGGAAATAGAGTTTGTGTGAGTCCAGATGATGGTGAGATGGGGATGGAGTGCCCTCTAGAGGGGCTACATGGAACTCCATCCTGACACCATTACTGTTTTTGTGTGCACTGTAAAAAATGTCTGTGATTTTAATTGTAAAAACTGAAAATGCTACGGGAAAAATTGTTAAATGGTTATGGGTAAATTTCTGTAAAATTTACATGGAAAAAAACGTAAACTGACATTCCCAAAATTCCCTGCATTCCATTTAAAATTTTGTTTGAATTTGATGTTTTTTCTTTGAAATAAATCTGTTCCATTTTATTTTTTTCTTATCAGTTATGTTTATTAGGGTTGTTTGTCACATAGGCTTGGGTGGCATCCAAATTTTGATACCGTTAAACCTCCTCCCTATTTTACCTAGGTATACGATATTACCGTGAATACTAAAAACAATTATGACATAAGACTAGATGACGTCACCAAACTGTTGGCTTGTGCCTAAACCATTCAGAAACTGAATACCAAACACTAATACTGAAACAATAACAAAATAACATCCACATCAATATTAACAACTTTTATTAGCAACAAATAGCAGTTTCGAGACGCGCAAAATGCGTCGTCCGTATTTACCACCTCTGCCTTCTCGTTCAGTCGAAACCCGACGTACTGCCAAACTTTGGAAATTGTGTTCTTTTTCGAGACCAGGTCACTTGGTGTGCGACCTGCACCCAACGCACTGTGTGCAGCGCGGGAAAAGATTTGATGAGTGAACGCGGGTGCGAGCGGTAAGGTCCTCATGTTAGTACTGGTTGCGGGAGAATCAGTGGCGGTTCTACACGGAGGCCTAGGGAGGCCCGTGCCTCTGTAGACATGTCCCTGGCCACCCCTGTGGCCCC
>JAUCMU010000001.1:12940294-12987019 GCA_032275025.1 Enteromius treurensis
CACGTGTCTGATCGTTTGTAACCCCGCCCCTGTCATTAGTGTTTGATTATCTGCCAGCTGTCGTTCCCAGGTGTATTATCTTTAATCTTGATTGGTCTGTGTATTTATGTCACTCCCTGTCTTAAGTTCAATGTCAGTCGATAACGTTGCATGTCAGTGTGTAACTCTTTGCTTTGCTCCTCGCACTTTCCTTTGTTTTTCTTTGTTTTAATGAATGTTAACGTTTAAAATTCAAGTCCTACCTCCGAGCCCTGCCTGCCCGCTCCGGAAGCGAGAGCGCGATTAGCGACAGCCGGCATTCTTGACAATACAAGGTTAGAAGGGAAATCCGTGGAATCATATGCTGCGTCCGAAATCGCATACTGTTTAAGTAGGTACTACATTTAAAACAGAACGTACTACCTGACCGTTAAAACAGTACATCTGCCATATTGATGTTGTCACGTGTCATGTGTCGTCACAACAGCGCAAAAATGTAAACTTTCAATAAGTCATACTTTTTTTTTTTAGATTGTGTTAAACTAGTGTAATTTATTCACAATTAACAATGTTTTTTTTCCTGAGGTACTTACGTTTGAAATGAGCAGTGTCTCAACTTTCCGCCATTTTTCAAAACAAATCCTCTCCCGGAGCCTCATGGGATAGGAAAGTGTCCATGATATGCCTACTATAGAATTCGGCCGGAAGTAGTAGGTCATCCGGGTACTTCTCGCCTTCTGAATTTCGAATGCTATGAATTCTGACATACTACTCGCCTCGCATGCTGTTTTTCACGTACTACATAGTAGAGAAGTAAGCGATTTCGGATGCAGCAATAGTCAATGGCAATCAGAGTTGGGACTGAGTCGAGCTAGTACTCGGGTGAGGACTCCCTCTGCTGGCTTGGCATTACACTTTTCAAACAGTGTTCTAAACAGGAATGAAACAATAGTCTATTATGTCTAAATTATGATTTTTTAATGTAACAAAAATCGTGATAACATTATAAGTTGACCCAAGAATAGCACAAAATAAAAAAAACAAAGGCAGTTAAAAAATGTTTTTCACAAATTGTATTGTTCAAAACAAGCTCTAAAAAGAACATGCTTGAAAGTTTTTTTAATTATTTTGTATTTTCTGGGTACCTATTATTTTGGCAAATATTAGTTAATTTTTTTTTATATATATATAAATAGTTTGACAAATGTAAAAATCTTAAATACATATATGAATGCTTGTTCTGACTTTGCTTTGATAACTCTGAATGTTTAAGATTGCTGCAGTAACTGTAGTTAGCCAACAGATGGGGCACACTTCTTCCATCAACTTTAAAATTCCATTCCTTGAGTTAAACCAAAATTTATTGGATGTGAAACAGATGTTCATCTGGCTATATATTTACAGAATGATTGTGAACTGTCTTTCATGAAAGATGACCTAAAAACAGATAAGTTCATCATTCTTCAGATGTGCAAAACAATTTAACTAACAATTAATGAATAGCTCTTCCTAGGAAAATTGGAAAGTTGCTACAATATGTGGTGTTTTTAGTGGTGCTGAAACCAATAGGCATATTTAAACTTAAAAATGAAAGGAGTAAAAGCATTTATTGTAGTGAAGCAAATGTTTGTATTTTAGTGAATTAAGTAGAAATTGATAAATAAATGTAATAAAATATCTAATTACAAATACTTTATATTCAGACATGCTGTTTGTTGGCACTACATTAAACATACAATTAAACTAACAAACTAAATTAATGTGTTATATAATTTTGTATAAAATTACATATGTCTAAAATCTGAGCAAAAAACAAGCAAACAAATAAAAAATCCTGTAAAATCAAGATAACTTATTTTATTTGTAAATATTTTCACTTAATATTATGTGACATTGCAAATAAATAACGTTTTAAATTTAATGCTTATAGGAACACAGTAATGTGCAAATTGTGATGGTTTACAAAACACTGGGTAAAAATGAAAACATAAGTCAAAAGCATTTATTCATCTTAGTCATCAATTTCTTTATTTACTAATACATTATTATAGTCAAACGTTGTATCTGTTAATATTATTTAATAGAGCTGACCTAACATGAACTAACATGATCAGAAATTAATAAATACTGTAACAAATCCATTGGTAATTGTTATTTAATGGTATTTAATGCATTAATTAATATTGAGTAATAATTACTGTCAAGTTTTAACAAGACACTAAACAATACTCTAATTTATATCTTTAGCTTTAGTGTGCCATTAAAGATATATCAGCATCAATCAAATATCAACTAATGGTAACACTTTAATTAAGGTCTCTTAAATAGTTGCTTATTTGTATGCATATTAGTAAAATATTAGCTATTTATTAGTAGTTATTAAGCACATATAAATGCCTTATTCTACATTACCTTATTCTACATAATCTTACCCAATACTTAAACTTAACGACTACCTTACTAACTATTAAGAAGCAGCAAATTAGGAATTTACTGAAGGAAAAGTTGTAGTTAATAGTAAATATGTGTTCCTATAAACTATCTCTGTTCATGTTAATAAGTGAATCAAATGATTATTTGGTTTGGAAAGCAGAAGTGGCACAAAGCTCACGGGAACTTCACGGGAACAGACAGGGCCAGCAGTGGCCACAATATGGTCTCATCCCCTCAAGGCCCTCCATGGCCTGTGTCTATACTAAGAGAATAATAAGCCTTTGTGAATAGAGTCTCGTAAAATCCTGCATCCCTACAGAGTGAGAGAGAACCAGGCACCTGTATTCAGAATGCGTGAAAAGAGCTTCGGCCCTTTTCACTTGAAGCTACTGCTTGGTCTTGAATAAATGAAAATGGTTAATTACAATAGAGTAACATACAAATGGAAATGCAGTTCCAAGAACTAGAAGAACACAAAGCAGATTGTGAAGATTTTCACTATACCAGTTCAGATTTTCTTGTGTGTAATGTGGTTTTGCTTGCAGTCCTCTCTTCTGAGCTCGCCACTTTGGGTCTATCGCCCTCCTGCTGGGTTTGTAGTAATTAGGAAATTAAGGTTTTACACTAACGAGTGCTCTTAAGATAAGAGCAGAAGTGACTTCTTGTCAGAGGAGGTACCTACAGTATTGTCAAATGTGTTTTTGCACAGAAGTTGATTTATTGCAGACAATAATTTAAGTTAGTGGCCACCACCCTAAAATGTGTAATGCATGTTGTTATTTAAGCCTACGTGAAATGTCAGGTGTCATGTGGCTGGCATGTCTGAAGTTTTTAATTGGAGTTGAAGCATCACAATTGTTGCCCCTTTTAATGCCTGTAATCAAGCAGACGTGTGAGGTCACTGGTGTTAAAAGTGTGTCCATTCTGTCATTGTCCCCAGTAGTTTGGGGTCAGCCCCTTTTTCACACACAAGGTGAGAGGTTTCCCCCAAAGAGGTGAGGAGTGATGTGAAAGGATGATTTGTTGTTTCTGACGCTTTTTTTCAAGCCATAACGTTCCTCCACTGGGTACCAAGAGGAATAGAGTTTAGTTTGCTCAGCATGGGTATTTTAAACTACACAGAGACAGAACTTTCAAACTAGGTTCTGATTCCAGCAAACTGGAAAATGCTATCTGGCCTTTTGTGTTGGGAAATGTAATCCTGGTATAAGAGTGGCAAAGTGTAATCACTATCAAGCCCAGAACACCTGTGTGGTTTTGCATAGTGTGTGTGTCATGATGACATTAGTTACTGTGCAACTATAGGATCAATAAAAGAAGGAGAAGGTTTATACACAAAGGTCCAAAACCAAAAATAACAATGCAGCAAACTGAAGTGTTTACAGAAATGGCAGGGTTTTTCTATAAGTGCGTTAGAAGTGACTTTGTGATTTTTGTTTTTATGGGCCTGTCTTTAAAGTGTGTGTTAATTACTAACCAATCTCATAAAAGTGTGTATAAATATGTCAAATAAAAACGAAAAGTTGTGGTTTTGATATAGATTTTGATGTTCAAATGCCACACAACGTGTAAGATTAGGGCTATATGTACACAAAAACTGTGTATTATTGCTAATAAATTTCGTATCACATGCACATGAAAACTGTGTATAATGTGCACACCAAACACGTGCATGTCATATAGACATCAAAGTTCATTTTTGCCAATAACATGAGTTTTTATTTTTTTATTTGGCATACTATTTATGCACATTTCCATGTGACCAGAATCCAGGAATGCTCCACAAATTAACAAAATTGCGCAATGCCAGAACAAACTTTATTCATTTTTTTTGTTAGATTTTATATGAACAAGGCATTGCTTTGTCATTTGGAGGGGCAACAGTTAACATCAGTTATTATCATGTATTAACAGAATCATATAGGAAGAATATCTGGCAACCGTAAAATAAGAGAAACTGAGCATACATTTTAAATGCCAAAATTATGTTTTGTATAGGCCAACTATTTTAATTATTGTTAATGGTACTAACACACAGTCTTCACAGTTTGTAGAGATTTTGTGGTGAATTATTTTTCGGTAAGATCTTACAAATTCCTAAAAAATCATTTTGTACATACAAAATGACATTCATTTGTGTTATTCAGTAGTTATTCCAATGTAGTAACCAGTAATAATGTGATAATTAAGAATATGACCATTGTTGCAAGCATTACACCATACCTTTCAAACCAAATTCCTTTCAACACAGATTGACTGGTGTATTTATATAGCTTGTTCTCTTGCTGCACCATTGCTGACTTGATCTATGTGGAATGGCCAGTTCTGGTGATTACTACTCATGCAAGCCTCCCTGCCTTCCCCCACTGCCCTTCCTCCATGCGGTGTAACAACAAATCTCCTTTTCTGCTCCCTGCCTGAAACTATTGAGTCAACAAACGTCACTCCAGCTAGGCTGTGGCCCACAGTAAAGAGGTGGGGTCTCTCTTTCAAAACTGGAGTGGAGCCAAAGGCAGATTTTTTTCAGACAAGAACCACCTGTTAAAATCCAGACAAGACAAAAAAAAGGGATGTTTAAAAGCTCTAAATGGAGGGTGGAGGAGGAGATGGGTTAGTGCTAGCTTTCACATGTACATGACTGCACACAAGGGCCATAGTGTTAAATGAGAAGCTTTGAACCTTCTGTCTTCTGTACAGAAATGCTTTGACTGCATTCAGAAATTAGGTCAAATATCAAAATGTCTTTCTCACCAAAATGCTTTGCAGTCGTGGATTTAACAGTATAAACTCTGTATCCTGTTTGTGAGACAAGAATTTGTTCAAGCGCCAGAGTTTTTTTTTAAGGTCTAAGTGTACGGCCCCCAAACCGCTGTGTGCCAAAATAAGACCAAGCATGTGTAAACAAGTGTAGTGAAGCAGTACTTCACCATCTAATCTGTGAGGAACTAGACAGAGAACTTTTAGAGTTAGTAAGATCAAACAGCGTGAGTAAGAAATGTTGGTTTAATGTTCTTGTAATAATTGTCTCTCTTTTCCTGTTTGCATCTAGTATACTTTGTGTCATCAAGTGAAGGGGTTTTCCCTCCCTCTCTGTCTGTTGGAGTGGGCGGATGGTGAAGCCATGGACTGTGCAATCCAGTCCAGTGCTTCAGGGCAGCCAGTAAAGTGTGCACTATTGTGTGCGGCTGAAAAAAAAAAAAAGAAAGAGAGCAAAAAAAAAAAAAGGAGGGGGAAGAAAAGAAACTCAGTCCCTTTGTGTGGAGAGGACCCAGCAGGAAAGCGATTTTGCAATTATTTCAGCTTGCCGGCGAAGCAGGCTTGGTTCCTCTGATCTGCACACACTTGCACACCGGATTGTCTCACTCTGCACACTGCTTATACAAGAACATACAAGAGTCAGCGTGTGTTTACGGGCTGCGTCTGGACGCGCTTCGAGAGCCAGCAGCAATGCTAGTCTTCTGCCCCTGATGATGAAAGCAGACGTCAGACTAGCCCATGAATATTGATGCGGAGGTAGTCCGTTTCATAGACAGAACAGAAGGAAGCAAGATGGCTGCCCTTTAGGATTTGTTTAAGAGGAGACCTAGACGATTTGTTGGAATTCTAAAAAGTGGAAGGACTTGAAACAAGGTGAGAGAGTTTTCCTGTTCTTGCCCTTTTTCCTTTGATCCTCAAGGGTCCCTTTAAGGGCTTCAAGCTCTTTTTTAGCAATGTACTATCCTTTTTAAAACCGTGAGCTGACATAAGAATGAAAGGATATTAGATAAAGCTTCACCAACATGGCTGACGTTTTCTCTCTCTCATTCTCCCTCCCCTCTCTCTGTCCCTTTTTTGTTGGCTTGTGCAGACAGAATGTATTTCAAGCATTCAAATCTCATTTGTCTTCATCAGTCATTTTTATCTAAGATGTTGTGCAGTGGACAGCTTTAGGAATGCGTCTGCTTTGAAAAATTGTAATCTTTGTGAGGCTGTTGGCCAATTCTTCTTCAGGCTCTATTTCCCAATACATCTCCTGTGTTGGGTGAAAGACTAAACAGTCACACTGCTAACAAAATTATCTTATCTTTTCAGTGTCCACCGACCTAGCTAGACATCTGTATGTAAAAGAAAGAGGCACTTTAGGGTCTTAAAAATAAATAAATAAAAAAGAAATATGTCATATTTATTAAAACACATAAACATTCATTTTCATATAAATGTGACAAGGAAAATTATTTTCTTTTAATATGACAAAGTTCTTTTTGGTACGTTTCTCCTTTATTTGATATTTGCTTTGAGTGAATGTAGGTGTCTGGCTAGGAAAAATCAAGCTCCTTACTTTCATTGCATTCATCAGTGAATGACAAGCAGACACAAAGGATAGCCCAGTCCTGAGGATTAAAAAAAAAACAGAAGAGCATAGTGGTGTAAGCTCACAAGGTCAGAAGCTTTAAAAGAACTGAAACCCAACCCCATAGCACCATTAGCTGAGGGTCACCACAGAGAGGAATTTTTGCCTTGCCTGACATTAATAGGATTTCCATTGTTTATTTGTACACAACATATTAATTGTGTTTATGTCTACATTTTATGTTCACAGTTTTCATTAGAAGCCAAAATGTTTCAATTAGAGAACATCAGTTCTATATAAGTTCTTTGTTTAACAATTAACTAAACTGAGATTACGCTGAATTTTATTTTTATTCCATTAAGATATTATTAACAGCTCACAGCCGTAGTGTGTCATAGCAAGTCAATATTCAGCTAATAACCAAGTCTGAACATTTCAGATTTATTTTTGAATTTACTGTTGCTTTTGGCATGTAATAATCAAGTGTATTAACTTGAGTAAACTGTTGCAAAAGGCTACAGCAGCAACTCCTTTATCTGCACTAATGAATTGCAAATGTTACCTTTTCTTAACTGGTTTTAACAGCCCTATTAAGATTTGCATAATAATTGGCTGCTTGAATAATACAGATAAAAGCCCTGTCCTCTTATTTTGTGTATTTAGCTTGTGTATTCCAGCATTCTGTTTAGATGTGAAGTGTGGAAGTTAGCCCATGCCTGCAAGGGAATCCTTTATGGAGTGTTGTCAATAAACGTGATAGAGAGGTGGTGCAAATGCTAATGTAACCACAGTGAACAGTTAGAACAGATAATCCTTTGGTGATAGTTGTGGTGATATAGCAATGAATCTGTCACTAAACATATTTTACTTTAATATAATTGTAACGGTTGCATGTCTATGGTAACTGGTGAGAATATACAACATTAGCTGGATCTTATCTGGACTGGAAGTACAGGCAGATCCTTTTCTCTGATTGAGTGTTTGGTGCAAAACAATAATGTACTTTGTTCAATTACATGGTAGATTCCTTTGCATGATAAGAAGGCTCTTTGTGTAATGTAGACTCAAATTATTATTTACGGGGAAAACATGTATTTGGTTGAATGTACTGAAAAGCAGACTTTGGCTGACTGTATATCAATTATCATAACCATTGGCCAAAAACATTTTCCAGCCTAAATAGTTATCTTGTGTTAGTTAACAGTTTATAGCTTACTGCACTTGATTCAGTAATATTATTATGAAGAACCTCTGGTGTAAATTGTCACAATAGCTCTGTGTGCTGGCATTTACATGACACCATACACAGGTTTGTCTAATCCTTCAATAGAGTCATTGGATGCTTGCATTGTTGAAGAGAATTTTGGGCTGTTAGAATATGTATTGTATTTGTCAAGGTTTAAATTTTCAGGCGTGAATTGAAGAGCATACTCCACGTGCGTAAGCGCACATGGTCGCTCTGTTTACAAACACTACCTCACAACCCAGTCACGGGGTTAGATGGAGAAGTGTACTTACACCAGCCAAGAAGGTCACTGGAAAGCACGGCTATTGACTACGCCAATTTAGACCCTTTCCAGAACATTTGTATTCAAAAGACTTTAGCTAAGTTAAATTTGTGGCCACCTTCATTTCCCTGAAAGGACTTGGCTGAATATATTTGTAAAACTCAGTGAATCACTAAAGAAGTACTGATTGGTACCTTCCTTCTGAGTAAAGCTAATGTTAATTTTTCCTTTAAGGTGAACAAAGTGATGATGTTATGAATGTGATTTTCAGCAGGTTTTCTCTCCAGTTCCAGCAGTGTGAATTCAGAGAAAATCTGGTTGGTTACAGCAGAGGCGTTGGTGGCTCATAACAGAAATGTTTGATGGGTTTCCCCTCAGAATCATATGCCACATGCTAATTTCGAAAAACTGTGATGTCAGGTTGGGTTTATAGGGGGATTTTGCCTATGTTAGAACTGCTCAGAAGTATGTCTGCCAAGAAGAGGTCTGTTGCATGTGTCTATGAAACCTTTTGTGTGTGTAAGTGGGGGTGCACACATTCAATACTAGCAGACACACTAATCACAACCAGGCTGCTTACAAGCCCAACAGCCTCGGTGCAACAAGGCCACAATCCTTCTTATAAAATACTTCATAGACATATTTTCAATTAGCTGAAAAATGAAAAAGAGAGAAAGGGGTGTAAGATTCACATGTATATTCACTGGTTGGCAAACCAAAATTCACCTTGTTGACAGCATATTTACCACAGAGACAGCTGGACCTCAATGTCATTCAAGACTATAAACTACCCATAAGCCTTGGTTGACATTTCAAGAGGTTAAAGACCAGCATGGGTTGATCTGAAATTTGGGTAAGAGAGAGGGTGTCTCAAAATGATTAATTACTTTTCATGTGGTTTTTGTTTCAGAGACCATTGCTGTGCATTGCATTTCCCCCCAGAAAGTAATGCTATATCAGCAGTCTCTGAAGTTTGGTGAAAAATAAATAGGAAGATATTACAAGCCAACATGATGTGTAAAATGCACACTCTGTCAGGAGATTTTGGGTGAAACCTTTTCCTGGAAAATTACATGGGGAATAATGCCTTGCAATTCCCAGGACTTAAACAATCCAAAGGCAACAATGGCAAGGTAAAAAAAAAAAGAATAATTTAAAAAAAAAATTTAAATTTCTATGGAAAGGAAAGATGAAGAATGAGCAATGGGATGAATCAAGAAACATTTTACAAAAAAAATGCAGTTATTAATGTATTAATTTATGATTAAATATTCAGTTGGATTCTTGTTAGAAAAAAAACAGCTATGACAACAACTATTGTATAATGTAAGTATCTTCAAGGAAGTCTCATAGCATTACTCTAGACCAGGGGTCATCAAACTCATCAAAACCGGAGTCCTGCAGAGTTTTGCTCCAACTTTCCTCAACACACCTGCCTGGAAGTGGAGTATACCTAATAAGACCTTGATTAGGTGCTTCGGGTGTGTTTGATTAGGGTTGGAGCTAAACTCTGCAGGACACCGGCCCTCCAGGACTGAGTTTGTTTACCCCTTCTCTAGACTTTTAACCTGAACCAACAAAATGCTGGTATTTTGACATGCTTACCTTGCTTGGTTCAGATGATTATTTTAAAGCTTTATTCATTATACAGTATTGCTATCATTCTATTATGTAGATGCATTTAAAGCCCTATTTGAGACAGCAAAAAGATTTTGTTGTGTCAGTATGCGATATCACAGCTTTGGACCCTTAAAGTGCCCCTAAAAATCAAAATTAAAGTTTTTTGGGTGGTAGTATCAGTATGTTAATCTTAAGGTTATCTGTAAGCCAGTGTGCTCCAAAACAGTGACAACATTTGCATTTAGAAGATATGAGTCAGGTAATCAAAAAAGTCTGCTTTATGTGGTAACAAACGTTATTTAATATGACTGAATAAACCTGAACACTTAAGGTTATACCATATAAATATTGTAATGGTTTAGAGTAGTAGATCTTAAAGGGATAGTTTACCCAAAAATGAAAACTTGATGTTTATCTGCTTAACTCCGTTTCAGTCTGTCAGTCATATAATGCAAGTGGGACTCATGGCTTTGAGAGTAAAAAAAACAATAAACTGATGTGTAAAGAGACTAAATGAACGGTCTGTGAAAAAAAACTGCTCTGATTCACCTCAATGTCCAAATGTCCTGAGAGCGTTCACAACAGCCGTCGCTGGACACATTGTCATCTTGCTTTATGGCAGATCGCACACTTATATGTGCATTACTGCCACCTGTCTCTCAGATGGACTATCTGCAATTTCAATTATCTCAATATAAATACTGTTCAGTATTTTTGCACAGACCAAAATGAAGTGTCTTTATAAATGTATCATCGCAACGCATATATGGGTTTAATTTAGTTTTCACAGTGTGTGTTTTGTTTACTCTCAAAGCTGTGAGTATAATTGTTTTCCATTATATGACTGACAGACTACGACTGGTTTGAGTTAAAAATCTTTGTTTGTGTTCTACTGAAGAAGTCACCTACATCTTGAATGCCCTGGGGGTACAGAGAAAAACATCAAATTAAAATTTCTGGGTAAACTATCCCTTTTAAGCTTAATATTGCACATTTTAAAAGAATAACACCAAAATGAAGTAAGTGCATGGAGAACAAGCAAAGGTCTGAGAGTGAGGATTTTTGAAACCACCTGTGTTACTTTAGACACATTGTTATTTACACAAACAAACGGATTGACCTGAGAGGTTGAAGAAAAAACTGTGATTCTCAGTAATTATTTGCTAAGAGTCTGCTAAATCATACTGACCATGCAACTTTCAAGGCTGGAATATAACTGGATTAATTTTCAAGTTAGTTGTCTGTTGTGTGACTGCTAAAGTCTTAAATGAAGAACTAAATGAAGTCCTAGGTAGTATTTTTTTTTTCTTGCAGTGAAGCAATAGGGAAAGCCATGAACTCAAAGCAAATAGGAAATTTATTTTCTTTACTACATCAAGCTTTACAGTTCATAAATGCACCAAGCAGCAAAGACATAATAGTTAATTTCATGATAAACATGTATGATTATGAATAAAAATTGTCCCTTCACATTTCGAAGTATCCCAGCTGAATTTATATAAATCAAACTTAGTTTATCTTGTGACATAGTTATAATCTATAGGTACATATCCATCAATCAGAGCTCACTGTAATTAAAAGATTAGGCAGAAATTCTATGAGAAATCTGTACAGCAACTAGTGATTACATGTTTCCGATTTACTACAAATAAGAAATAAAATAATTAAAAAAAGAAAATAAAGAAATTGACAGCTGTGGTTTCCAGATATTTACTGTAAAAATATGGTAACAAGATTTTGCGTTGTTTTTCTTTTTCATTACTTGATCTTTTTCATCCTTTTAACATACTGAAAAAACAGGTGAAAAAAAAACAAAGGTGCACAGTGTCATACACAAACAAAACAAATACATACTGTATATACAGTGCCCTCCTGTGCAGATATGAGAATTACATTCAAAGTGAAGAGATAGCTATTGCTTCTCAGCTTTCAAGTCATGGAAGTAAATAAAACTCTGTCACATACCCATAAAAGAGAGCTGATCCCACCAGAATCAATGTGGTCAGCACGTTCACTCTTTTGCATTTTCTCTATCTCTGTCCCTCTTTATCTGTGTCAGTCATTCATGCTCAGTTAATGTTTAGAGCAGATGGCCATGCAGCACCAATATAATGATCACCATGGCTACCACACTCTCTGAAAGAAATTTGCTTTGCCCTGAGCACAGTTCATCAAATTAGTCAGATATATTGACTGATGCAGACAAAAAGAACCAGGGAGGGGGTAGTTTTGGATGGAGAAAGAAAGAAGTTGAGAGGACTTTATTTTGGAAGCATATTTTGGGGAAGATAGGTTATTGTATGACAATGTGCATAATTACACATTAATTAAACTGTAGTAATCTATGGCTGCATTTACTGTTCTTACTAACAGAGTTTGACTCTGAAGCAAAGGGTCAGCAGGTTCAGTCTGCTTTGTTATAATATTGGTTACATAACCAATGCTGAGTTAATTAACATCCAATCTTCTCAATCGCCACCACAGGTAAGGAAAGAGGCAGTGTAGATGTAAATGAATAATTATGGATAACCAAACTAAGTACTAGATAGATAGATAGATAGATAGATAGATAGATAGATAGATAGATAGATAGATAGAGTACAAGTCAATAACATATTTTTCTGTCTAAATTCTGTCATGTCAACTTGAATATTTACAGCTAGATTTTCATTCTTGCTGGGCTGAATAGTTAACACAACATAATCATTGGTTGTATCAATGCAGGTCATACAAAGGCTGTTTAGAGTGAACAAGACCACAAAGACTTGATTGCAAATAGCAGAGCCACATCTGCCTTCTATTAGAAACAAAGGACAATGGCAGGTCCGAGACAGACCTGACTCTTCAGAGGGGACCTAGCTGTGAGTGAAATTACAAACAGAAGTGTATATCTGCTCAGCTTTTGAAGTAATCTACCTCTATTCAAATCCTCTCCCACAAAGAGGATTTGAAATGTCATTGGGGATGAACAAAGCGTGCAGACAAGGAAAAATTAAGCCACTTTAAAAGCATACAACAACTTCTACTATTTAATTTTGTTGTTTTAAGAAGACTAAAACCAGAATGTGATACATGCAATCAAAACATCATAAAACTAAACTCACAGTGCTCTTCCAAAACTTGGAGGTATGTTTTATAGCTTCCCCCGTACACATGCTGACTCTATAAATACCCGTTCATTTCAAAGGGGTTCTTTCCTCTTTGTTTCCTTTCTTATGCTTATGTCTTGCTTCTTACTGAAAATGACAAAATGTCAAGGATGGTGTTTGCAGCATTAAAGCTCAGGCTGTGGAGTTCAGATCTCAAGCTAGAAAAATGTCTCCTGAGTCATAGTGTTGATGTGTTGAATGGAGTGAGATTGCAGTTTTTACCCCTGAAACACATACAGTGCACACATACGCCCACACACACACTCCAAAGGAAGCATAACACTTAAAAGGAAAGATACACTGGTTCTGATTATGTTAAGTGGCTTGTGGCTTCTTTTGTTAATCTCTTTATAGCAACTTGGAAAGCATGTTTTCAAGTCAAAGTTGGTAAGTTCTATTCAAAATTTTAAATAAATGCCAACAAAAGTTGACTGTGAAAGCTGACATTCTTGCTGAGCTTGTTTCCTTTTCTGTATGTCAGGGAGAAAAAAGGTACAGTTAACGCTCAAAGGAGAAGTGCAAGAAGTTAACGCTCAAAGGAGAAGTGCAAGAAGGACACTTTCACAGCCATGTATGCGTGACATTTAAAGCACACTTGCACATGAGCTGTATGATCAAATTACAGTGGGAGGAGCCAAGGGATGAAGTTTCACTCAAAAGCACAACTGCTGTCAAACACCTATCGGGAATATGTTTACAAAAGCGAAGATGAACAACATGCTACAAAATGTTATCTATTTCAGTACTGGTGTAGCCAAGCAAGCTATGTTTTAAAACCTAAAAAAAAGAAAAGGGAAAGAAAACGGGGGTTAGTTCTTTGGCTATTCATGCACTGATTGTTTAACCTACTCTGTAGCTTCAAAAATTACCTCATTCATGTCTGTTTTCTTAATACTTTGAAAAACAACCAGAACTGTGCAGGAGCTTAATGTTTTATACAAATATATATATATATAATTATTATTATTACATGTTCTTGATATACATTCTATATTATTCAAATAAATATGGGTTTTAATATGACACATTTAGCATATTTTTAATAGCTAAGACCAAAAGCTAATCCTTTATTTATTTGATTGTCTGTTTCACATTGAGAACTAGAAGTTTTTTGTCATGACATGGAAACAATGACATTATGTGGACCGCATATATAGTAACCTCAAACATATTTTTAAGCAAAATAAATATATTAATGATTCACTATTGTTAGAGTGTGAACCATGAAAGACACTGAATGTCACTTCCCACTGACCTACTGTATATTTAGACAGCAACCCTGAGGCTAAGGAACAGTTAAATCACTTAACAATAAATACTATTGCTGTGGTAGCTGTGTGCTTTTGGTTTAGCATGCAAAGCACTGATCAGTTGTATACATTTATTTTGTAAAATGAGACATCACAATAGCTGAAAGGTTTTGAGAGATAATTATAAATATACACACAGAGAGACTGAGAATCTGAAAGGAAGGAAACTCAAAAAACAGGACAGACAACAAACTGAACAAATTCAAAGCCACTCCCAGTTGTTAAGAGAAGAAGATATTTAAGATAAAGAAATGTTTAAATAGTTTGTTTTTATAGTATGCAAGGACTCACTGAGACACTAAGGATTGTCCACAAAAACATATTTAAATAAATAATTAAAATAAAAAAGGGCATTAATCTTCCAGCTTTAATTACTTGTGTTGACACAGCTAATAGAAACCCACTGTCTAAAATATATATAACACAGCCTTCAGCTGAGATCTCGTGCTTTGTCATTCCTGCTCTGAGAGATTTTTCTCTTTTTTGTGTGCTGTTTTCAGTGTGGGTTTATCCTACTGTGTCAAGCTGTTTGCCTTTCTCATGTGTTGGGAAACCCTGAAATGGCTCCGGAATGGAGTATTTAAGTTTCTCTGTAGTACACATGCAGGCTCTAAACCAATCACAATCTCCGCTTTCCAGAAATTATAATACATGCCATTTTAAAATGTGCTAAACATTTTATTATGATTATTTGATTGATATATATCACAGGGGCGGGAGAATTATTATTAACAGTTTTTTATAAACAACATCAGAAATACTAAAGACTTACATGGTATTACTAAATTTCATGATGCAACTAAAATTCCTTCATCAACTTAGATGACATAGACATAGTTACAGACCCATACAGTAATGCACATATTTTTGTAATTTCTAAGACTGATAATAGACTATTTCAAATTATGATTTTTCATGCTCATGCTCATATTTATTTTGCCCTTATGACTCCACATGCCAATAGTGCCAGGTTTCCCCTGCTTAAAAATATCCCACTTCTACCGTCCTTTTCTTCTAACATTCTGGACTCAAACCGACAGACATTCCACAAAGAATCTTTTACATATTAAATCTCCTACATGCCCATTCTTTCTGTATGGCTCTGTATATTTAGTTGCAAGGAATAAATCTACAATTTAATCTAAGATACTTTGTCCTTTCTAGTTTAATTTTTCATAGAAGGTACAGTGAATCTTACATTTAATTCAATGTCACTTGATAAATGCAGTACTAATAACATAACAAAAAAAAATTGACATGTACAGAGCATTGGAAAGCATTCTGCCTTGTTAAAATATAGGGCATTGTTTATGTCTAATCCTTTTTTTTCATATCTCTTAACAAAAAGAAAAAAGAAGCCATTTGGTGTCTGCAATACACAACACTTAGTTTATTAATTTTGACTGTATGGGAAAATGGAAAGAATGCAAAGTATGACTATTTATGAGCTACTCCGGTGATCATGTCTGCTTTAAAACAGGAGAGCCTGACTTGAGGAGGGAAACATTTCAAATTCTTTTCTAAGCACATCTTTAGGGAATTTCTGTTTTAATTATCTTACATTTTTTTACAGTCCAGATCACCAATCCTTTAGTAATTAGTCATTTTCCATGTCTTCCATGTAGGACGCAGAGAGGGCAGCCTTGTGAATGGACCCTGAGCAGACCAGATGGAAACAGAAAAGACCAGCCATGAGACGGAAAAAAGTCTGATACTTTCACAAATTACTGCCACTCAGCAGACAGACCCTCTTCTCACCAAGCGCCAAAATGGAGAGCCGTCTCAGCAGTTCAATGGGGACACTAATTGGAGCCATTTCAAGTCCAACACAGTAGTTTACCCAATAAAAAGTCAACAGGAGAATTGTTCTGGGCCTGGTAATATGCAGGGGATATTGGATCAAAGCATGTATGAGATGAATGGACAGATGAAACATGCTCTTAGTGAACAGACATTTTTAGATTTTCACCAGCCAATAAAATTCTGCACTGATTCAGAGGTGAATGGAAATGAGGATCTGAGGCTTTGGGATAATAGGGATTCGGGAATGGAGAAACGTTTAGAAGGATTCCCTAAGCACAGCAAGCCAGGGAATTTTGAGATAAAACATAGTAAAATAAACTGTAACTTTCCCAATGGGGATTTATTCTTACTGTCAAGGAACAAGCAAGTCCCAATGCCCAATGGTGCTACAACAAGTCCACCCTCAGTAAAGCGTACAACTGGTGACCTCTTAGAGAAAACTTTGTCTCAGTATTACCCAGAGCATGTTTCCATCGCACCTCAAACCAACTCATCTCAAGTAGATCAGGTCACCAGCAACCTGCCGGAGCAGGAAAGTCCTTCACCTTCATTAACCTCAGGTTTTCCTATTTCACCCCAAACATCTGCCTCCGAGCCACTTGCCAAGGCAACCCCAGAAGTACAAGGCAGCAATGGCTACAATCCAGAATTCACAGAGAATGGATACTCTAGTTTTGTAGCCAAGCAAAAGAAGCCTCCTTATCCTCTCTCTGGCCTGCCAGATATTGGAACACAGTTGCAGAGTCAGGAACCTTCAGAGTCCAATGTGCCATCACAAACAGGCATCAATGGTTACTCACAGATTCAAGAAGGTAGAGAAAGTCTTTTGAATGACTCTAATTGTTTAAGCAAGTCCAACAAAGATTTTAGCCCTGAATCTTACATACTGCCCCCAGTGATGGGAGGAGCACCATCACAAAACACTCAGAATCTACAGATTAAGGAGCTACAGAAGCAATCAACTGATGAAAGCCTCCATGGAAACAGAGACTTTTCCTTGCCACAGCAACAGATTCTTGAGCCACATATATTAGATGGCAGGTTGACCTCCCAAGCCTGTACATCAGCTTCTCACAATCAACAAAGTGAGCAGAAAAATAAGCCTAAACCAGAGCAGGAAAAGACTACATCAAAGAATACAGATCAATCATCCCAGATGGAATGGATAGATTTAAACTCAGCTTCAGCACCACAGCCATCTACTGACCACCCCCAGATGTGGGATTTTTTCCTTCCACAGACCCACATCCAGAAGCATACAGACACAGAGAGCCAAAGTCATTGTATAAATAACTTTCGTACTCAAAATTTCAGTAATCCCAGTTGTCCCTCATATGAAAATAAGGTAACACAAGATAGTTACAAAAACTCCCTACCTCCTACACAGTTCCCCCACAATTCTGCTCCTGAATGTCAACACAACAGTTCTGGTATGCATCATAGTAACATGCAATTTAACAAACACACATCCCAGCAATTGTGCAAAAATGATCAAGACCAGATTCAATCACAATCACAGAGCTTCCTTTCTCAGCCACCACCTGCTGAGCCTCATCAGCAAGACAACAACACATTTCCCCATCAGCTCCCTCAGGACAGACAGAATATGCAAGCAGCTCCACAATCACAAGATGTTTCCAACAGCCAGGTAGATGCACCACCCTCGAAAAGGCTTAAAACGGAGGGATGCCTTCATTCAGAATCCCAGAAGATATGTCTAGGTAAAGAAACACCAGCACAAACACTGTCTAGTCCAACTATAAGAGAAAACTGTACATTCCCAGATTTTCCTAAGTCAAATCTACAATTCTTGACTAAAGAAGCCGAAGCTCTGACAGAAAGAAAACTCCAGCAGAACATGCAGTACTCTCAGAACACCAGTAAACAACATCCAAACTACCAGCAACCTCTCCAACACAGGGTACATAATAATTTGGAATTTGCTCAATCTCCGATTTCTCAATCACAATTGTCACAGGTTTCTAATAATCTTCAGATAACTGCTCAAACATTTACCCAAGCTGAATTCCAAGAACCCTTTGGTCAAATCCAGAGAGAGGCTCTCCTAAGTCAAGGTGCTCAAGGAGATTTGCAGAGACACGCAGCCTTGAGAATGCACCTTCTGCAGAGGCGGCAGGGCCCCAACAGCATCAGGCCAAGTATGCCAGCCATAAAAACTGAAAACTGCTCAGGTTTAGAAACCTCAGCTCGACTTCCACCTATCGAAGTACAACAGCAAAGTCAAGACAAAGTCATGCCAGTGGTGGTAAAGCAGGAGCATCCTTCTTTGTCTTGTGAACAAAGCCAGCAGAGAAGTATTCTAGCTACCATGGAACAACAGTTAAAACAGTATCAGCTCTCACCCGTGTTTGAAAGAAAGACTTTGGTCAACAAGTCACCCAATAAGGTGAAGGTAGAGATGGCTGGGGCTGTGACTGTGCTCTCAACCAGTGCTGAGGGAAATATCAAGGAACAGTGCAAACTACAAAACTTCACCCCCCCTAAAAAGATTGAACCTGGGTTACAAACCTTTTTGGAGTCACCCTTGAAGATGCTTGATACACCAATAAAAAACTTGCTGGATACACCTTTGAAGACACAGTATGATATTTCATCATGCCATTGTGTTGGTAAGAGGTTTAACACAGCTACATTTTTATTCCAGTTTTTAAACACTTTTTTGTTATTTATACATTAAAACTGCACACCTGAAAAGACCTCTTAAAAGTAATACTTAATGTTAATAGTATAATGCTTTATCTCTTGTTGTTATTAATTACATTAGATCGCTTATTAGTGAACATCTAACAAAAATACACAATACTTTTCTCTTATTCTTTAATTCACAGATCAAATCAGTGAAAGGGATGAAGGCCCATATTATACTCACTTGGGATCAGCACCAAATGTTGCAGGCATCCGCAAAATTATGGAGGAAAGGTATAATATAATGAACAATAATTATATTATGAACTAAAATACCATATATTATATTTCTACCTTTCTCTTTGGCAGATCTGGATTGACTGGAAGCGCCATTAGGATTGAAAAAGTTGTGTATACAGGAAAGGAAGGGAAGAGCGGACAGGGTTGTCCCATTGCTAAATGGGTAAAGACTATTTATTTTCATCCTGTGTGTTCTTTGTGTGTTAAATTTTAAAGCATGCTTGTTGGTTTTCTTATCAACAGCGCCCCCTTTGGAAAACACGATTACTTAACAGATGTCTCAGACTGATTCCTGTATATTTTCTAAATATTTGTGTACATGTGCACTGTGTTGTGTAGGTAATACGGAGGGCAAATGTAGATGAGAAACTCCTGGTCTTGGTACGAGAGCGGGCTGGTCATTCATGTGAGACATCCTGTATAGTAGTCGTCATCCTAATTTGGGAAGGCATATCAATCAACCTGGCTGACAGTCTCTACTCAGAACTCAGTGACACTCTAACAAAACATGGTGCCCTAACAAACCGCAGATGTGCTCTAAATGAGGAGTAAGGACAAATGTTTATTTCTGCTTTCTCATAAATACTGTGAACACTCAGTAACCAAAACTCAATTTATCAATTCACAATTAATCCAAATTGATAATCTGAGATCTTTGTATTACTACGTATGTATCTAACCACTTTCTGCTAAACATGATAGTAAGGTATACTTATGTTGTTGGTTAAATTATGTTTAATAGCTTTAACAAAACATAAAATCCTATACAATCAAAGGTACATTTACAATGTGCTTCTGTTATTGTCTTTAGGAGAACATGTGCATGTCAGGGTTTTGAAGCTGAAGCTTGTGGAGCTTCTTTCTCCTTTGGTTGCTCATGGAGTATGTACTATAATGGCTGCAAATTTGCTAGGAGTAAAATCCCTCGAAAGTTTAAACTACTTGGGGATGATCCCAAGGAGGTGAGATGCTCCCAAACAAACTGAATTACATATAAATTTAGGGCATACAAAATTAACATAAGTATTTTTATTCCTTAACAGGAAGAGAAACTGGAACAAAATCTTCAGAGTCTTGCAACCATAATTGCCCCAACATATAAAAAGATGGCGCCCGATGCATACAGCAATCAGGTATATATATATATAGATATATATATATATATAGATAGATAGATAGATCTCTGCTTCAGGTCTTATACTACTATCAAGCATACATAGGATTTTTGAGTTTCCTGAGAAAGTGGAATAATAAGCTGCGGTGATGTTGTAACATTTTAATAGTCATAAGTCATAGCAAAAGTGGATGTGCTGAGGAGCACAGAAAAAAAGCAACTAAAATTTTAAATTAAAATTTAACATTTCTAAATCTACTTTTGTTTGACAGGTAGAGCACGAACACAGAGCTCCTGATTGCCGTCTGGGTCTAAAAGAAGGACGACCATTTTCTGGAGTTACAGCCTGTCTAGACTTCTGTGCCCATGCCCACAGAGACCTTCATAACATGCTGGGGGGCAGTACTGTGGTAAGAATTAAATGCTTAAAATAGATAATAGTAATCAGAATAATAATAAGAGTAGTAAAAATGCATTTACTAAAACAAATGTTTTTTTTATTAACCCATACAAATAATTTACACTATATATACACTTATATAACTTATAGTTGAAAAACTAAAGATGGCTAAAACAAGGTAGTGTATACAATATTAAAAATTCCAAACATTCCTCTCTACCTCTGTGTTAGGTTTGCACACTAACACGAGAGGACAATCGTGAGATTGGAAAAATTCCTGAGGATGAGCAGCTACATGTGCTTCCCTTGTACAAAGCCTCGTCCACTGATGAGTTTGGCAGTGCTGAGGCTCAGCTGGAGAAGACTAAGACTGGTGCTATTCAGGTGCTCAGTGCCTTTCGTAGACAGGTGCGTATGCTACCAGAGCCTGCCAAGTCTTGCCGGCAGAAGAAGCTGGATGCCAAGAGAGCTTCAGCTAACAAACCAAACAACTCTAACACACCTAACTCCAAAATGGACAACACCCAGCAAGCAAAGCAGAAACAGGCTGCTAATGAGAACCTAGGCCAGAACACAACTGCAACAGGTACAGAAGCAAAGCTTTATTCATTTATACATAGTTTATTTGGGGAAAATAAACTGAATAATGTAACCAAGTAATTGAGCAGATTGCAAGTGTTTATCAATATTACAACTGAAAGCTTGTCTAATTGCATTTTTTTCCAGGCCCAGGAAATGTGAGAACAAATCTGGACTCTGTGCATCTTCCACATCCTCATGCCGCCCATCAGCCTCAGCAGCAGCAAGCACAACCCAATCATAACCCCTCTTACACTGTCCCACCATTCCCTAGATTCTCAAATGCATCAGGAACCTTCTTAAACAGCTCTAAATCTGCAACCCAATCTTCTGCCGTTCCTTATCCCCCTCCTTTGCGTGCACCCAACACTTATATTAATGTGTCTAATGCACCCACCCCATATCCGAGGTCTCTTACACCCAACCCTCTCTACACTGGTTACCAATGTAATGGAGGACTCCCCATGGACAACTACCACCCTTACTACTCTTCCAATCTAAAGCATCCAGATATGTATCACCCCCAAAGAAATCCACTGTACTCTGAACAGCAGTACAATGCACCTCAACATTACGGGGTAAACTACTCACCACACTATGGAGAGCCTAGCTTGCAAGCCAATGGTTATGGCACCTGTAACACGAAACCTGGGATGCACTCCATGGGACGCTACCCAGGTTATGGTCCTAATATGACACCTGATGCTTTCAGGCCTCCCTCAGCCCATCTACATTTGGATTATGCAACTATGGGCAAAAGCAACCAGTTTGAAGTGTACCCCAAGCCTCATATGTCTCAGAATCCCCAGATGTTTCCCCCAAATCTAAATACATTAAGTATGCAAAATAAAAAAGATATAGAGATAAACATGCATGGAGCAAATGGTATCTCTCAGGTGTTTCCTCCTTTGGTTACTGATTGCTTCAACCCAATCCAACCTCAAGGTTTGAGGCTTTCCAGTGAAAATGCCCTTAACCCCATAGTCAAACAGGAACCCCTTACCCAGACCTCAGAACAAAAAGAAAAGGAGGATGTGTGGTCTGACAGTGAGCACAACTTCCTTGACCCTGAAATTGGAGGAGTGGCAGTGGCACCTAGTCATGGGTCAATCATTATTGAGTGTGCCAAGCGGGAGCTCCATGCTACTACACCACTCAAGAAGCCTGACCGCAACCATCCCACCCGTATCTCTTTAGTGTTTTACCAGCACAAGAATTTGAATGAGGCAAAACATGGGCTGGCTCTGTGGGAAGCAAAGATGGCAGAGAAGGCCAGAGAGAAAGAGGAGGATGCTGAGAAGCACGGAACTGAAAATACATCCAGCAGGAGCAGTGGAAAGAAGGCGAAAAGAGAACATTCGGAACCTTCTGAACCTTCAGAGCCTCCATATAAGCAGTTCCTTCTAATGCTTAATGAGCGGTCATCATCCTGCACTACCAATACATATGTAAGCACAGCTCCCTATGCCTTCACCAAGGTGACTGGGCCTTACAATCAATTTCTGTGAAAACATCCATAGGTCCAGAGCATCCAGAGTAAGAGTGGCATCAGACAAATTAAATGGTGCTACAATATAGTGTTGCAGACCTCTGTGCCACTGTTTGTGTGAAGATATTAACAGTAGATTCAGATTCAGTATCCTACTAAATAGAAAGACATCTGCATCCGTGGGTTTTTCATGCTCTTAAGAAGTCAAGCTTTACTGTTTAATCAATTGGAAATATTTATTTATTATTTAATTACTCTGATGATAACACACTGTTTTTCATTCATGGTGCTTGGAGTCCAACAAATCAGGACATATTACTGGGAAAAAAATACTCATGTTTGGTGACTTTTGTGGCTATTCACTTTTTATGGTGCTAGGGAGTGTTTTGAATGCAAATGTGTTTTCAAATGCCTTTCTTTAACAACACACATCAAAACACCTTGTATAATATTTTTAAGTGATACACAGTAACTATTTTGATTGAGCAATTAAGAAAATGTTTTGCTTAGTGTTTTAGAAGCACTTTTTAATAATAGTGAGGGATTTTACTTTATGCCCTCCAATCTGCCATTTTACTTTCAGAATGCAAAACAATAATGATGAACTCCATGGTGCATAGTCAGTTATCAGCCTTTTAAAGAATTTCTCTGGTGCTTACAGTTTCAGAAATCCTTTATACTTACTGTATAGTGAGCCACTGATGGTCAATTTTTTAAGAGTAATGTTCTGAATATGATTCACTAAAACTGTGACAATTCAGAACACTGAATACAGATACTTGGAGTCAAGAAAATGGTCAATACTAGGTCATTAAATCATGTTTTAAGGAACACATAACAGGGTTACCTTTGCATCAATGTCACTGTTTCAATGGCAGCTGGCTTGGCTTGCTGTGGCAATTATTACATAATGCAACTTAAGCTGTTTAAAAAAAAGAGTCGAGATTTGTACAGTAAATTATTATTATTATTATTTTCGAATGTATGCTTAGATAATAGTTTAGTAAAAATGAGTACTATTACTTTGGGTTTGAACTGATCTTATTTCAAATGGTGCTACTTGACCTGCTATTCATATAATGTGAGAATTTCTAAGGGTGTTGAGAAGGCTTATGAATGATGTAGAAAAACCTACTTATCATATACCTCAGAACTAGTTTGGCAATAGAATTATAATACCAAGGTGTTTCTGTTCTTTTATTTCCAAACACTTTGTAGCAAATATAACACAGACCTTAAGGCCATCATTGATGCTTAAGTTCATTTCTTACTTTCTTCATACTTGATCTATTAGAAAGTATTACTTGAACCTAAAGTTTCAATGGAGTTGCAAAATCAGGGATATTTCAGCTCATTTCTGTGCATAAACATCACTTGTGTTCATGTTGTCTTTAAATCAGGTTTGAGCCTTTGCATTTTAAATTGATTGCAATTTTTTGTATATACTATAAACATATCTAACTTTTGTTATAAAACTAAAATAATCTAAATTTGTGTACTGTTGAAGCAGATTGCTGATAAACTTTTCAAGTGGTAATTTGAACATATTTTAACATGCACTGATTTAATTAAAGGGAAATTGTCACAACATATATAAAGCAATGAATTTGCTGTTTACTGAAAGGTAAGACCAAGTCAGTTAAACGATTGTGTGCACATTAGCTGCACATGTATACTTTGAGGCTAAATGTATTTACAACCACTAAACATGGTAATGCCTCTTACACAACCCTGTCCACGGAATCAAATTACAAAAGTGACGAATAATTGGTAATGAATTATATAAAACTCATTCCACTTTAACAAAAATTAAAGCACTTCATTTATTAGTTTTTTGGTTTTTTTTAAGAATACAAGAAATATGTAAATTCAAAATAGGTAGATTTTTGTAAATTAAATAGATTATGACACATTGTATATACCACATATTTGCATTGCAGATGTTATGTACAAAGTTTAAGTTAACATGTTAAAAGTAACTTCACTCCACACCTATAATAACGCATACATTTTGCCCCTGAAATCTTTGTCTTGTCTGTATTCAGGTCACTTTTTTTTTTTTTTGAATACAACAGCAAAGTTTACAATGTTTTTTTTTTTTAGAAATCACTTTAATGTACTGACTAGTTATGAAAGAAACTTCCCATTTTGTAGTTTAAATGAGTTCTTAAATTTCTGTGTACAGAACCCAGCTTGAGTAGCAGGTTGTGTATGAAGCAAAAGTAAGTGGTGGTTAAAATTTAGTGAGTGACAATAGCCATACTTGAAGATGCTTCGGAGAGTTTCTGAATGGAGTCAACTTTTACTTGAATGACTTTCTGACTTCAACTAACGGACTGGGGTGCACAACTTTTACATTAAGCTAGCCGTCTATGTACACCTGTTGGTATTTTTCCATTAGACACTAAAGGTTTAAATGTGTTATTTTCTGCCTTTTTGTATTGCTTCCCCTTTTTCCTTTCAAATTTGTAATGTTTAAAACAATGAATTAAGAATGGCTTTGAATACTGTATGTATAATGTACTGAAGAACTGAATGCAGTTTATTTGAAAGCTGTTTGTTATGATTTGTTATCATTCCTAATTGCTGAAATGTGGGTTTTTTCAATAAAAACTATATTTATTTCATGAATTTACTGTAAATTGGGCAACTTCATATTTATAATTTTGACTCCATTAATGATTAAATAAATCAAACATATAACATTGTTTTATTCATAATTTGCAAATTGTACAATTACAAACAATGCTTACAAAAATATTTGACCCTTGGCAGCTAAGTTTTATTTCTTTAACACTTTGATTTTATTATTTATTTATTTTTTGTATTTCATTATTTTAGATTACTAACAAAATGAAGTCCAAAGGTGTGAATATTTTTTTCTAATTCTAATTAGAATACATTAAAACACAATTCATCTTTCAGTGAATTGATAAAGTAATTAAGTTTTTTTGTTTTTTAAAGAAATGGTTCACCCAAAAATAAAAAAAATGTATTTATCAGCTTACCCCCAGGGCATCCAAAATGTAGGTGACAGTTTTTTTAGTAGAATACAAACAAAAAATTTTAACTCAAACCATTGCAGTCTGTCAGTCATATAAAAAGGAAGTCAGTGGCAATCAAACATTCCAAAGCTTTGAGTCAAAAAAAACATACAGATGAAACTAAATTAAACTGTGGCTGACCATTGAGGTGTTACGACATGAAATGGTCTATGCAGTTTATATTATTTTTTACCCCCTATACACCACAATCTCTGACTGTTCTGAGCTCATTCATAACATCCGGCATGTGATGTGTCAACGTGCTCTGGCACACAGATGTATACACTTATAGCATGTCAGTGTCACGCCCCGGATGTTGTGAATGACTTGAGGAGAGTCGGAGATTGTGGTGTGTAAGAGGTAAAAATTTTTATAAATACTGTTCAGTTTTTTTGCACAGACCAATTGTTTCATGTCTCAACATCTTAATGTATCTCCACGAGCTGCCCTGGGGGTAAGCAGATAAACATAAAATTTTAATTTTTGGGTGAACTATCCCTTTAATGTTGGTAATTACAAACAAAGTTTTCTTAAACTGGTACCTAAGCTTAAACGTGTTCTCTCACTCCTAAATGACTTGTCACAAAAGGTGTATAAACGGGGGGGGGGGGAAACACACATACGAAAATACACTGTAAATTTCACTTAAATTGCACTGAAACGTGCATTTTAAGTACAGAAACATGTTCCCCAATGTCACTGCAAAAATAACTTGATGTGTTTGTGTGCATCGTGTTCTAGTAAATAAAACAATGTTTTTCAAAATAAAACATTAATAAAACAAAACTCTTTGCACCAGGGACATTACTGAACCCATGTACAGTAAATGCATCTTCTGGCCTTTTCTACCTTCTTCTGAGATCACACCGCAGATAGTCTAATGATCTTTCACTTTGAGAAGAAGTGCCATTTGTCCACTGCAAAATAGAAAGAAAGTCAACAAAGTCATGTAACTTGTAAATGTATTAAGAAACATTTAATACAATTTTACCTTCAGATGGTACTGGGAGTGGATCCCCATATTCGGCAGCCTACAACAGCAAAAGAGTATTTGTATTCTGGCTAATGGCAAATATTAGCCTGTACGAAAGGACAAATACTCACTGCTTCCACTACAGTGCAGGCCTCTGCATCACTGCATTTGAACTGGCTCTCACATAAGGAAGTGTTTTGACTAAAAAAAAAAAAAAAAAAAAAAAAAGTGGCAAAAAAAAAATCTAAATGACTAGAAAATATCAAACAATTGAAAATGTAGAAAATGTATTACAGAAAGAAACTCTGCTGTCATTTAACAAATTTAAAATAACAAAATCTAACACTCACCAAACAATTTCATCAACTTTCATCTTTTTTCTCATTACTAATGATTTCCAGTAGCTGTGGGTTGATTTTATGACTTCTATAGCAAAGTCCTAATATGATATCAACAATATTAACATTAGATGATAAATCATTCAATGAATTAACACTTTGCTCTCATAATACACTACCTTATCTTTGAACTGTCCATTAAATGCAAACTGGTTTTCAGGCTTCCCATCTGGCACTTTATATTTTTTAAACCAATCCACAGTAGCCTCAAGGTGACCAGGTTTATTCTTTCTGACATCCTCAATACCTATTAAAGATACACTAATTGAAATTAAAGTCATAAATGCTGATAATAAAACAACAACATAAACATTTAAAAAAAGATTACTTACTGTTAAGGCTTGATGCATCAGGATCCTCTATATTGATGGCTATGAGCTTCCAGTCAGTCTCTCCTTCATCTATCAAAGCCAGAATCCCAAGAACTTTAACCTGAATCACCTGCCCTGTTGCACACACCTGTGACACAGACCCATAACCAATTTGTGTTAGGAAAGAAAGAATAACGTGTTACGCAAAATAATAATGCACTGTCTGAACAATGGGACAGTCAAACTGTCTAAGAGGTATACAAAACAATAAGGATTGACTGAAATGTCATTAACAATCATTTTAAAAAGACAATGAAAATATTGAGTTTTAATGTTTCAGGGAAATACAAAACTGCTAAATGGTGTAAATATTTTTGTCAAATATTATATTTATATCAACAAGTGGTTCCACCCACCTCGGAGCCAATCTCACACACGTCTATTGGGTCATTATCTCCACAGCACATGGTTTCCTTGTCAGTGTGGCCGGGATCTTCCCATGTCTTTAAACGTTGGTTTAAAAATATATATATATATATATATATTGTATTTATATAGTGTGACAGAGGATTAATTATAAAAAAATTACACACACACAAAATGCTAGAATACTGTTCAAATCAGATTGCAGACAGATTTGAAAAACATAGCCACAACCAAACCATGACATCACCTGCGGAAGTGCACCATAGTTCCAAATGTAACCTTTGTGTGGAAAAATATTGGCAACGTATCGTAGCTTGCCTTTCTTCACATCTTGCTTGATTGGGTTTAACGGTTCCTTGGTTGCTATCTGTGGACAAAAAAATAAAAGCAATATACTAAAATAACATACTTTTGCATTGCATTTAGAACAATATCAGAACAAACAATATTTAAAGGATTAACATTTCAATTATTCTCAAAAAGTAATTTTTATGAATGATTTGGTACTTACTGTATAAACCCAAATTCAGTTATATTTACATGGTTAGCTTATGGTATAATTTATAGACTAATTATTTTCAGTTAAACTTTCCTTTTAGCAACTTATTTTTTAATACTGTTTTTTTTATACCATATTTTTTACTATTATGCAAGTATATTAGTTTTTCTATGTAAAACTTCAAATAATAAATAAAACATAAATATAATGAATACATTCAATTATAAATTAATTAGTTTCGTCTGGTCATAGAACCATCCCGCCAACTAAGCCTGGTTTCTCCCATGGTTTTTTTCTCCATTCTGTCACAGATGGGAGTTTTGGTTTCTTGCCTCTGTCTCGCTCAGTTAGGGACACTTAATTCCTAGTAATTATTGTTGGTTTGATTTCCCAGATATTATTTAAACTAAACTGAGCTAGACATTGATGTATCTGAATTCAATACTGAAATGCCTTTAACTGAAAATTAACAGTGTTTAATCTTCACTGACACGCTATTCTCCAAATTTATACTGTTAAGTGCTTTGACACAATCTGTATTGTTAAAAGCACTATATAAATAAAGGTGCCTTGACATGTATTGGCCAAAGTGGCCAACTGATTAACCAATTGCTGGTCATCTTAACCACAGTCAGACACTAGAAAAACTGCTACTATGTATATATACTCACCTCCATCTTAGCATTTGACCAACGAGGTACTTCTACAACCATATTAAACAATATCTGTTAAAGATAGCACAAAATTATTAACATTTTTAATAGCTATTTTGTAAGAATAATATCACAAAATATGAAAAATGAATGGTTACCTCATTTGTTTTAAACTTCTTTGGTGGAACACCACATTCCTGATAAATGAGAAATGTGCCTGTTATCTTGATGTCAATTACAGTAGGTTCTTCAATTAATTATTTGTTTACTATTATCACTGATTTGAAGTACATGATACCAACCTGTTCATCAGTAGCATACAGAGGAATGTCATGGAAAGGGGATATGTACTTTCCATCTGAAGTTTCTGCAAAGCAAATATTACAATCATTCATCCAAATTCAATTCATGTCATTTCAATGTATCAATGAGGTATTCTCTCTTCTGTATGTTTAAATGAGATGCTGTGTTGCTAGACCATGTGTAGTAAGCATAACGTGCGCAAAATACAACGATAAGTCGGCAAATTATATAGTGTAACGTTAATCGTTAGGCATTCAGTTGAGAGTGTCACCGTAAATGCATGCATGTCCAGTCTCTTGCTTATGACGTTCAGAAATATCCCGGTGTTAGAGCGCATAAATCTGCAGCAAGGTATCATATTCTGTCACTAATTATCATTTTATGTCAGAGGTGTGAGCCGTTTGTAATGTTCAGTGATTTTTATGAATGCCATTAAAATCTGAGAAGGGCAAACTTACTCAAGTAAACCCTGTAGTCAGTAGAGTTTGGTCGTCCTCTTAGCTCTGTAAGGTAATGTGACATTTTCCTCAAATAAATGGAAGCAGCTGGAAATAAAGACGTGCTTTTCCGAGAAGACTGTGGAGAGAAGAAGGCAGACGAAAACCTCGTGGCAGTATGAATAACTGAACGCATTATTTACATCGACGAATATTCCTGCTTGCTTTTGAACGTCTCACACATTACGCGTCACAAAATCTCTTTTAGATATTCCATACTGCCACCTATAGCCAGACGGCCGTAATTCACACACGAATTGTCCAAAGTACTCAATAATATCCAAGCAAATATGGGGAACAGTGGATTATCTGCGATAGGGACAATATTTTAAATTTAGGTTAACTTTTCATATGTTTTTATACCTTTCAGTTTTTGTTGTTATTATTTTTGGTAGTTTAAGTAAGGATTATTTTAAAGAAAAAGAACAATTACAAAATAGTCGGCAAATGTAAGGCAGCTGATGAGTGTTCGGTAGGGGGTGCTCTTCGTCTTACTATAGCTGCTAAAAGAAATATTTAAGATAAAAACTCAGTATGTAACTGCATTGCCACAGATTCACCTTTTTGCTTTGTAGTTACATAGACGAATACATAACCTTATACATGCTTAGAAGATGCAAAATAATCAAATGTTTACTTTTTCGATACATTTAAAAGTAAAGCTGACCACAGGCTGAGAAAACTCACTATAAAGGTGGCATTTCAAGTATTCTGAGATCCAGTAGCTCGTATTAACCACAACTGTTGCAGGAAGCATGCATCCTAAAATGCCGAAGAGAACAAACTGGCAAAAATATTGCCATCTGGAAATATTTACATTGTACAAACCAGGAATGATCTCACCAGTTACACAGAGGTAAACTATAAAACCCTGCACATTGACATAAAATGTATTTTAATCTCCCATAATTCACACAAGGTTGTCAATGAGATGATAGAGACTTGTTATTGTACAAAGGTTAAAGGAAACCAAAACCAATCAATACTGTGCAAATATAGTAGCCTATGTCAATTCAAGCCTCAATAAAACTGGGTCCAGGTTGATGTGATAGTGTAACCAGAGGTAATAATGCATCCCACAACACATTTCAGTTAAATAAGAATCCTAAAGTGTGTTTATTAGTGTAAACTGTTTATTATATAAACTAATTAACTACATTTAAACAAATTTGTTCATCTAATTCATACAACATTACCAAGTATTAACATGGCCTGTATAAGAGTTTTCCAGTTTAAATTCAGCAAATTCAGGGAAGTCCTTTGACGTCTGTAATCTGTTTAAGTCAAACTGGGACTTGTGAAGAACATAAAATGTTCATATTAATGAAATACAGGACCAATGTCAACAGTTTCCTTTTTTAGGAGACTTATAAAAGTTCAGACTGTGATCCTCTGATGCTCTTTTCTGCAGCTAAAATTGATCAAAAACATTAACATGTTGACCAGAAAGATAAAAGTGTACCATATAATAAAAAAAATGGAAATAGAAAGAGGTCAGAAGCACTGTATAGAGGTGTAACAATGCATCCAATCTTTACTATTGCAAAAAAGTTTATCAAGCAAATAACAAGTAACAGAAGAGTACTGGTACCACACAGATCAGGAAAAACCAGAGTTCCTTGTTTATTTATTGTGTCATCAGCAGTAAATAAATACATTTTGAAAAAAATAACCCAGTTTTTCACCATCAAAACAGGATAGCACTAGGATTAAACTCATAGACTCAACAACAAACGTGACCCTGGACCACAAAACCAGTCTTAACAGGTATTTGTAGCAATAGGCAAAAATATATTGCATGGGTCATAATTATTCATTTTTCTTTTTGCCCAAACTAACTGATATCTCAACCGTATGGTTGAGCTTACTTTGATAAAGAATAAATCTATCAAAAGGAAGAGTTGAAAGAATATTTTTTTCACAGCTGTATTGCCCCATTTCAGTTTTCATGTGACAGCAGCAGTTTACAAACTTTAGTCGGTCACACAGAAGAATTAATACTTCCGGTCACTCATCACATTAAAGGGTCAAACAAGCAATCAGGGAAGTAAAGATGAAACCATAATGTTGTTGTGAATAGAGTAGGGGTTAAAGAACATAAATATAGCTAAATATATGAGAAATGAACAAATTTTTATTTACCATAACTATCCAAAATCATGCGTCACCATACAGTTGATATGTCTGTAAAAGATATGGTATAACATATGCGAATATATAGTAAGACTGTTATAAAGGCGCATAAATATAATTTTTTATCTTTGTGGACCCCCTAAGGTCAAATTAAATAATTTCTTCATTAGCACCCCTTTTTAGGGGTGAAGGTTAAGTTATTAAGGAAAGATCATGTTCACTGAAGATATTTTGTAAATTTCCTGCAAATATATCAAAGCTTAATTTTTGATTAGTAATATGCATTGCTAAGAACTTCATTTGATCAACAAAAGGTGATTTTGGCCCTTATTACAGGTATTGTGGTCCAAGGTCACAAATAAATACAAAAAAAGTTTAATAGCCACAGCCATATCAACCTGCAGAAGCTAAGCAGGGTTGAGCCTGCTCAGTACCTTGATGGGAGGCCTGGGAAAACTAGGTTGCTGTTGGTAGAGGTCTTAGAGAGGCCAGCAGGGCAACTGTTTAAAATAGCTTTCTTATTTTAAACAATTGGTGAGTCAGGTTCAGTCTGCCTCAGTTGCTAATAATGTTATTTCCCTATGTTAACAAAAAAGTCCCCACAGTTTAATCCTTTATGAAAAGTTAAATGTTTTCTCTTTTTTCCCCATTTGGTATTTTCCTCAGTGTTCTAAATAAATCTACTAGTATACATATTCCAGTTCATTTGAAACAAAGAAGATAAAAAAAAAATTGAAAAACAGTCTACCAGAATTAACACATTCTGATGCTGTTTCTTGAGCGGGTAAATGCACCCATTCCTCATTCTTTATCTACATCATACACATTGTTATGCAGCTCATAATTCCAGATTTACCAGAATTCACCTGTGAAGACACAGTAAGTTATCCATTCACATCCCTGCACATGGGACATTTTTGACCTCATTTTTACACAGACAAACAGCTGACCCCCTGAATGTAGTTATGCATGTTAGTCAGAGTTGATATAGCAAAAAACTTATATGAAAGGTCGCAGTTATATAACATATAAGGCGGCGTTTACACATTTGGTCTTAATGTTGATATATACACCAGCGTTGTCATAATGCTTTGTAAATGTTGACACAAATCTGAAACTTTCCAGGCCTGTTTGATATGTCGACCTTTGTCATTCCCTTCAAAGTTAAGTCATCAGACCCTCCCTCTTGTTTAATATTAACTCTATCTGCACACATATTTTCAACCATCTAAATGGATTGTTTAGCTTCTCACACACTTATGACTTATCAACCAAAATTAAAGTTTATGTTTCAGATATAGGTTTCTTTGTGGTAGATATATAGACAGACTTATATTTCTTGTGTCTTGACTAACTGCTGTTCTGACTCCACATGTCCAACATGTATGCAAATGCTATCTTGCAAATTTAAGTCACTCTGCAATTATGCTGTGTGAATCCCATTTCATATCGTCATCTGTCTTCACCCTAAAAGAGACAAGCTTCATCTGCGTGTTTCTTGTAAAGAGAGAAGTAAAGGGGGTGTGGCTACAGCTCTCCTGAGGCAGGTATAGCGGAAACAGAGGGGGAGGGTTTACCTGCATGGAGTTAGTGTACACAGCAATAGCAGCAACACTGCACCTGTTCCTCTTCCCAGACTCTCCCCTTCTCTGTCTCTCCCTTTCACCTTTACACCAGACAGCCAAACAAGAGGGAGCAGAAAGGGGTCAACATGGATCCCAACCAAGCCAGTGGGAATGACAGAGAGAATGAAAAGGGAGAGAAAAAAGAGAAGGATAAAGGCATTAAAAGGAGAAACAGACTTTTTATAAGATACCTGGAAAGGAGGAAGACAGATACTATTGTGGATGATGACACTTCCAAAGGTGACATCAGCATCGCAACCTTGGTGAGAAGGAGCCATTCTGACAAGACTGAGTATAGTGCTAAACTTAAAGGTAATTTTTCACAAACGTAATTTAATGTGCCTTTTTTAGCTAATGTGTTCAAACCAGTACACCCTTAAATTGGGTAAATATAAATTATTTTTGTAGTAAAGCCTTGCTAACCTTAAAAACACAGTTGTTATGCTAACTACAACAAGATTTTACCTATTTTTCTGTCATCCTGCTGAGCAGCAGGTTAGCACAGAGTTGGTTTTATACCAATTATACCCTTGTAAAACCACCCATCTCAAATTCCATTAGATCTTTGTATGCAGAGAAGTAAAAAGAGGGCATCAATGTGTGCTGATGCTTAGCACCTGTTGCGTTGTTACGTTACAGAGAAAGATCTATTCCCACTGGACTGATGTCACATATGCAAACTGAACCTCGGCCACAGTGCAGAACATGGCTGTGGAACAGTCGTAAACAAGCTCAGCCACAGTGCTTATGTTGTTTGCTTTATCAGGACTTGGGTATCTGCTACTCTTTAGTTAGTTTATTCCACATTGCACTATTTTTGCTTTATTAGTGTCTTAAACTCAATGAAAAAGAAATAATGTACAGTTTTTCATTCATATATTTTCTTGTGAACATCGTGTCACAGTCTGGTCGTGCTGATATGTCAGAGTCATCAAAATATTAACTTGAAAATGACATCACTTCAAAAAACTAGTTTAACCAGTGAAGAGGGAATGAAGCAGTTCAGGACAGCCAAGTCATGACATTGAGGACATCTGACAGATATGTGGACAATCTTGTCATACAAGCTTCTTAGTTTGCAGACAATAGCCTTTATAAAAATGAGTTGTCATTCATTCAAATCCATGAAAAGGAGATATCTAAGACTTTACAACCAGCAACTTTGAAAAGCAAACAAACATCTTTACTTATTAAATATCTGAACAACAAGCGGACAACAAGTAATATGTTAGCAGCTTTAGTTTCTTTTTCTATTGGATCATTAGCAGTCAAACTTTAAAATACTTTTCATAACTTTTAAATTCTAGACATGTTAGTTATTTAAATGAAATACTTCTAAAAATGATTTCAGCACAGTGTTGTAATATAATTTATATTTAAAATGCTTAGTATGTCTTTGACAGTCAGCTGTATGTCATATGGCACATTTCAAGTCAAATATGATGACATCATTGAGGAAATGTTTATCTCTGAACAGGAAGTGTTTAAAAAACTGAGTGTGCTAGATCACTCATACACCAATGAAACAATACATTCATTGAAAAAGAGTTTTTTTCTTTTTTTGTTAGCAAGTTCGTATGAAATATGATATTTTCATGTCTGTCCCAGAATAAAAGTAAATGTCTAAAGCAAACACTTGATCACATGAGACACAAGCTCTTAATGGGCACTTGCAGGGCCGGTTCCACTTGTGTGTGAGATATGTTTGCATCCTGTATGTTTACTTTGTGTTATTGAGTTGAACCAAGCAGAGGGAGTCTTGCTTGAGGCTGTCAAATGATTGAAAATAATTAAAAATAGGCAAATCATTATCGATGGAGGTACATTAACACTCATACCGAGCTTGCAGCAAATCTCCAAGCCTGGGTTCAGTCAGGTCACGTTTTCCTGCAGAAATGTGATCTGTTCTGTGCGGCACAAGTTTCCATTAGTCTGCCTTGAGTTAAAAGTCTTGTGAAAGGCTTTGTATTTTCCTTCCTGCCAGTCTAAATGGCTCATGCAGTTAAACGCGAGAATAATTTATTACCGATGAAGCATTTGCGATGAGAAAATTCGCTGTATCCACTTGAGATTGGTTTCACGTGTCACTCTTTTCTGAATAATGAACAGGTTATGGTCATTTGTAGAGCAGAGATTTGTTATATGATTCTATGTGAATGGGATGAGTGAAATACAACTCCTCTATTGTCATAACTAAACTCTTTGTCTAAGACTTGCTCCTCAATTGCACTGCACATTTTTTCACATAGAATAAATCATGGTTTTGTTTCCTGCTTGATTAAAGTTACTGAATTTTAAACTATTAAGTGTAAAATGTAGGATTTTGTCTTTTTAGAAGTTTCATTAATGCAAGGGAAAATCTTCACATTTTTGCAATCATATCCTTATTAACATCTGAGGTTGTTGAAAAATTATTAGTCTGATTAAACACTAAATCTACTGTATCTTTGGGATGTGCAAGTAGTAAGAAGTTATAAGGCCTAGACAGCAATTGCATCACAAAAAGTAATATGACACCTGGCTCCACCTTTGCCAGTAGCCTCTCTGTGTTTCTCTCTGTAAGAGGAAGTGTCATATTGAGGTGATCAGGAAACAAAGAATCATCTCACTTCCCACAGTACATACATGCTTTGTTCAACTTTCTTATTGCCGGCAGCAAGATATAATATTTATTTTTAGACTTTTTTAAACTTAGATTTGAATGCAATTTTAACATATTCTGCTCTACTAATGAAAATAATGTAATGTAGGCCTAATTGTTAAATTGTGCGCCTGTAAAAGTTGTCAGTACCACTCTAGTTCAGCTTTTCTTGTGCAAAGTTTCTGGTTTCTGGTGTTTATTGCATTTTGCATTTTTCACCCCCGGAGAAACATTTTAAATCCTGTATTGTTTGCATTTCACAACAATTCAAAATAATTTGTAATTTATGAAAAAAAAAAATTTTTTTAAAGTGATGTAAAACTGTAAATGGTTTAACACTGTGTTATACAATTGTAATAATTTTATTGTGAAAAACTAATTAAATCAATGTTTTTTTGAAATAAAAACTATGCATTATTTACAGTAAAGTACAAGGTTTCATTAATCTCAGAATTCACTTTTGTTATCAGTAACATTAGGGTTTTGTGTTGTTGTTGTTTTTTTGTTGGTTTTTTTGCTGCATTTTCTGTTAGTTCGTGCTTATTGCAATATTATAATATTCATTGTGTGGCTTTCTGTTTTAAAACTTGTATTATTATAGTGGTTATCAGTAAATTTTAAGGTTCAAAACAGATTTTGGCAGTTTAAGTAGCATATCATTAATTAATACAGAGATATACAGAATTTAACTGTACAAAAATCTAAACTGCATAATTTATCTCTTTGTCGCATTAGAGAAAATGTCCCCCCATGATCTCTCCTCACCCATGTCCCCAGCCACGGATCCAGAAGAGATCCGCCACAGGAGAATGATAAAAAGGTCAAAGGTCATTGAGGAGCTGGTTAGGACAGAGGGAGACTATCAGAAGGACTTGGAGCTCTGTATAAGCGAGGTTCTGCTTCCTTTAAGAGCAGCCCAGGCAAGTTCACAGTCCCCTGACCATATTTCTGTCTCTTTAAAAAAAGAAAAAATCTATCAATCTGTAGTGTTTCCACTTAAATAAAAAAATAACTTATCTGACTTAAATGGGATCTGATGGGGGTTTTTTTATAGGTGGTGGATATAGATCGACTGTTCACCAACATTGAGTCTGTGTGTGTTGTCTCTGCTGAACTTCTCCAAAGACTGAGAGATGCCATAGCTGACCCTGACCCTGAAACTCAACTCATAGGTAATTTTGAAATAAAATTCAAACAGAAATATTTAACCAACAAGCACTGCATTAACTAAAATATTTTATATTGAAAATGACTAATTATATTCAACTTTTGTGAAATAGCCAACATTCTAAATTATGATTATCTTATTCATGTTTATTATTAAGCTAAATATTAATAAAATGAATCAATTCTATAAAAACATTTTTATATCTAGTTTTAAAATACAAAAGATTCTATTTAATAATTATCATAATTATTGATAATGTCATTAAACTTTATACTCAAATTATTTAAATTTAAACAAAGAATCTTGAATTCTACAAAATATTTGAAAAATAATTTTCATTTTATTTTATTTTTAAAAAGTGACCATAGATTTATCTGTGGTTAAAATGCAGTCTAATCATTTTTAGGAGAAGTGTTTATCCAAGCCAAAGCCGTCATGGAGGATGTATACAAAATTTACTGCTATCATCATGACGAGGCTAACGCTTCACTCAAGTCTTATGAAGCACAGGATGATGTCCAGCAGCATTTTAGAAGATGCATATCCACACTCAAGTAATGATTTTAACTAGATATATTTCTTAGATATATGTGTGATGTTTAGGCCTTTGTCTCTGAAGTTGGCATTGATGATTTGTCATTTCTTCTCTCACAGGAAAATATATGACCAAGAGTAAGTAAGCATTTTCTAATTAAAATTTTCTAATTTTCGTTTATAGACCTATGTTAGTTCTTAGCTCAAGCTAGAGTGTATTCAAAACCTGTGATTTTGTAGTTGCACCATTTGTCATACCAACTGTGCTGCAGAAACGTTCTAAAAAAACAGTTTGTGAACAGTGAACAAAGTGGAGTGTTTTCTTCATTCAATGCAATGTAATCTTTTTAGGGGGAAGCCAAATTTGCTTGATATGGGCTCTCTACTCATTAAACCAGTGCAGCGCATCATGAAATACCCACTGCTATTGGCCGAGCTATGGAATTCCACACCCACAGACCACCCTGACAACAGGCCCTTACAGGAAGCTCTGACCACTATAAAGATTATTAACATCAACATTAATGAGTTCAAGAGGAGGAAAGACATAGGTGAGACATACACAGGAACTACTGTATATCAAATTTAGATGAATTCTTCCTTTCTATTTGATTTTAGAGTTTTTAAGTATGCAAATAAAGGACACTTGTGTTGTTTCAGTGCTGAAGTATAAGAGGAGTGACGATGAAACCTCACTGATTGGTAAACTCAACAAATTCAACATTCATTCTATCAGAAAGAAATCAGACCGGCTGACAAGCTATTTCAAGATTCTCACTGGTGTCGAGCCGCAGGTACACAAGGTTAAAATGACCATGTTTTACCGTTGTAAAGGCAGTTTGAGTGTATTGTTATGGCTTCTGTCTTCACAGGTAAGAGATGAGGTGTTTGACAAAGAGGAAAAACTTTTCCGTAGCCTTGAGAAAGCTGTGAGACAGCTAGTGAGAAACATCACCTGCTACTTGCTCTATACTCAGGTATGAAGATGCATTATTAAACATGTGAAATAATTCAAAAAGCATGCAAAAATAAATGCAATTAAGTCTAGACTAATTTATACTTATATAAAATATACTTTTAAGTGTTTAAAAACAGCATAAACTTATGAACGAAAATGAAACCAGAATTTTAAACATGGTTTTATCCAGTGTTCTGTTCTGGACATATTTAATTAGACAATTCATCATTTGCATATTTAATCATAACATTTCAGAAAACATATCAAACAACCGGGGAAGTTGATAATATCTAGTTACATTTTTATCCTGTTCATATGAGGTGTCGCGCCTTAAAAGTACTTTCTAATAAGGACACATATTTTGCTTTTAGAAAAGAAAGACACACCTCTCTGAACCTCAGTACTTGTACAGATCAATTTTATAAATTAATCAAATTTTTTTATTAGCTCTGAGAGTGTAATTACATCCTTCATAAGTATATTTTTCCCACTTATAGACAAAATCTGTTGCATGACAGGTATTCTCCATCTTCCTCCCGTGCTGGCCTAACAGTGTTTTGGGTGGTGTATTTAGGTCCTCAAATACTGTCCTCTTTGCATTTAATCAGCAGTTTCTAAAAACCTGGTGATTTCAAAATGATATTAATGATATTAGGGATTTTTGATCTATAAGATAAAATCTCATAAATGAAAAACACATTCATTTTATTTAATCAGACTGCATGGATCAGTTTTTGCTAAATTTCCAGTGCATAGTGACAAACATGAATTACTGAGATCATTTAAGCTGTTAAGGGTTTGTATGTTGTTTTGGGGAAAAGAGCACCATTGCACAATACTGTAAATATGATTGCATTTCTATTCATTGAAAGCATTTCAGAGCAAACTTTAAAAAATGTGTCCCCAGCGTAATTTTGAGCTTTATAGCTGAAGTATATAATAATATTTCTCTTTATGATGTAGGACATGATATCCATTGCTGTTCAAAATACACAAGACCTAGAAGCTATAATGAAGGATCCAGATAAAATAGACACAAATGGCTTTCAGCAAAAGAAGAATGGCAACGATCCATATAAAACATTTGTAAGTGTTTTTCCTCACACAAACATGCAAAATTTATCAAGTAAAATTTAAAGTCCTGCTCTTTAAAGTTCTCATTTCTTTCTTAAAACAAAAAACAAAACTGCAGTGTAAATGTAATAGGCTATATAAACCTCTATTTTGATAAATAAACGTCTGCATCAATGAAAGTCAGCTTTCACACCCTTCATTCTGTTTAAAATTGGTATGATTTAAATTTCTCAGAAAGATCATATGGAGCATCTTGTTCTTGCTCCACTCTCAAGCCTGCTGGGAATGTTTGCATCACCACAGAAGCTGATACAAAAGCGCTACGATAAACTGTTGGACTACTGCAGCCAGTTAGATTCCCGATCCACCAAAGAGGAGCAGGGCCAGGCCAAAAAAGATTACTTGGCCCTCAATGCACAGTTGCTTGAGGAGTTGCAATGCTTCAACCGAGCTGTCAGGACAATCCTCACCAACTGCTTGATTTGTGTAGTAAAATTAATTAGAAAGCTGATGGAAGCAGCTCAGCCGCCTATTCACCAGATGCCGGTAAGTTAAAGAAGCTAAAATGCTAAATGCTAAAATACTGATAGAGTTACAAAAAAAAAAAAAAAACAGCAATGAAATCACAATGAAATGTAGAGAAAGTGAGTTCTTTATCACCCCAGAAAACTCAGTTACAAAAGTATCTTGCTCAGGGGCAAAAGGGAGATTGTTTTTTTATTTTGGAACTTATCAGGTTACAGCTGTGGTCCACACTTGGATTAAAACCTATGACTTTTGTGTTATTCTAAACCATTAGCCTACAATATCCTAAACATTAAGGATCTTCAGGCATATAATATAGCCCAGCTTCTCATAGAATATGAAAATTCACATCAGCTACAAGATACACTTTCTGTAAAATAGCAATAATGCACATAAACACCAAAATTCAAAGTGTAATATGGTTTTTAAATATTACAGTGGTTGTTTCATCCACAGCAGGGGTGCTCAACCTTTTTGACTCCTATGTACAAGCCAATATTTGAAGGCCCACACATCAAGTTTATCTGAACTTGAAATATTACTATGTTTACACGGCTGTATGTACATTTTACCCTGATATAATTTTTAAGATCACTCTTGTGGTACACTTACTTCTAATATGGTGAGCGCTGTTGTTCCTTGCACATATTCCCTCCCAAACATTTGTTCTGAAAATACGTACATTTGGTGAGAGGGTTTGAAATAGGGTTCTAGGGTTCTAGGGTTCTACAGAAATCCACTGCTTCAATAATACAGTTGCTTTCATTTTGAATACCATTAATTTAGTTTAAGTATTGTAATTAGGATTATGTTGTGTAACTAATTTTAAATCATTTTAAAACTTATGAAATTCTGTCATGGTTGTTTTAATTTGATATTTTAACAATTGGTCATCTAGGTTCCCTTGTCAAACTTTAGTGAAGTCCAAAGTTCAATCATGGAGGAGCTGAGCAACCTTGGATTCTTCAAAGATAATTCCCAAAAGCTGATGGAGCGCAAAGTGAGCTTTGAAAAACGGGACAAGAAAATGGTAGGATTACAAATGAAAAGAAAGGGTAAATCCATAAGGTCCCAATAAGGTCCAAGCTGACTAGAAAATTATCTTCAGGTCCCAGAGATCCCCAGACAGATGGAGGAGCACAGAGCCTGGCTCCTGGAAGAGTTTGCAGTGGATCGGCTCTATCAGCTCAAGCGTAACTGCAATGCCTGTCAGGAAAATGACGTCAGCCTGCTGGAGGGGGAGCTGGTGGCCCTGCTGGAAGACAAAGACCCTATGGGAAGCAGCAGCCGCTGGCTGGTACATACTGGGAGTAAGTATGTTTATGTCTGTTCAAATGCCCTTACATTTTATTTTAGAAACAACAAAAGAGGAAAGTATTATGAAATATTGAAATAGTAATTAACTAATGTTAACAGGACACACATTTCAAAAGTTTGGGGTCAGTGGGACTACAATTTCTTTTTACTCACCAAGTCTGTACTTGATTAAGAAAAATGCAGTAAAATTGTGAACTAAAATTAAAATTAATTTCTTGGTGAATCTTAGTTTTGCTTAATAATGTTAATTTCTACATGCATTTAACATTCAATTTGTAACAAATGTTAATGAAATAAACCTTACAAGACAACGTTAACTAAAGCATTCATAAGGCAGGTGGAAATTTTGGGTGAATCCTATTTGTGATAGCACTCCATAACTTTATGGCAGAAAGTAATGAAGTCCCCTCAGGATATACTTTCATCACGTCTATAAACTAGCCTCTCATTAACTCCACAGAGACTGCTGCTTCACAACAGGACCAGTGTTCTGGTTGTTATGTCAGGTGACTTATTTTCTGTATCAACTACTGTAGGTTGTTGAGGTCAGTGGGGGATAAAAAACAGCGACTGGTAGTAGAAAGAAAAAAAATTGCCACTAAAGCCCTTAAAATTATACTTTACATGAAATTTTTTAAGATCCTAATATGGGGAAAAAAGAGTTTTTTGTAGCGTGGTCATAAAAGCAATATTTTAATTGTATTATTTAAGAGGAATGTGAAAAATGAATGTGTGATCCTTTAGATAACTCATTCAATTAGTTTGAGGCCTGAAACTGATCTGTCTGAGATCACATTCACTCTTATGGTCTCTTAAGCAATTTTTTGCTCCTATTAGGTTAACCAGGCTCCTGGTGCTGATAATGACACACTTCTATGTGTGTGTGTGTATGTGTGCATTTAGGTACACAGGGCTATGTGTACTCCTCATTCCTTAAAGCCTACAACCCCCAGCGGGAGGTGACTGAGAGGCCAGATGACTTTGACAATCTGAGTCTTTTCGTGTCGAACAGCAGGAGCAGTAGTATGCGGAGCTTCAGTCCGTACAGCACTTCTGACAGTACGTCCCCTCAGCCTGTACCACAGGACGAGCCGGACTCCTCTGAAGACCAACATGTAAGACACATGAAGAGTGTGTATTTGTAGTAGACTTAAAAATTGTATCATCTTCATGCAAACAAAAGTGTTGTTTAATTAGTGCTTCTTTGATGACACATTTTCATTCATTCACACTACAACAGGAAATAGGATTTTGGTTTCTGTGTTTAGTAAAAATTATTTTGCATGGAAGTGATTGGGCAGGTGATTATGGCCAAAGGCCAAGTTCAGAACAACAGCACAGTTGTGTGTGTGACATTGCTTGTATACAACAGCTCAGTAAAAATGAAAATAATATTCTTGGTTCCCAGTAAAGTCAAAAGGGATAGACCTTTGCATTTCTCAGGGTTTTATTCCTAAATAAATCCATGTTTTTAACTAATCAGTTAAGCATATTAATGAATGACTCATAAGATACAAAAAGCAACTTGCTTGTCACTTCCTGTATGGAATGCCACAAGCACACACAAGAGTAAAACGAAGAGTCAGGTGTCCTATTTCTGTTGTATAAAAAACGCACCATCTACTAGTAATATGTCCTGGAAAGGATTATAGGAGAACAAAGACAGACAGGTCAAAAGAGAAAAAAAAGAAACTATTTAGTGGCAACACAGTGCATTTTGTAGTTTCAAACTAATATCTTGCTTTTAGGCTGTACTGTTGTCAAGCTGAATCATTAAAGAGAATTTTACTTTCTTTTTCGCAGTTCTATGCAGTTTATGCCTTCCAGGCACGCTGTGAACAAGAGCTCACACTTCAGGAGTACCAGCATGTTCGTATCCTTCAGTTTTCAGACCTCGTTGGTAACAAAGACTGGTGGCTCGCTGAATCGAATGGACAAAAAGGCTACGTCCCAGCAAATTACCTTGGAAAGATGTCATACGCTTAAAATTCTTTTTGTTTTAATCTGTTAATATTTTTTTATTATTTAAAAGGAGAAAAATATGAAAATAGCTTTTAAATTAATTGCTTAATGAAGGCCACCCCTGCACAAAGATTTTTGCACATGTGATGCTACCAACAGTGTTTGCTTGAATTATATAGAAATTGTTATTGAGAGCTTGTTAATCAAAAAATGTATTTTAAGTAATTGTACATAGTAATATTAATATATAAAAGATTATGTGATAAATAAAATATTTACGATCATGCACATCACAACGTCTATTTGTTTGTGGGCTGTTGTTCATTCATCTCCTACACTTTTAAAAGCATTAACATAAAAAAAAAGGAGTTTTAAAATAACAACAATCCATTTTTCTAAAAAAAGGTGTTATTTATTAAACACATCATTAAAATGAGCAGCTTGATTATTTTCAGTATTGTGGCTGGTTTAGAAAGGAGGCACATCTTCAAACCAAACCATTTCTAAAAGACCAGTTACATTCAAATTCAAGTATATTTGATTTGAAACAGGATTTGACTTGCTCTTTGACGTAATAGTCTGACTTTTTTTTCCTCATTTCTTCAGTTTCTTCTGTGCTGCTTTCTTCTTCACCATCTGCAGCCGTTTCATAGCATTGAGCTGAGACTCCTGGGAAGTGGGCGTCTTGCCATCAGCTGAGGCTTTTGCTCCATTGCTGCTGTTGTTGTTGCTGCTGCTGCTGCTATTGCCCCCGTTGCCCCCTCCATTGCCTCCTGACGCACCGTTGCCTCCCAGGCTGCTAGAGGGTGCTGCCCCAGGTGACTGTGATCCAGTCACAGTCATTTTCCCCAAGCTATCACCACTCAATGAGCGGCTCAACACCTGCTTGCCAAGTGTGAGTGGAGGGGGTGGTTTCATGGGTACCGTGCTAGAGCCATTGTTTCCATTACCACTTCCACCACTGCTGCTTCCTGAAGGTTTAGTAGCCAGACTGGGCTTAACATTGGCCAGCGCAGAGAGTCCCACAGGTTTGGAGCCAGAGGGAGGTGGGGCAGATTTACTATTGCCTGGTTGACTGGTGCTCAACTTAGTACTGGAAGGTCCTACATTTGAGGTCTTGGTAAAAGCAGCCCATCCTGTAAGGCCTGGGGGCAAAGACGAGCTACTGCTGGAAGAGTTTCCTGATGCCACAGATGCCTGAAAACATAAAGAGTAATATTGGGAAATATTACGTGGAATTAATTTATTTGTTGGCAAAGCTACAATTTCAGCAGGCTGCCTGACAGGCCTTCTGAGATTTTAGTATGGAGATAAAGTATTACAGTGCACTGTGGTTGTATGTGTCTGTTGTTCCCTTTTTGCATTCTGACAGAGTGTTTGGACCCAGAACATGATTGTAACACACAATACATTAGGATACGCACGCTAACACAAGAAGCATCCATTTTTATTTCTGCAAACTCAGTACACTGCGTCTAATGTCACATCAGCTTCTGCGCATGCGGGTCTCTTCAGGGCTGTATATAGGCTTCACACATGAGATGGTCGCATTTAATTGACAATGTGCACAAAAAAATCAGATTTGAACTAAGCCTAAGTGCATGGCACAGGTGCAGTTAGGGCAAGTACAAATCCACTGTTGCCAATTTAAAGCTGGAAATAAAGGTCACTGCACAAGGCGCATGGTCCAAAATGTTGTAGAGAGGAAATGGATCTGCTCATGTTTGAGATTAAAACGTACACAATAATAATATTTTACATTGTAATCCTTCTATTTTATTTGGCATTGGTTTTTGTGCTGCAGCACATTCCTGTGTGTGTAATAGGTAGAGAAGTACTTCCTAAATCTGTCCTGGAGGACCCCCTACCCAGCACATTTTATATGTCTCCTTAATCACACGCCCAATTTAGTTCTTACAGTCTCTAGTTAACAAGCTGATGACTGGAACATGTGTGTTAGATGAGGGAGACATACAAAATGTGCAGGGCAGGGGGTCCTCCAGGGCAGGTTTGGAAAGGACTGAGGTAGAGTCTATATATGCGTTGTACACCCACCAATAGGCGCATGATAGTAGTGCGCCAATTAAATAAATAAAATAATAAATTAATACTGGGCCATTGACTGGAGAACAGGTTTTAGTTGGTGAATGGTGTCATTGATTTTAGTCATCCCAAAATAGCAACGCACCAACAATGAACCTGAACAAACCTCGTTTTTAGACTAGCACGCTAATGAGTGTACAAATTGGTGCTAGTGCATTTGCCATTTAAACAAAGTGGTGCTGGACATGAGAATGACAACTGTGTCAGGCTAAAACTAGAAAAACACTTGCGTCCTGCCTGGTGTCGCATAGCTCCGGGGGTATGATAGGGCCCTTTTTATTAGTTGTAATTTCAACAACAACGTACCGCTGCGAATACACTCACCTTCACCTCCGTTCTCTTAAAGGCCTGGAATGAACCTGTTGTTTCCGGTTTTGGTTTTAGTTCAGCTTTCTTCACTAGTGGATCTTTCAACATAGGTGCTGCTATTGCCAAAGCAGGAGCTGGTTTCTGTTGAGGTTTCTGGGTCTTTTGGGCCTGAGGCATTAATAAACATCACACTGAGTGTTGCTAATACTATTTCAAGTATTTAAGTGGTATGCATCTAACTTATTGTCATAAAATTCTTACCATTCGTTTCATTTGCCTGGTGCATCGAGCACAGTACCACACTAACCGTGGGTCATTGACATCCTTGTCAGTAACCTGAGGTTTGTGACACTCTTGATGATACAGATTATGACATTCTTGACACTCCACTAGTTGATTGCCAGAAGTGACAGTCATTTGTCTGAAAAGAGAAAAAGCTGGATCAATTTAACACATACATGACCTGAGATTAGTGAAGGATTCAATATGACATTTATGCCAAGACAAATACTGTCCCAAATACATTTATAAATCACATTAAGTCAAGTCAAGTCACTTTTATTTATATAGCGCTTTTAACAATACAGATTGTAGCAAAGCACTGAACATTAT
>JAUCMU010000001.1:12996667-13022669 GCA_032275025.1 Enteromius treurensis
ATGTTACAGGCTTTTGTGTTTTATTAGGGTTGGAGCTAAACTCTGCAGGACACCGGCCCTCCAGTACCGAAGATGCCCACCCCTGTCCTAGAGCTTTAAAGCTACGACCACCAAACTTAGCCCAGCTCTTCAGACTTGTCTGACTCGTGTGCTATATCTTTTAAGACTGATCCGACTTACGCTTTTCCTAAAAATTACGATTAAAACTGGAAGAAATCCCATAGACTCCCATTCACAGAATGTTCAGAAGAGCCAAGACTCTGGCAGACATTGTCAAACATTCAAATCTAAACACCTGCAGCCAATTAGACTCAATCAGACTTCCCTTCTGTGTACTATTTCTAATCAATTTTAACTCATTTAAGCTTCTACTCTATCTAATACTTTTTTTAATCTATCTAAATCATGCTAGCAACATGCTAATCATGCTAAACCATTTGTAAGCTCTAAATGTATTTCTTTACTAGTACATATGTGTATTTGAATGTCTGAAACATAAAATATGCATTACGTGGTTAAGAACATTGCATAGTTGTGATAATATGACAAGCACGGTGCACGTCCCTCTCTGGCTCAGCACCAGCAAACGCGCAAAAGCCCAGTTTGAATTTGGCAGTTATGCGATGTCACCGAACGTTCTTAATCCCATATGTGGGACCATACTCCCAGGGGCACGGAAAGAAAAATCCCATATGTGGGGCCGCACACCTCAACAGGTTAACTGGTATATCAATAAGTTTACTTTTTATTTTATTTTTTAAGCCAACGTAATGGTGATAAAAACACGCTAATAATGTTAAATTACATGCTAGTAACTAGCTTATCCTGCTAACAACATGCTAGTGACTGGCTAATCATGTTAACAATGTGCTATTAACTAGCTAATCATGGTAACAACATTCTAGTAACATGCCATTCATGCTATAATCATGCTAGTAACATGCTAATCATGCTATAAAAATGTTTACACCATACTAGTGACATGGTAATCATACTGGAAACATGCTAGCAACATGCAAATCATGCTAGTAACTTGTTAATTATGCTAGATACATGCTAGTAACTTGCTAATCATGCAAGAAACATGCTAGCAAAACTTTTTTTCAAACTTTTAGCTCTGGCTTTCTCAAGCCAACTTCAGAGTTTGTCTACAAACTTTACTTGTCTAGTTTCTGTTTGTTGCTTCATTTATTGTTCTTAAATTTTTGTACTTTTATGCATTTTCATGTATGTGAAAATTCATTGTACTTTAAGTGCATAAATGGTCTGTGACTAATTATATTTTGTGTCGTTTTGAGATGGATCTGATATATGGTTGCCTAGCAACTAGCAGTTAAATTTGCAATATTTCAAACATCACCTCTGCATTTGAGCTAAAATCCAAAAATTTGCATGAAAATCCCCATGTGGAGATTAACTTCAAGTACTCAAAAGTCCATCTTTGAAAATGTTGTCGTTTTAGAGCTAGAGGAATGTTTTAAAGCAACAAGATGGTACTTTATCGTTTAGATATCATTATCGTTTTTCAATAGATATATTTTTTTTATGTATTATGCTGGGACAGAGTCCGAAGAAGAAACCGATGAGCCAGAAGACAGGCAACCATCACCCGAACCCCTCCAGGACAGCCCCAGCAGTGCAAACTGCTATGAGCCCCATCCTGTGAGGTAACCCACATTTCAATTGTAACTTAAAGAGAAAGCTTACTGTAATGTTCTAGAATTTTATAGATTTCTTGTTCTGGTATGACACTGTTAAATTCCTACTTTCCATTTTATAAATATAAATAACTTTATCTCTTTCTTTTTCACCTTTAGCTGTAACAATGGTGTGGAAGAAGCTCATGAGGAAGCAGCGATGGAACTAGAGCCTGAGGTTGCCCCAGAACCCAAGAGTGAGGAGCCAAAGCTCAAGGCAGAGGAGAAGGTCGTAGAGGAGTTTGAGGAGAAGGCACCGTCTCCCATTCCTATGGAATCACCACCTAACATACAAGAACCACCCAAAGTAAAGTTGGATTTGACTTTTTTTTTACATTTACAATTAGTTGTTTAGTACACTCTTTTATCCAAAGCAAGGTTTTATTATTTCTTTTTAATTAATTTTAATTACATTTTTTAATTATTCCACCAGCAGGAAAAAGTCTTTAAAAGTGATTTTGTGCCTCTTTGGGATAGCAGTGCAATGCACTGTTCACTTGCAGAACACAAGCTTCTAGAGGGCACATAGGTCTGAAGTAATAAATATGGGTAAAGGGGTGCAGAACCAGAGGTGGTTTTCAAGGCAAACATTAATGCCATGAATTTTAAGCGAGCAGCTATTTGTATCCAGTGCAAACTGATAAATGTGATAAATGATAAATGTGATAAATGTGCAAACTGATAAATTATTATCATAATTTTGACTCATTAAATATTAATCTTGCATCCACATTCTGTATTAATAGTAAAGATTTGATGGAACCAGTTGGAAGACCTGCTAAGTTCTTTAAAGCCATTAATGCATTAACAATTGTAAGATATTGTTAACCCACGTTAAAAAAATTAGATTACATTTTTTTTTTAATTCTGACTATTTCATAATTTTATATATATTATATAAGTTTATTATTATATAAGATGTGCAAATGATAAAAGAGCTTGAATGATACTGTTAGCTTGATACTTTATTTTTAAGTTCAGTATAATTTGTTTACTGGTAAGTATTTAAAGTTGTTGTTGTTTTTCTTGATTGTATTAAATGTTATTTTTAAAAATAATATTTTAATTATGTATATCTTGTTATATTTTTTATTATCATATTCAGACTTCATCTTGGGCTTCTGTGACCAGTAAAAATTTGCCTCTTGCTGGGACTGTTCCATCCTCTGGAGCTCAACCACATGTTGTTAAAGCACCAAACACACAGGTAAATACTTATGAATACATTAATATCTTTCTCATTTTACCATAATGCTGTTGACTCAAAGTTCCCTGAACTATGCCTCATGTAAAAGCTTTCTTGATTTTTAATGTTTTCAGGCCAGAGTTGAGACCAAGCCGGAGATATCATCAGCTACAATCCGTTCACGTGACCAGCGTATCCGTGACAGACCTTCAGTAACCTTGAGAGGGCCTAGACCTGGTGTGGATCTAGAATACTTTCAAATTTCCAAATACTTTCAGAGTTCATGTTACATGTAACTTTCATTTGTTATTAATGTTTCAGAACTTTTTTTAAAACAATTTTGGACTTGTTATTTTTTGAATCTTTTGTCTTATATCAATAGATGGTGTCTCATCCTCTGACCCCCAAACTGGAAAGCCACACTTCAGCTTTGTGAATAAAGGTAAATATGTCCTCCCATTGTTAGTAGAGCTGTTGTTTGGGCAGTTATGCTACGAATGGATATAAAAAGGTTAATGTTGTTGGTACTTTCATAGTCACAGCAGATGAAATCTTGTGTGTTGCTTAGGAAGGGGCGATGAGTCAAGTGAAATGGACAGCAGAAGGGTTGTCAGGTATCCAGACAGTCATCAGCTGTTTGTTGGAAATCTCCCTCATGACATTGATGAGATTGAACTCAAGGACTTCTTTATGAGTATGTTTGTTTGTTTTTATTTATTTATTTTATATAAAAAAAAATTAAAGGTTGTGGTAACTATTGCATTAATCCATTCTCATATATATATTAATCAACCATCTTCGCACTGGCTTCTTATCTCTTCCATCAAGCATTTGGAAATGTTGTTGAGCTGCGAATCAACACCAAAGGCACTGGAGGAAAGATCCCCAACTTTGGCTTTGTTGTCTTTGATGATTCTGAGCCGGTGCAAAGAATTTTAGGAGTTAAAGTAAGGAAAGCTTTTTTTTTTTTTTTTTTCCAAATCTATCTGGTTTTAAAAAACATTTTTAGGAATGTACTATTTTACAATCATTTTATAATTCTAGCCAACACAAAAAGCTAAAAATAATTGTTTTCATGTTTGGGCTAATAACCTAGAAATGGCTTTTATTAACATTCTATTGTTTTCTATAAATAAATGACCAAAAAGGGTAATTGCAGAATTATCGCAAAGCACTGTGAGACTGTGGTACTGTTCAAAATATCATTTCAAAAGTCGTTGACAAGGCATGCAAATGTGAGGAAGCTATAGTTCTGTAGTTCATCTGTCACAGCAAGACAAGTATGGAGGATCTGCCTATTGCCTATTGATGCCCAGAAAAATGGCTGTTGTGATCAGAAAAGAGAACCTAAATATATATAAAGAGCTCTTTTGCAAAACGCTATAAACACCAAAAAAAATAAATAATTAAATTGTTTGTCATGCCATTTTGCTGTGTATTGAACCTATTATCTGCTCCATGCGCCAAATCGTTACATTTCCTTGTTTAAAAATGCATGGCAAGATGCAGTTTTTTTCCAAACCTCTTTAAGCACCGAACCTGTTTTTAGCCTAAATGCGATACGTCATCTCGACCAATCAGAATACGTTCCGATGCAATCCAACATAGCGACGCTTTGAACAGTTTGTTTGTGCTCAGTCTTTAAAATGAGTGCTTTAAACTCTAATAACATTAGATGGTCTGGATAAGCCAGTGAGACCTACCCCTGGGGGTAGAAAATGGCGACTGGACAAAAAAAATCCCCCAAAAAAACAACAAAAGGAAATCCCACTGTGGGATGTCAACACAAGGCTGGTGCGACCAGTTTCAGCCAGGACGAGAAGCTGTCACCGGACTTTCTCTCTGCGTCTCTCTCTCTCCTCGTCTAATTCACCTCAAAATATTTTACGTTATTTTTACTCCTACGTTCTAATTTAAGTAAGCTGAATATTGGGTGAGGCCAAGCCAGTTTTAGGCTTCTCCATATTTACTTTTTTTTTTTTCTCTCCATCTCCTCATAGACGTGCATATAATAAAAGTTTATTATTATTAATTTATTTTGTAAAGTTGTAATTTAAAGAAACATTTTTCATGTATTTTTCACAGTTTTGGTTCATTTTTGTGAACTGCTTCTGTTCAAGATGAAAAGGCAGAAAACGCTTTGTGATTGTTTTCTTTATCTTATTATATCATAACATTTTGTTGATATTGTGGGTAGACACAAATAAAAGTAGTAGGCCCTGCAAAGTTCACAATAATTTTATTATTCTTACCTTTATCAGAGAAAATTACGGCAAAGTTTTTTTTTGTTTTGTTTTTTTCAATGAAAAAATACAAGTGCCTGGTGCCTCCCTGTCCTAAAGAGAGCTTTACCTTCCTAGTCTGCAATCGCACATTTATTATAATAGCGCATGTTTAACATTAAAACGTTGTTATATGTGTAAATTGTTTTAGTATCTATAGATTTTATTTTCTACAAGTCGTGACTTAAGAAGGCTATAATGATTAAAAAATGGATGGATTTGTAGTGTTTTGGGGGGGGGGAAACATTGTTTAACACGTTTAGACTGAGCCATTTTAACAGGATAAACTGAATATTAACCAAATGTATGGGTCTCTGTAAAAAATGTAATTTTCCTGAAAACTATTAAAATGGATTTATCACGTTTTGAAAAAGAGCTTTTCATATATACCTATATGTATATATTAGTAACTGTAGTCAGTTTCATTGTTATTATTTTTTCTTAATTTCCATCATAAATGGGAAAACTGTCTACTGATATGTAACTTCTTGTTATTTAGTTTTACTGTTCTTTGTATGTAAAGATATGTTATTGAGAGAATTTTTTTGACCCATCTCCATTTCATTTGTGATCAGCCGATCATGTTCCGTGGTGAGGTGCGTCTGAACGTGGAGGAGAAAAAGACGAGGGCAATGCGTGAGCGGGAAACTCGTAGTGGAGGAGGAGAAGATCGGCGGGACGCAAGGCGTAATGACCGTGGTCCAGGCGGGCCGCGTGGCATTGCCGGAAGCAGCATGATGCGAGACCGTGATGGCAGAGGCCCACCTTTACGTGTTTCCACCGTACCTAAGCCAGGCATGGCCTCTGGGAGGGGTACAGGTTCTAGTGAGGGCCGTTTTCCTGCTCAGAGGCGTTGAGATGAGCTCCCTGTGTAGTTTGGAAGTAGTAAAATGTTCGTCTATGGTGATATTGAGAAGTCTATGTAAAAACATATACATCAGTTTTTTTTTTTCAAGTTTTACTCCTTGTGTACACATGCATTTTTGCTTTTTGGAATGTCAGCTGTTTCTTGTGAAACAGATCAACAACTTGAACAATGTAATGTCTCGAAACACACTGTTCGCTTTAAATTGGAATTGTGCTGCAAGTCCTGGTTTGTCATTTATCAAGTGGTAACAATTACAAAGATGGTAGGGAAACAAATCAGTTAGGTATATTTAGTGCTGATAGAAGTCTAATTTGTGTTCTGTGATATTTCTTTGACATTTCATATTAGATTACCTTCCAGTTGCTATCAGTGTAAAATGTGCAGATTGAAAGTTTTTTTGAAAAATATTATTTGTTTGTCTGTTTAATTTCTTCAGACTAGCCTTTTAATGCATACTATTTAGGTTATTTCACTAATCAGCTCATTAATAAGCTAAAGGCTACCTGTAGACATAACTGTGAGATAACAATTTTATGTAATGGGTAATGACTTGTATGAGAAGAAAGGAAAGATAAAGTATAGTACAAGACAGTGAGAGCGGAGACAAGACCTGTCCTCTCCAGTTCTGTTTATGTACTGTTTTTTTTGTTTTTTGTTTGCTTTTCTTATGTTCTGGGTCTGCCTAAATCCGTGAGTGGAGCATTAATGAAAGCATCTGTAAAGTGAAAAGGTACCATGATTTTTGTGTAAAGGCGTTTTGGATTTATGCTGAATGTTTATTTTGTAAAGCAGAGTCACTTTATTACATTTTTCTTTTTAGTTTTTTATAATGCTAATCTGATTTTGGGATTTGAGTTTCATTTTACATACAAGCAGCTGTTCTCTTTCTTTTAAAATGAAAGCATAACAGTATTTATACAGGGTACAGAGAAACTTTGCTGGTGCATTTCTGACTTTCCCAAATTGACTAGTTTTGCATTATACATTTTTTTTTTAAATGAAATTATGGTATTTTAAATAGCACTGATTAGGAAAAAAAAAAGTTTGGGCAGTTTTCCCCCAGACACATGAGGCTTCTTTTTTTCCTGCAAGAACCATTGGTCTTTTCAGAATTTTTGCCTTATTGGGGGAAGCATAATTGTTGTTTTATTTATACCTCCGTAATTGATATCCACACTTGTTTTTCATTTTCATAATGAGATTAATTCTTTTATTCATGAATGGGAGGAAGCATAAGTACAGGGGGGTAGACACTGTTTTCATTGTGCAGTGTTACTCCATCTACAATTTGCACTGATTTTGTAAGTACAGTTTGATGTAGCGCTATTTTTGATGTTTAATGTCTTCCGTGTCAGGTAGATTGCACTAATTGCAGTATTTCTAGGACAATCTTCATCAGGGACATTGCATTTCTTTTGTTGTTTGTTCATTTCTTGGGGTGGCTTGTTCTCTGTAAAAAAGACACTTTGGTTGCAGATACATTTACTTTTGGAAGAAAATATGCCTATAGTCCTGCCTAGAGACTTTTTTCCCCATCAACTCTACCTAGTTTTTACGTGTTCTGAGTTTGGGACCTGGAACATTTTAATTACTGTGTAAATAAATGCCACAATGGCCTTTCTTTTAAGATGTAAAGTACGTTTGGATTACATGAGAGAAAAAAGAAGATAATACACCTAGGGCTTGGTCAAATAACTGTGCTTTTCAACCCAAGATATGCATCAGACTTTAAATTGATTTATTCGCTCATATCATTGAATCAGATTCTTGTAACCCTCTAATCCTAATGCAAAACATTGTTTTTTATGCAGTTATTATGAGGTTTATAAATGCTTTGTTTATCGATGTAGTTCATTTCAGAGAAACAAGAACATGTTCCTGTATTAGCAGGTGGTTACCATGTTATTTTACTTAGACTGCATTTTGTGTGAGTAGAACATGTTGCAGCTGGGTGTTTATTTATTACTGTTTTTATTATTTTTTATTTCATTTTCATTCAGTTTCAGTGTGTTGGACTTGACATACAATAAACTGAAATCTGTGATGTTCACTGCAAGTGCTGTGGCTTTAATGCTTTATTGAAAACTTGCAAGTTTAGTTTATAAATTAGAATTATTTAAATATATATGAATTTAGTAAATCATAATCAATTAACTTTTATGTGTTGCACCACAGAATCGCAAGTCTACAAGCAGTTGATTCGTGTGTTATTATTATTATTATTGTTTGAAAAGGACTACACATGAAAATTTGCTGGTTAATGAATGAATTTATAAAACATAGTTGCCCGCCATTGCGGTTATGTGTTACTGTCTCTTTAAAAGGCCGTCATCGACGCTTTGGTCAGCCACGTATCGCCACGTCTCTGCGCATGCGCCGCTGGATCAGTTCCGGACTAGGTGCTGTAGTGTTGAGAGATCAACATCAGGCAGCTGCTGTTTTTAATGACATTTACTATCTGCCTGTCCTGGAAATTCTCTTTAGTTTAACAGACGTTTAATCTGTTTGAATATAGACGTTTAAAATAGTAGCTAAAGCGGACACATAGCAAGATGAATTACATTTGGGAAGTAGTGGGAAGGCATCCAACAGGCCAACAGCCGACTGGAGCAGAAACAGTGAGTTTATTTACTGCATAAACAAATAGACAAATGTGTGAACAAATAAAAATTAATACAGTTTATAAACAACTGAAAGCACCTGCTTATCGATTTAATGATTACATAAGGCTAAACCGATAAGCAGTTGTGTGTGTGTGTGTGTGTGTGTGTGTGTGTGTGTGTGTGTAAATACGAAAGCTTATTTATGAATCAGGATTTCAAAACGTTTCCAAATGACACTTCCAAACCAGAGAGTGTTTGTGTCTATGCCTTTTTATACATACATGCATACATTTATATATATAGTTTTTTGTTTGTTTGTTTATTTACGTATTTATGGCAAGGTATTCACAAACTCTTCTTGTGTATCTTGTCTATCATTGTCAGATTCAGAAATTGTGTGACCGAGTGGCTTCATCCACCCTGTTGGAGGATCGAAGAGATGCTGTCCGCGCCCTCAAATCTCTGTCCAAGGTGAACAGCAGTTAATGCTTTTCGTGTTGATGATGTTACTAATTGAGGTATTATGGGTGTTGTTCGTGTAATACATTAAATATTTTTGAAACACCAAGGTTGCAGTAAGGATTGTAAAAAAAATAGGTAGCATGTCTGTTTTTAACAAAATGTTGTTTGGATGCCCAAATTAAAAGATGTGTAAACGAATGGAAACACACATTTATTTTACAAGGAAAATTATCCAATTATTATTTTTTCCAAATATTATTTTTTATAAAATTATTATTTTTGGAAAATTATCCAAAACCTAACATTTGTTTTAATCAATATATTAATTTAGCTACTTAAGATTTGGCAGCAGACATTTGTTTCTTATGTTCAGCTCAATCAAAGGTGTAGTAACAGCACTGATTTCATGGTTTAGTTGTTGGTGGACTTCCAAGTTAATGATAATTAAATTGTAAGAATAAAATAAATAACAATAATTAACAGTTATTTAATAATAATTGAATTTAGTCTGGTTTTATATACATATAGGGAACCATATATTTAGTAACTGGCTTTTGGTTGTTTACTTTAAATAAGGATTCCACACTCTAATTTCTATTGGAAACAGGAAAAAAATATTTAGTAGCACATCTGTTTTTAACATTGGATAATTAGAAGAAATGTTTATTGAGCAGCAAATCAGAATACTACAATGATAACTGAAGGATTGTGTGACACAAGACTGGGGCAATCGATAAGACTTTATCAGCAGCACCCATTAATAGTTTATGTTTGCATACTATATGTGTGTGTGTTGTGTATATTTATTATGTATATAAAAAAAACACGTATATTTAAAAAAAAAATATTTGCATAACACTTGCATATAATTGATATTATATAAATATGATTATTTTATAAATAAGTCTAATATATTTTTTCTTAATATATACATGTATGTGTGTTTATTTATACACATCATAAATACACACAATACACACACGTATCTTATGTAAAAATAAACTTTTATTTTTAATCTATTCATTGCAATGGAACGTTTGGCAGCTCTAGATATTACAGTAAATTGAACAGCAACTTAGGAAGAATGACTATAGCACACACTGCATACATCTTCACAGAATGATTTATATTTCACTAACACACTAAAAAGGCAATATGAAATTTTTGTTGTTTTTTTTTTACCATAAAATGCTTCCCATTTCACCTATAAAACACTTGTTTCAGAAAATAAATATATGCATTGATGGAAATATATACATAAGAAAAACATGTGTCAAGTAGGTTTACTGATTACAGAAATACCGTATGGAGGTTGGCACAATGGCTATGGATCATTTGGTTCGTATACTGCAGTCTGACCGGTATGTTTTTAACTTTGGTCAAAAATATCACATTCATTGTCAAGACATTTACCTCGGAGTATGACTTGTCTTTGGTGATTATTTGAAACAGGACAGACACTGAAATCGTAGGTTACGCTTTGGACACTTTGTACAATATTGTTTGCAGTGACGAAGAGGAGGAGCCAGGTATGTTATGTTCTTTATTTTGTCTGGTTCATATATTGTCTTGTTGGGATTTTAATTGATTTGTTTAAATGTCCATAAAGCATCTTGGGCTGATACACATTTTATTCTTGAATTCCAAATGAATTGTTTTCCTCTAAATGGTTCTTACAAGTCCGTATACTTTGTTACAGTGTGTTACTGGTCTCCCTCTTGCAATTTATGTTTGATGAGCAGGGAAATATTGTATATCTGATCGCCCTCCTTTTTCTTTCTATGTTTAATCCACCAGATGATTCTGAAGGTAAAGCACTTTTTTGTGCATGATGCTGTCTAACCACTAGCCTATCTGTGCTTTGAAATCCCTGTAGATTACCACTACTATGCACACTCTGGGAATTTCACAGTTTCCCAATTCCTTAAAACAGCAACGTTTTGGCATTTTACATGTAACTGTGTAACAAAATGCTGTTTGGATGCCCAAATTAAAAGTGTAAACAAACGGAGACTTAAATTTAATTTGCAACACTTGCAGATGTTTTAAACAGGTTGTTTTTTGTTTTTTTTATTGTAGTCTTTGCTGTTGGTGGGACAATTAAAAAAGTATTCAAAACCTAAAATGTGTTTTGATCTAATATTAATCTGGCTACTTAAGATTTGGGAACAGACATTTGTTTCTTTTGTGCTCAATCGAAGGTGTAGTAACAGCACTGATTACATTGTTTAGTTGTTGGTGGACTTCCAAGTTAATGATAATTAAATTATAAGAATAAAATGAATAACAATAATGAACAATAATTTAATAATAATTGGATCTAGTCTGGTTTCATATACATATAGGGAACTTTTTTTAGAAACAGGAAAGAAAACTGCATTCCTCAAGCTATGTCCTTGTGCTTGCTTTTTGTTGTAATATCAATAGCATTTTGTGTAATACACTTTTCTCTGTGTGGAAGAGGTTAAGCTTTAACTGGTGTGTGGTTTTGTTTACTAACCTGTGGGTTGATGTGCTTTTTTTCTGTATCTCTTTGTATTAATAAACTTCTTGTCAGCAGACATGTTCCCCTACTCTTCCATCTGAAGTCTTGATAACATATGTACCGAAAACGATTTAGTTTGATCATATTTAGCAGCACACTGTATCTCCTTTTTTCTTAGTTTTAGGTTTCATCTTTTCCTATCTACTTTCTTACTTCTGTTTTCCTCCCTGCGTTTTTAGTGGTAGCGTAATCAAACAGCAAAGAGTAAGTTTCTGTGCATCTCATTTTCTCTTTCAGAGGAGAACCAGCAAAAGCAGGAGGATGATTTGGGAGCTCAGTTCAGTGACAAGTTCATCCAGGATCCAGAAAATATCATGCTTCTCCTCACACTGTTGGAGGTAAGCTAGAACTGATATTTCGTTTGATACCTGTACTTTTGTTGTCTTGTATCTTTCCATATTTGTCTTACACATTCCTAATGTTTTTTACGTTTTTTTTTCCTGCGGTAGGAGTTTGATTTCCATGTTCGCTGGCCAGGGGTTAAGCTACTAACTGCACTTTTGAAAAGCCAGTGTGCTCAGGTCCAAGGCGTCATCCTTGTCAGCCCAATGGGTTAGTCCAAAAATTTCCTTTTCTCTTGTAATTAAGAAAGCATCCGGGATGGCACGATAGAACAGTTTATTTTTTAAATAAATTTTCAATGGCCTATTATTGCAGTGATTATTTTATTACATTTCATATACAGTTTCTATATAATTTCTGTCAATATTTGTTCTTTTCTGTATGTAAATGCAATTATCATATTACAAAAGATTTCTGCTTCAAAGAAAATCTATTAATAGAAAAAAAATAAATATATATATTTATTTATTTATTTATTTTTTTCACAACAATATAGAGAATCCCAACGTGGAAAATAGTTACAAATATTTCTTGAGCACAAAATCAGAATTTAGTTCAAACAAGCCTTGATGAGCATAAAAGTTTATATGTAAAAAATTTATTTAGCCAACTTAATGTGCATTATAACTCTGTATATGAAATTATAGATCATCTGAGATATCTACTGAATAAATTACAACAAAATCAAGTTCTACAAACCAGTGTGATCCAGTAGTGATCCAAAAAAGTATAGCCCACACATTCTCATTAAAAATTCAAACTGGACTTTGTTTTAAATTGACAACACGTAAAACAAAAAGCACATTTCACATTTTTACTCTAAAAAGGAGTACTTAAAGAGATAATTCACCCAAATATAATGACTATGTCTTCACTGACTTTATTTCTGAACTGGTCTAAACTTACTTAAATTTTTGGGTGAACTAAAAACATCTCCTGATAGCTAAAGAAGTCTTAGAACCAAAGCATTGTTGGTCATTTGAAATGATTTTGTATTTGCTAGGTAATGGACCGTTTGCTTGCAATGTAACAAACAATATATCATGCAAACAATGTGACAACTCCTTTTGTTCAGTCAATCCTTGAATAAATGCCACTCCCAAAAATCTAAGTAGCCACAAAAAGCTGTTTATATGTGGCTTGAGGATAGGTTTAGCGGTTAAAGACTAATGTGCAGCATAATAAATGCTTTTATTAAGCAAGGATGTACAAGATTGACAGTAAAGATACATTGTTAACATAAATGCTCCTCTTTCAAAACCTTCTCTTCAAAGAATCCTAAAACACACATGAGAATTGATTCTGTAGGATCGTGTGACACTGAAAACTGGAGAAATGGTGTTGACAATTTATTTTAAAGTATTAAAATGGAAAATAGTATTTTATTTTAATACAATTTCATAATATTACTGTTTATGATCAAATGATTGCAACCTTGCTTAAGATTTGCTTAACTTGCTTGCTTAACATTTAAAAAAATGTTTCTGTTGCAATATTTACAACCATTGTTTTGTCCGCTTTAAATTTGGAATTTTTATGCAAACTGTTTCCATTTTTTTAATTTTACTCTCACAGATGCGTTTTGCTCAGAATTCAACTTTATCATTATTTAAAGCTGTATGGGTTGTTTTCTAGATGTCTGGTTTCTAATGTTGTTGTGTTTTTACACTTAATAGGAGTGTCTAGGTTAATGGATCTTCTTGCTGACTCCAGAGAAGTTATCCGTAATGATGTAAGTGTTTATACTCTACATTAACATGAGTGTGCATAGAGGAAGTGCTTTTTGAAATTGAATTAAACCATTTACTTTTTCCCCCATTAAGGGTCTTCTGCTGCTGCAGCAGCTAACCAAAGGCAACACTGCAATACAGAAAATTGTGGCTTTTGAAAATGCATTTGAGAGACTTCTTGAAATTATCACAGAGGAGGGTTCAAGTGACGGAGGTATACAGTTTGCATTTTTAAAATAGAAAATGAATTTCCACCGACTGTTCATTAATCTACATCTTCATCTCACAGGGATTGTGGTAGAGGACTGTCTCTTATTGTTGCTCAACCTCTTGAAGAACAATAGCTCCAACCAGAATTTTTTTAAAGAAGGCTCATATATCCAAAAGATGAAGTCGTGGTTTGAAGTGGGTGACGACAACTCTGGCTGGTCGGCACAGAAGGTTACCAACCTCCATCTAATGCTACAGGTCTGATATGAAGAATCCATTTAATATGTTGTGCTTTGTATTACAATGGTTACTAGTTACAATAAGATTTATTGTGGGATTAAAATTTACTGTAAATTTAGTTCTAGTTATCGTAACAATAATAATAATAACTTTTTATTATTATTTACTGGTTTTTATTTTTTTATTATATTGATGATCATGCAATATTACCCACCGTATATTTAATTTAAAAGCAGGCATTTTGGCAATTTGAACATACAATTCTTTCGGTGTCGTTTGCTTACATTTATTTGACTTATAAAACAGGATAACAGACTGCTTTTATATATTGCCACCTATCATATGTTATCCAGCCATCATATTATTTTAATTTCTTAGCAAAATCATAAGATTTTTTTTTTACCCATAACTTCACTGAACTTTGTTGGTCTTATGGTTATTTACCTATACTAACTAATGATTCGTTCATATTCCAAAATAAATCCAGGTTGCATAGAAGCAGCATTCACTGAACATTGTTTTGTTATGTGAAGATGAGTTAAAATCTCTTGTTTTGTTTGGCCTCTGTAGCTGGTACGAGTGATGGTTTCTCCAGTGAACTCTCCAGGGGCCACCGCCAGCTGTCAGAAGGCCATGTTCCAGTGTGGTCTCCTCCAGCAGCTCTGCACCATCCTCATGGCCACAGGTGTTCCTGCAGACATCCTTACAGAGGTCAGATTGCTTCTAAATTGCTGCTGCACGTTTAGAGATAAAATATCACTGTACCATGTACCTACTGAAATGTGTCAAATATTTTTTATTTGTCTTACTTGTGTAGACCATCAATACTGTGTCAGAAGTCATACGTGGCTCTGATGTGAATCAGGACTACTTTGCATCAGTAAACGCACCATCCAATCCACCAAGGTCTGGTTTGTTCATAGCACTGTTTATTGAAACAATAAGCAAAAAAGAAGAGTCAGTAATATGAACATTTTGACTGTTTCCTCCAGGCCTGCGATTGTGGTTCTTCTCATGTCAATGGTGAACGAGAGACAGCCCTTTGTTCTTCGCTGTGCTGTACTTTATTGCTTCCAATGCTTCCTGTACAAGAACCATAAAGGACAGGGAGAGATTGTAGCCACACTGCTGCCCTCCACTATAGATGGTAAGGGTTGCTCTGACTAGTTGACTAATTCATGGATGCCCTGTTGTCGACAATTCATGGATTACTTGAGTTCAGTTGGTTATGTTGTATACATGGGAACAGCAGGAGAGCATTATCTGTCCGAAACCGGTGTCCCAGTGTAGCTGTAAAATGACCCTATAATTTAACTTACTAAAATAACTTTTTTTGGGATGGTTATTTAGCTTGTTTTACAGTTTAAATTTCATTATCAAACTTTTACATTCAGAATTATTTTCCCCTTGTCATATGTGTACTTTTTTTTTTTAGTACTTTTTTTTTTTTTTTTTTTTTTACACTTTTTTGTGTATTTTATAACCCATATCATGTCTCTCTGTCCCTCAGCTAACTCAATCTCAGCGGGACAGTTATTGTGTGGAGGTCTGTTTTCAGCTGACTCTCTGTCAAACTGGTGTGCCGCTGTGGCTCTAGCTCATGCGTTGCAGGATAACCTTACCCAGAAAGAACAGCTGCTACGGGTACAATTAGCCACCAGTCTCGGCAAGCCACCCGTTTCCCTTCTTCAGCAGTGCACCAACATCCTGTCCCAGGTACCCTCTCTCAGCTTATCTCCCAATTTGTGTTTTCATGGCTGTTTTGTCAACACTTTGGGTTTAAGGCTCTGAGTTTGTGGACTTTAGTCAAGGGTATTGAAACATTTGGATTTTGAATTTGTCTATCTCAATAATTCTACTGTATCTGCTTTTGTCAGACACTCACTGTTAAAAAGACCAGACTATGTTGTGTTTTGGTTGCTGGTCTGGTGCATGGGGTGCTGATGTGCTAGTTTCTTCTCCGATCCAGCTAAACCAAGGCCACAACCGTTTCTTGAACATTGGGGGGGACCATTTTCTTTCAGGGTCTTTTAAAAGACCCCATTGGTAATGTTCTTTTAATTGAAATGAATTAAATAAAAGTATAAATGAACTTTGTTTTTTTTTGAAAAAACACTAATTTGAACCATAATAATGTTTTGTATACATAATGTTGTAAACACACAAAAATGTCTTCCTGTCTCGACACATTCATTTTAATCCCCTGGGGTCGGCTCCCGCATATATGCGGTTTGAGGCGTCATCTTCTGATGACACCTACAGTATAAGAACTTAAAATACACAAATTACATAAATGACAGCATTTTTTGACGCCATGTAATTTCAGTTCAAAACTAAAGTTGACCAAAAGGTTGGGTAGTTAGTATCACTGAATATTACAGTTTGTCATTAACATTTAAGTCATAAGTAGCACAGGTATATTTGTAGCAATAGCCAACAATACATTGTATGTGTCAAAATTTAACAATTTTCTGTTATACCAAAACTCATTAGGATAATAGGTGAAAATCACTTAAGAAAAGAAGTGCAAATTCCAGCATGACAGTTCTATTTTTTTTTTTTTATCTATTTGACTTGAAACTTTGAATTGGCTTTAATTTCTTTGGTGGGTACGGCCCTTGCTAGACCAGCACCAAACCAGCATAAACAAGCCTTGACCATCAAGTTCATACTGGTCTAAGCTGTTTTTTCATCAGGTGTGGGGTGGTGTCCTACATTTTGGAGACATTGGTAACTCATGTGGGAATGGTAGCGTGTGGTTGTCATTAAATTTCAAAATGAAATGTGCTGTGGTTTTTGCAGGGTGATAAGCTCAACCGGAGGGTGAGTATTTCAGTGTGGACAGTTTAATGTAATGGTGTGGCTTGGCCTCATTTTCCACATTGGGGGTTCATTAGGTGTTTTGTTTTCTTTCTGTTTGCTGTTTCCGCCCTGTTTGTTGTGTACCCTTACTGACCCTGGCAGCCCTGGCTTTGACCATTTGATTTTCAACTGCTGACCGCATGCTCTGGTCTTTCGGGCTTGTTCTGGAAGATACAGATGATCTGTAAAATCTGTACTATTATTCACCCATTTTCAGGTGGCTGCAAGTCCAATGAGTTTATGACAGCAAATATTCATTCAAAACTAATATTTCTGATTGCTTTTTCTGCTGCCCAGTACTTTCCTGTTTTGCCAGTTGTGAATTTTTTTTCATTTATTTCTTTTTTTTATTTTGTGTCAGTCGTTGAGCAGTTAACTCGCTCCCATCCCAGCCTCTCTGTTACTCTTATGTCATGATTTAGAACTGAAGTTTAATGCCAAAAAAAGTTGCTTGTCACTTCAAATTTCCAGTATGCATTTTTTAACCCATAATTCACATAAGCTCACATTTACAGATGCTGTTTCTTTGAAAAATGTATGAAAAGTTAAAGGATATTTTGAACAATCAAACCGACTGCATAGTGCTGAAATTAAATTTAGTTTTATCGTATTAAGATTTTTTTTTAAGTATTAATTTAAATAAAATAATAAATGTTTCTTAAACACCAAATCAGCATATTATAATGATTCCTGAATTATTGAGTAAATATACTAAAACCGATATGGTTGTGTTAAATTCTAATAATATTTCACAATATTACTGTGTATTTTTAGTCTATTAGTAATCAAATAAATGTAGCCTTGCTAAGCATAAGATACTTTTTTTTAAAACCAAACATTTTAATGATAAGTAATAAATATAAAGGCCAATTCAGTCCGTACAGACAAATGCCAACAAACACATTTACTGTTTTTTGGGTTTTTTTTGTTTGTTTTTTGTGTTAACCGTGCCAGATGTGCATACCCTTAGGATAAACAAATGATATCTGCTGGTGTGGACGCTAATATCATTATCCTCCTGGTTATCTTGGTGTGAACAGGGCTTTACACAACCCTTCTAAGATCAAGTAGATGGTAGCATTATAATAATGCAATAACACATAATTTGGGATGCAACTCTTGTCTTTTCCATAGAGGCTGTGTTTAGTTTGAGGCACTCCAGATTTTTTGTTTGTGTTCCGAGTATCTCAGTGGACTTAAGCTTGTGTTTGATGTTTCCTACTGCAGTTTTTTCCCATAACTCATAAATATTTTAAACCTTTATGTTTTATTAATGGGAATCATAGACCTAACCAAATTTAATAATTTTTTTTAGGTTATCCTGATGGCATTTTATCCTCAAAGCCTAATTAACTAAAAGTGTGTATGAGAGGGAGAGTGTGTTCTGTAATATAGAACACTGTCAAATCTTGGAAAGCATTTAACCTTCTGCTTTGACTTTTGAACAAAACATCTGTTATTAACCGTTACTATTTGCAGATATGCTGTGAGAGAACATGGATTGGGTTTTTAAGTCACTTGAAATTCGAAATGGTGCACACACAATTCCTCTATTTTGCTTTTCCTTAGGCTTGTGGATGTCGAATATAATTTGACCTTCTAACAGCAAACGTTTTTCAGTTTAGAAATCTTTTCTTTTTTTTTTTTTTATTGTCTGTACATTTGTAAAAAAAAAAATCTTGTCAAATCAACTAATTGCAAGCAAAACGGGTCAAAGACACGGCTTAGATGGGCTCCAACTGCTCAGCACATTTCTAACACAAAAAAAGCAACCCTTTGCAATCTTGCTGTTTACTGTATTTGTACAGAAATGAGCAAATATGATTTGGTGCACCTTGAACATTGTTTAAAATGAGTTTTATTAAAAATAACAGATGTTGTACAATGTTATGTGACTTCTTTGACTTATTTGCTCATTTCTCAGATGTTAAAGATGGTGTGTATCGCAATATAAATATGTATGGCAGCATGAGTGTGTGATTAAGACCTTATAATTGTGTGTTTTTGTGTTCAGGGCAGTAGGGTGCAGACGAAGGTTGGCCTCCTCATGTTGCTCTGCACCTGGATCAGCAACTGTCCGATTGCTGTCATGCACTTTCTGCACAATCAAGACAATGTTCCCTTTGTATCCTTCAATCTGCGTGCATGAACACACCTAATTTATTAAGCTGATGTAAACAGAAACAGTGACTAATCTCATTGTACAGTGATAATAAAGGGTGAATCTTAGCTGATAATTCACAGTGCGACTATGGGCTTTAAGGTGACCAGTTCTGATTGGAGCTAGTCATTGAATCACATTTAGAGCAACCACAATACATCTTTCACTCTTTGCAGACTATACTACAATCAATGTGCGCTTGTCTGTGATTTATAATGGCTCGTGTCATTATAAGTACAGTTACTTGTTGTTCTGTGTGTTATCCTTAACTTATAATTTCAGCTGACAGGTCAAATCTCAGAAAACCTGGGTGAGGATGAGCGACTGGTTCAGGGTCTCTGTGCTCTGTTGTTGGGCATTTGTATCTACTATAATGACAACAGCTTAGAGAATTACACAAAGTATGTTAATTTTTTACCCTTTACCCGGTATTTCCAATCATGCTTTCTTTTATTTATAGTTCCTTGTCTTGTAAAAGGGCTGTCGGCTGATTTTTAAAATTTCGATTGATCTTTTAATTGGTAATTAATGTACATAACATTTTTAGAAAACAGATATTCTTATATTGAGTAAAATTGGACAAATTAGTGTTAAATATACAATAAACATAAAAGCCAGTGAAGACTTGTTTGACATGTTTCAACATTGATGAGAATAACGTGTTACTTGTAAGCAACATATGAGCATTTTAGACACTGAAGACTGGAGTAAAATGTTTTTGCCCTCACGGACAGAAATAAATAAATAAATAAAAATTGTTATTGTGAATTGTCACAGTATTACTGCTTTTGCTGTGTTTGTGATGCATCAAATTCACGTTACCGTTGACAGCCCTTCTTATAACATTTGCCGCTATGCCATCAGTTGTGCCTTCTTCTATCTCTTACTGTTTCACAAAATATTTTCTCCATCTTTCCACAGAGAAAAACTAAAGCAGTTGATTGAGAAGCGCATAGGAAAAGAGAACTTTGTGGAGAAGCTGGGCTTTATAACCAAACACGAACTGTATTCTCGTGCAGCTCAGAAACCTCAGCCAGCCTTTTCCACCCCAGAACACATGCTGTTTGATCACGAGTTCACCAAACTTGTTAAAGAGTTGGAAGGTCAGTGTTGGAGCCTTTAACACAAACCGATACCTCTTTTCTCTCGTTATTAACATCTGTCAGTGATCTGATCACCGGTGCACCGTGTTAAAACCAACTCTAAATGTGATGCAGACCCTTTAAAAATTCTAAAAGTTCTATTTGTTCGGGTGTATTATTACTTTAAGAGTCCAGGGCAGCATATAGCCTCTATCTTACATATTCTCTGAAATAAACAGTCCATTTTGTTGCTAAGCTTTTTCTGTAATTCGATATTTCATAATATGACCTCTTTACCTCATCTAAAATGACGTTGTTGTTATTTCTATTTTTATTTCACATTCTGTGGTTCTTTTATTTATTCAAAGGCATGATAACTAAAGCAGTGCTTAGGTCAAGCGAGGAAGAGAAAAAGGAAGAAGAGGTGAAGAAAACGCTAGAACAGCATGACAGCATTGTAACCCAGTACAAAGAATTGATTAGAGAACAGGTAAAAATACATCAAACTACATTCCATTCTCACGTTTATGTCTGAGCAAGGTTTTAAAATAGTCCTATTATATGTAATATATTTAGTTATTATGGGTTATTAAAAAAAAAATAAAAATTAGCATAACGTATCGGTCTACTTTATGCGAAAATCATAAACCGTTTGGGGAAAAAAATCCTAGCTTAAAACACGTTTTCATAACAAGTACATGTAAAGAGTAATGTTGCACATAATTGTCTCTCTGTTTTATAAGATGTTGTTTATTGAGTATTTGATGATCTGTACCTATCATAAGGCTGAAATGCTTATACACTTAAATTCTAATTATTATTTATGTTGTGAGATAACTATTTTATATTTTTATATATTTCTCTGATTTCTGCCATAGGTAGCCCTACTGAATCCTATATTTATTTGAGAATCTGCTTAATACGATTATAGTGTTATAGGGCTATAGTTGTCATAAGGATAACTAAACATATTAATCTTTTAACTGCGTTTTAAGTGGGTTACCCCGTTTAAACATTGGTTTCTCATTCCTCTATAAGGTTTTAGAAGGCAACATAGGCATGTTTAAATTACACATTAATTTATCTTCTATTCATCTCCATTTAATTGCAGGATTCTCAAATAAATGAGCTGAAGGAGCAGGTAATGTTGCTGACTACCCAGAATGAAAAGTTGCAGAACACCATAACACAGCAGTTCTCTCAGATCCAGCAGCACAAGGATCAGTACAACATCCTCAAACTCAAACTAGGTACTGAGCGAATATCAAATATATATCAGTAGTCTTTGCTGTATTTCTAGTCGAAGTTACTGTTGCTATTGGTGTACTGTAGGTAAAGATAATCAGCAGACAGGTAATCAGGCAGAGGCCGCACATGTGAACGGCCTGCAACCAGAGGAGCTGAGCCAACTCAGAGAGCAACTCGATGAACTACAAAGACAAAACCAGCTGCTGCAGACACAGCTGACTGAAAAGGACTCTCTAATAACCAGCCTGGTAAGAGATTGTTCAAAAAATAAAAATTCAAATTTATTGTCTATTGGTTTTCTAATATCTTTTACAGTATAATTTATGATATCATTTCAAAGTTGTTATAATAAATCTCTTATGTTCATAAAGGCTGCATTTATTTGATTAAAAATACAATAAATATGAAATAATTATTACCATTTAAAATAATTGTTATTGTTTTAATATATATTAGATATAATTCTATTCATGTTATGGTAAACAAGCATTTCTCAAATCTTTAGTGTCACATGATCCTTCATAAATCATCTTGTATACTGATTTGGTGCCCAAAAATCATTCACTACAGTATTAAAAACGATGTTGTGATGTAATATTTTTGTGGAAACTGCGTTAATATTTTGTTTGTGATGCTCTAATAAATAGAAAATTCATAGAAACTGTTTCATAGAAGAATATGTGTGTGTTTTGTTTTTTTGTCCAACAGAAAGTTGAGGGAGTACCATCAGCAGAGGGGTCAACTTCAGAGGTCACAGAATTACAGAAGGTAATATTCCAGCCTTTCCCTTCAGTATATTACATACAAAACACTCATATTATGTACAAAACACTTTGAACTGAGTTTTTTTTTTAAATGGTTGACTGCAGGAGGTGGAGATGCTGAAAGCCCAGCTGCAGAGCCAGACCGCAGAGATCACACGACTACAGAGTGAAAGACAGGAGCTATTCAGAGGATCTGAGACCACCGTAAGTGTGTTCCAGTCATTTTACAGACAGTACAGTCCACCACACTGTAGTCTCAGCTTCAGATAGCATTTACACAGATCACCTGTATTTCAAATCTCCATATCGTAAAACCCAGTCTTTATGGAGTCGTCATAGGCATCATGTCTTATAGAGACAAGAGCTTACCACAATCTACTAATGGTTTAGTTTCATATTTAAAGTATTGCTGATTTTTCAGTAATTTAATTTAGAAATGCAACTAATGCCATTTTTGCCTGACAGCATTTGTGCCAAATTTGAATAACTTTAAGTAACTACAAAGTGCGATACTGAATTGAAATTTGATCCAAAATGGGGAAATAAATCTTACAGTGAGTTCATCAAAAAAACTAAATTAAAAACAATGCACCTGAACCTATAATACACAATACATGTCAAATTGCACAAAATTTTATGTTTAAAAATTTATTTTAATTATGTGACGGGATATAAATTATTTTTTTTGCTTTGTTACTCTAGTCTTCAGGGTCCCATGATCCTTTAGAAATCATTGTAATTTGCTGATTTTGTGCTCCAGAATAATTTTTTTATTATTGATGTTGAAAAAATCTTTTTTCAGGATTGTTGTTTATATGAAATTTATATGAAATATGAAAATTTTAATGTTTATAAAAAATTATTATTAAAAAGAAATTGTGTAAAAGTGTTTACTGCCACTTTTGATGCACCCTTGCTGAATTAAAGCAATGATTTCTTAAAAAAAAAATTCTTTCAGGCATCAGTTCCAGTAGAAGACAGTGTCTACATGGAGAAGATTGCAGAGTTAGAGAGCAGGCTCTCTTCTCAGACAAAAGAGTCACAAAATCTCAAGGTGACTTAGAAGAATGGCCGCCTTGTTTTTTTTCATTATTATTATTTTATGTGCTTTCACATTTCACATAATTTCCTATTTAACACTGGCTCTTTTTTCTCTCCTACGCTGTCTTTCAGGGGGAAGTTAAATCTCTTCTGGAGTGTAAGGAATCGATGGAGAAAGAACTTGCTTCAGCCACGAGCACAGCTGCCATCATGCAGGCAGAGAAGAGCAAGCTTCAGCAGGAAGTGCAGGAGTCCAAGAAGGAGCAGGACGATCTTCTCATGCTACTCGCTGACCAGGACCAGAAGATTATGAGCTTGAAACAGAAACTCAAGGACTTGGGAGAGACGGTACATTCCTCACAACAATGCAGAACATAGTTTCACTGGCTTTGTATTCATTAAATGTCATTTTGGCTTATTGCATTAATTCTTATTCTTGGTTCCGTTTTGACTTTTCCCCCACAGATTGAAGATGATGATGAGTTGGATTCAAGGGACCAGTTTGATGATGATGATGAAGATGATGAAGAGGAGGAAGAAGAGTGTGAATAAAAAAAAAAAAGAGTATTGACTTAGTGAAAGTGAAAGACTGCTAATATTAACCTGTCACTTACACGCTTAAAGAAAGAGATTGTAAGCCCTGGACAGTAGAGCTGATCTTCTGATTTTTAGAAGAATCACGTATTTCTTTACTTTCTTCATAACTGCATTTTAATTTTTAGAATTTATTTTGCAGTGGAAAACAATCCAACTAATTGAACCAGACCCATTTCATTTTAAAGAAGGCTTGAATTTATTCAGATAATAAATACAGATGGATGCTTTCTTTTTGATCATCCTTTCCAGTGCTTCTGTCCTGGTAACTTACTGTAGAGGATTCTGGAGAGCTATTTGCACTAATGAAGGAGAGGAGAAAATAAAGAAAAGATTTGCTTCTTTTTTATTTATAGTGCAAAAACCACAGAGAAAGTTCAGTCTGCATTTCCATACAGTTTGTGAGCAACTTGTGATTGTTTTATGATGGATGTATGTGTTCTGTAAGACATGCCTTCTCTGCTCAGGTGTATAGTGAACTCAGTTTAACATCTCATTCAAATTTTGTCCTTTTCCTGTTTTGCTTTAGATTGCTGCCTGGTCAAATGGCTGTTGTTGTTTTTCTGTCATCTGTTCCTCCATGTCAGCAGTTTTCAGAATTGTTCATACATATTTTCAAATGATCAAACACGCTCAACCCACTTCGCATTACTTTGTGTTTGTACTACCCATGTGTTCTTCAGTATAACACTTCAGAAATCCCACTAAATGTTGGGATGCTACACTTTCAGGTTCCTGGAAAAACTTAAGAGGTTTTTTTTTTGCAAAATTTGATTCAAGATTTGGTTAATTTATGGATAAATGAGCCTCCTTAGAATAAACTAAATAAATGCTTGTCTGTGATGTTTTGACTTTAACATTTTTAAATTCATGTTTTTAATAGGTGTGGTGTTCAATATACAGCTATATTTGAGGATTGACAGAGTCAACTTTTCCACTGCTCATACCCACAAATCTAATTTTGCCATGAACTGCATTCATGGTCATGTTCGATAATGAATTATGCAATAATGATTTAGGAATTGTAAAGAGAGGCATATAATAATATTAACATTTTGCTGCTTTACAGACAGCAATGCCTTAATTGAAAATTGTACACTGGAAAAAAAATCCTACTAAATAATTATATATTTGCTATTTGTACTCTACATTTTTTTTTCTGTTCACAGTAGCATTAAAATCAAAGTCCAAACAAATAGTATAAACATTTTATTATTTGAAATATGCTTATTTGTATACAATTGATATGTATATTTTAAAGCATTTACTTGCAAAGACCTGTTTTCAGGAAACAGGTCAGATAGAAGTGAGTGGCAGTGATGTACAGCAACAAGAGGAGAAGAATATCAGAGACGCCATGCTAAAATTCATTGTCCTGTAACATTTTTATGGGTGGCCACCAATACCCATTGAATACACTGTACTATAGAACGCCTACATAAGCCTGAGGCCATGTTCCTATAGTTCTACTGAACATTTAAAAAATAGAAATATTAAGCTATATAATAAGAATATAAATCTCTGAATAGCTGCCAATGAAAAAAGAATGAAACAAACTGGTGTAGTTCTGACATTTACCAGTAGAGGTTACCGGGATCATTCTGAGCAGCCAAATCCTCAGGTTAGACTATGTATTCTGTGATTAGCTTATCAATAAAAGAACACTGACTAATCCAGTTTTATTATCATACTGCAGAAACAAACGCCTAAATAACTAAAAACGTTTACAAATAAAAAATGCAGTATTGCAAGAATGAATAAGATTCAAATCCTAAATCAGTTGAGGATGTTACTTGTAAATAAATAAAAGCAGTGCCCTACCGGATTTATTTTGTACTTCCACATGTAACTTAACTTCGTGTATTTATTTGCATGTTTTGTGTACATATAGTACCCTCTAATTATTTACTGTGGGACGGGGGAGGGGACAGTGTCTTTTAAAATTTAAAACACTATATTGTTTTCTGTGAATAATTAATTTAAAATGATTTTCACATCATTCTGAAGGAAATATTCTAACCTAAACGGCTGGTTACTCTAAATTCCTATTCAGGACCATTTACTATGGCTTGGATGGCCTTATTT
>JAUCMU010000001.1:13051977-13086995 GCA_032275025.1 Enteromius treurensis
TGACGTCCCAATCCACGATTGGCTGGTTTTACACACATTTCAGAGCGGTCACGCTGAAGGCGTTCCCAAAGCGTCCTGCCAGACGCAGCTCGAGTTCCTGATAGGGAACAGTATAGGCCGTTACAAAATATATATTTTTAATAAAACATTTACACCTTTTAAATTTACGTTTTGATAAATACAGTCTAAAGTTAGGTACAAATATTTATTCAGTTCCATACTTGACTAACTTATAACGTTACCTGACGCCTCAACTTTACATACACTGCCCTGTTTACCCACGTTTCTTCAGATCACTGGATTCTTCAAACACTTCCTAAATGTACTCTTAAAAAATCGAATACAGTATGTTGCATGAACATTTACTGAATTTGAAATTCTTTTAATGTTTTTTAAATAAATTTGTGCAGACTTAATATAATATGTCTTCTTAACTACGCCCAAGCAATAAAATTAGTTCAACTAAAATATTTTTGCCCTTCCAACATTTTGTTAATTGGATTTTTTACAGTGTAGAACTGCTCCACTTTATAGTACTCTGTGCACAGCAAGCATAGACTAGACAAGTCATAACCTTTATAAAGAATATCTCTTTGGTTTTGAAATGTTAATCTTTGCAACTTCAGGGATCTTACCTAACAGCACTCCAAATAGAAGGGAAAGTTTGAAATCGCATCATATGACCCCTTTAATCAGAGCTACTGTATAGACACAAGAAAAAGAAACAAGTGTCAAAAGAACAGCAGTACACCTTTTTCAGGTCCCAGTACAGAGATAGATAAACTAGGAGTTACAATAGGAGTTACCACGTCCCTTGTTTGTCGCTAAGTTGCTATCAGTTTAAATATACAGCCCCCTGAAGGCCAGGCAGCAGGCAGAACAGTGCAAAGATGCTCACATTGATTTGTCTGTAGAAAGACTTTAAGTAATGGCTGTAAACAACAGAGCTGGGGGCTTTTAATCACAACTGTAAAGGCATGGAGTGTAAGTGCTGTTTGCTTCTAACAGGCCTCTCACACCTGTCACAGGAGTGAGTAGGAGGGGCTACAAACACTCCTCTCTCTTTTTATCCCTGAATAATGGTTGAACAACCATTACATTCACAGAATGTCAGTCAGCTCCTGAGAAACCATGAGACTGTAAAATTGCAATGTGTCATTTTTTAGGAGACAGGAGAGAAAGTCGATTGCTGTCATTTGTAATTCTGACCATGCAAACGCAGACACATCCCAGCTGTCAAAATCTGCACATCTCCGACATCAGCAGAACAGAGTCGACAAACAGTGTCTCGAGACGCTCTGAAAACTCTCTCCATTTCCCTCAGTCATGCTTCAGCAGGTCCACTGACGGTGACTCTTTTCTTCTCCATTCAGAACGCCCAGTTATAACTACGCCCCTAATCCAGACAAACACTGGATTATGCGCTACACCGGCCCCATGAAGCCCATTCACATGGAGTTCACCAACATGCTGCAGCGCAAGAGACTGCAAACGCTGCTCTCTGTGGATGATAGTGTGGAGAAGGTACATCACTTATACACTGTATACATCAATTTCAAATAACACAAATAGAAAGCAGTTTTTAAAAAGAATATAGAAACCATTCCTAAACAGTAAAAGGAAAAGCTGTTTATGTTTATATAAAACGTGTGTATATATTAAGATGGAAAGAATGGAAATATATTAAATGTGTTACGTTTGTATTTAAAATAAATTTATATGTGATTTAATTTATATAATTAGAAATATATACATGTAAATATTTTCTAAATATATGCTTTATGTTTGTATGTATTTATATATACATAATAAATATACACAATACACACATATATTATGCAAACAAAAACTTTTTTTTTTATTTGACACATTTAGGTCAGGTTTATTTTATAAATTATTATTATTTATGTTATTTCTTTCTGATGTATGAATCATGTTCCTGAGACATTTCCTAACTTTCCTCCAATAGTACTGAATAATTCTAATAATTTTTCTATATTTTCTTACACTTTAAGGCACTTTATATAATACTACAGTACATGATATTGAAATCATTGTTATGTTAGCATTAATTATGTTTTGTTGTGGTATGTACAGTATTTTCTGAATAAGCTTTAAATAAAAATTTTCAGTTTAATGTTTTTGGTGTTTTTTCATAATTTTATTAGTATCTTGTTTTTATATTTTAAAAAAAATAATAATTTAAATACTGTAATTTGTTTATTTTAATTTTCCATTTTATATTTCACAATTTATTTCAGCTTAAATTAAATTAACTAATTAATTAATTAATTATTTTAAATATTTTTTTTTTTGTGAACGTTAACAAAACTAAGTGCAGTGGTCCATTATAGTCAAGTCAAGTCAAGTCATAGTGCTTTTAACAAAACAGATTGTAGCAAAGCACTGAACATTATTATACATTCATTCATTCTTTCATGTAAGTAAATTTGCAGTTTTTTGCATCAAAATTGCTGTTGTCCTTATAATTCATTGTACCATTCGTATGTTTCTTCTGTCTGAATGCAGATATACAACATGTTGGTGGACACTGGGGAGCTGGACAACACTTACGTGATGTACACGGCTGACCACGGATACCACATCGGTCAGTTTGGACTGGTCAAGGGGAAATCAATGCCCTATGAGTTCGACATCAGAGTTCCCTTTTACATCCGTGGCCCAAATGTGGAGGCAGGAGGCATGTGAGTGTGTATCCAATGACAAGCCAAAGACAACCCTCAAAACTGTGGTTTAAGACGGTAGTATCACGATAAATCCATCTTGAGATTTATTCATGTATTTATTTATATAAATATTTTAGATAATATAACATCTCATTGTAATGCATTGCAAAATTGAAGCTCTTAAAATATTATATTTAGTATCATATATAACATTTTTGTCAATAGTAATTCATCTTCATTTAATGGTTTTTGTGCAAAGGCCAGAGTTACTCTTAAATGAGGTCTAAACCTGATTTATGGTGTTTTAATGACTTTGCAATGTCCCGCCATATAAAGAGAGAGAATGAATTCAGCACATGTTGCAGGCCATATTTGAACCCACGTCCTCACGGTAGCACCAAACCAGAGCTCTCTCTCTCGTCAGCATTTAATATCATTAGTCACTAGTCTGGTTTAACACTGCTGTGTGATCTGGCTTCTCCCTTTCTCAGAAAAGCTGATTAACAGCAGTAAAGACCACTCATGTGAAGACCACAAGACTTTTTACTGTGAATGAAAGGCACAGAAAAGAGGATAAAGAGTTTGGCTGGAGAGTCAGGGTGAGAAAGGCACAGCTGGGGCCAGTTCAACATCAGATGAGCCTTCAGGCAATGAAAAGAGAGAGAGATGAGCCTAATTTACTTTTTGAAAACTGATCGGATGTGATTGGATTAATCTCCTGAGTTTCAGTCCACTGACTTCCTGGGATTTGAAATGGTCAGCTGAAATTGACACTCATCAGTTTTGAGTAATTCTTTTTATCAAAAGGAACGTTGAGGGTTTTTTGTGTTTTTTCAGATTCAGATGGTGTATTTTTAATCAATCATTTTAATATAATTTTTAATATATATATATATATATATATATATATATATGTATATGTATATATAATATCAGTTTAATGTATAGAACTCTCAACCAGCAGCATCAGCACACTTACAAGAGGCTGCAAGATTATTTTAAATTGGACAAAACAAGCTTTAAAATAAACTAAAACAGCTATGTCAGAAGATGATGATTATAATAATTAATAATAAACTTGACCTTTAAAAGTTGCATGTCAAAGATCTTAACAAAAATTAAAAATACATTGGAAAAACATTTAGTATAAGAACCAGGATTCAAGATTCATATGAATATATATGTTTGTAAAAGTGTGAATTCTTGACCTAAAAATCATTGAAAGTAATCTAATCCTAGTAGGTCATGAAAATATCTGTAATGAATGTAATACAAATTTCTATTGCTGTTGTTGTTGTTGTTGTTTTTTTTGTTTTTTGTTTTTTGTAGAACTTTTATAAATTTTATTTATTAATAAAATAATCGTAATTCCCAATAATTAAACTTAGTTCTTGAATCTTCTGGAATAATATAATTATTTAATATTATTTACATAATTATAATTATTTTCTATAATTAGTTAATTAGTTAATGTAATATTTTTTTAATTAGTTAATGTAATGATAATTATTATTTCCCATTGTTTTAATATTTTTTATAGTCTAATTTTATATTTCAGTTTTAGATTTCATCATTTTAGTATTTAAACATTTTAGTTAGTTGCCTAGGTAACATTTAAAATTTTTGTTTACATTTTTCTTTTAATATTTTATACATATAACAGTTAATCGATTTATTCTATTAGTTTGTTCATTTGTTAATTCCTTCATGTAAGTAAATTTACCACATTTTATTTCACATAATTAAAATTATAAATTCTAAATTTCCTCTAATGTAATATAATATTGACACAATCGTTTTAATTATTTCTTAATAATTGTAATATATTGAGACTCTTCTTGTTTTTAAATAAATTAAGTTTTTAGCAGCTTTGTCAGTACAGCAAAAGCACTGGAAAAAAACTTGTAATATTGTGTTGGACAGTGGGGGCCTCTCTTGGAGTCGTAAGGTTCAAGAGAACTATGTTCACATTTATCTCAATGACAGTTGCTCAGGTGGCACTTGCAGCCCTGGTAGTATGTGACCTGCATGCTGCCATCCTTGCTCAATACTTCACTAGTTTGATGGTTTTCAACCATCCTAATTGACGCCCCAAATCATACAGGCACAGCATATATATATATATATATATATATATACATATATATTCTTTTCCAGCGCCTCAGTAAATGATTGTTTATTACAAACGAATATTGCATACTACATTTAATATACTGTCCGTTAAATGGCCAAAAAATAGCAGTCACTAGGCAGTGTATTATATCTTCAGTGTGAGTACAGCTGTATTCCGTTTCGAGCAAGTCCTGGATCTCTATTTCCCTCACTGTCTGTATCTTATTATCAGTCAGTGTTCATGTGCTGCTCGTCTACTTCTTGACCATTATGTCAAATGGCAACCCCCTCTTCTGTTTCCATAGCAACCCCCAAATCGTGTTGAACATAGACTTGGCGCCCACCATCCTGGACATCGCAGGGATGGACGTTCCCCCAGACATGGACGGCAAGTCCATCCTCAAGCTCTTGGACACAGACCGCATGATGAACAGGTGAGGATATCTCCTGAAGTCTGACAGGTCTTTTTTAAAGTGAAGTATTTCTGAAAAGGAAGAAGAAATAATAGATGGCGCTTGTTATATATGTCCACTTGACTGGATTGTGGACAGTGGAAGTGCTAGTTTATTGATCAATACTGTTATTCGTCACATGTGCTTCCTTGGTTACATCAGCAGAATAAAAAAGTGTATTGGTATGACATATTTATTATGCGTCATACGTCGAGTCAGAGGTCAGCCAAGAAGCCAGAAGTCAGTTATTTATGTTAGAATTTTAGAAATGGAAATACTACAAAAACCCATCGATCTGCTTCAGGGGACATGTGATAAACCCCCAAAGGCGTATAGGTTAGTTTACTTGTGGATATATATTTTTACAGAGCTTTAAAATCATCCACCAGCGTTACCAAGCTTAGAAGAGCCAGGATACATTTATAAAAACCTCAGACTGAGTTTGTTTGAAAAAAGAAAGTCATATACACCTAGGATGGCTTCGTATTTTTTAGTTTTGGGTGAACTATTTCTCTTTAACTATTAAGGGGCGAAGCTCCATTATTTGATTCTCCATCTCCAACCATTTGATGAATAATACCTGCCATGATCGGTCAAAAATGTCTTGTACTAGGGGTGTAAATATTTAAGAACCTCACAATTCAATCTGATTTCAAGATTTTGAGACTCATGATTCAATGCCAAAATGATTTGTGATTAACATCACTCTTTAATTTATACGTTCCATTCCTTAATTCTAAAGTATCCTACTTTTTACAACATGACCAATACATCAAAGTGTTTGAAAATGAGCTTTCATTCAGTGTGTAACACTACAGCTCTAGGTGAATGAAAATGTCCTGCAAAATCTTAAATCTGAAAGTGTACCGTGTGTGAAGTTACTGTGACAAAAGAAAGAGTCGACACTGAATCATTAAAAACAAGCTGTTTCCAGCTAATGTCACACACAAAAAAACATGATCATATTGTTGGCCACTTGTTGGTCTTTTCACGTTGGTCTGAATGAAAATCTTCACCATTAGTGCCCTTGTGTAGTGGTTAAATAGCAGTTTCCACGGTAACGCTGTACACAAAGCAGCACTGCCTCACAAACAAAAACTCTTTATCAGAAGAGATGAAGTGAAAATCAAACCAATCGACCAATTATATTAATTAACATATTATAAGACAATAAAAGAGTGTTTTTTGACCTTGACCAGTCGTTGGGGATTCCCATCTTTCATTACCCAAAATAGAGGCACTTTAAAACAATTGAAAATGAGGTAATTGTCATCTAATTAAATATAGCTTCAAAACCTTTAGAATCATTGAAAAGAAAATCACAATGCCACTGGCAAACGTCTTTTTCTTTTAATATGATCTTCTATATAAACGTCAGCACAAAGTATGTGAGCAGCGTAACATCAGCAGTACATCGCCTTCGTGAACGAGAGGCGATCTATAATTAACCTAATTTACATATAAAGGAGGTGTGCTTGTGATGAAAGGAATGACAGAAATGTCAGTTACAGTACTGTAAATACCCATTGTGGGTGGTTTGTGAATAAAACACAGGTTAGCGCATGCAAAAGTGGCACGGCTGTTATATTTCTCAGTGCAGAATTAACAGCACTATACTGCTCGATCAGTTTGTAATCCTGAGATTCTTGATGCTAACGACACATAGCATTTAGCCCAATCCCGAGGCTATCAGAGCAGTCTGAACAATACCTCGCATCACTTCATTGTCATTGAGTGGCAGCAGATGGCGGTCTGCCAGGCTTCCTACTGGCACGGAGCCCCTCATCACCATGACACCTGCTGAAATCTCATCTCTGCGCTCTTCCGCTAGCCCGCGTACCTCTTTTATTTTAGATGAGAGGAAGAGATGCGTATCTCAGCAGGAGGTGGGGGGGACAGGAAATAAGAAATCCGGAGGGAAGAGGGGCTTTCAGGAAAAATGAGGGGCAGGGAGATGGAGGGCTTGCGCTTCCCTTGTGCTCTCAATCAGCTCAGATAGACACTAATTAAATAAGTACCTCTGTATTTCATCAGCTGACACATTTCGAGGGCATCTCTAAACAGTTGCTAGGGTCTCTGTGCGGTGAATTAACCCTATCCCCAAGATATTCTGGTATAACTGTCCTGCTCTCATAATGAAAAAGCTTCAATCAGAGAGTAAAATTATTAAAAAGAAAGTAGAAGTTGGTCATTTTTTAAAGAATATTATTTCTTTAAAAATATTTTGCCTAAACCACTTTACTGTTTATTATTAAAGCCCATTTCTGCCACAAAATACAAAAAAGAAAACGGGGTTATTGCAACTTTTAATCTCACAATTACATGATCCGAATAAGCTTAAAGCTTTTATGAGATATTTTTGCCTTTTCTTAAAATTGTGAAATATCACGAGTTGTTATATCTCACAATTCTGACTTTATTGAATTTTATTGCAGTTTAGACTTCATAGCACATAATTCAGACTAACGGGTGATTCTGAGAAAATCAATCAGAATTGCGAGATGTAAACACAACTATGAGAAAAAAGTTTGAATTTTGAAATAAAAATTGCAATTACATTTTATTATTTATTCAGTGGCAGAAACAGGCTTCCATAATTCATTAATAAAAAGACTTTTGTCATCTAGATCAAATGGGTGAAACCAACATAACAGAACAGAAAGAAGAATAGCATAGTGACAACATTATAAGTCACATCCATATTAGATTCTTTGACCTTTACCATATTTGTGGCGACCATATACTGAAGCATACCTCTTTTTTGTTAACCCCACAATTTTAAAATACTATTCATGTCCTAAATATAAATGGCACGGGGCGAAGTGCACATAACTCTGGCTTTGAAGTTTGTGCAGTGATGATGCCTTAGCAAGTAGCACTAACAATAGGAGTCTGAATAGTAGAAAAGGCCAGCCAGAACACTCCTAAATCTGGCAGAAGCTCCTGCGGAGATCAGAGAGGGAGTGTGAGAGCACCGATCGATAGCTCATATCTGCAGAGAAGGTCAGGAGGTGCGCAGAGCACTTGTGTTTCCTCACCTCCACATCTCCTTCTGTTTTTCATCGGGGATAGTAGAAAGGAAGAAAAAGCTCTTTAATTTGCAGGCTGGATTTCTGTTGTTCAGCTGTTTCTGCATTGTGATTTTTTTCACTCTTTTTTGATCTCGGGCCTCAATTTGTTGCATTTTAGTCATCGTTTGAGTCTGCTGAGAAACAGACAATTTCTGGACAATTTGCTGTTCCAGTTGATCAGTTACAAAGCCGGGAGATCAATATCCGTCCGTCTCTCTCCTAATTGCAGGTTCCAGATCAACAAGAAAGGAAAAGTGTGGAGGGACTCGTTCCTGGTGGAGAGAGGGTGAGTCAGCGCAAATTAAATGTGAAAACAGCCGGGGAGCTCTGGGTTTTTGGTGTGAAAGGTCAGAGTATGTTTATTCAGATAACATGAGTTTTTTTCCTCTTTTTCTCTGGTGACAGAAAACTGCTGCATAAAGTGTTGAATGATGGGAAAGATATGGCCCAGGAGGAAAACAACCTGCCCAAATACCAGCGTGTTAAAGACCTGTGCCAGCGCGCGGAGTACCAGACGCCATGTGAACAGATCGGTCAGGTAAAACAACATACCTGTCCATAAAGAATAATATTTATCTTATAAAAATAAATATATATATATATATATATATATATGTATAAACAGTATACAAACCGAATTCTGCAAATATATATATATTATGAAAAGTAAAAGACTTTCAAATCAAATCAATATTTAATTCACCATACAACATAGATAAAGTAACAAATGTTTAAACTGATACATTTTATACTTTTATTCACTAAATGAGCTCATTTCAAATTAAATGCCTGCTACAGATCTCAAAAAAGTTGGCACGGGGATAACAACGGGACTGAAAAGCAAGACATTTTAAAAAGACTCAACTGGGAGAATATCTCGCAACCAATTAAGTTAAGGGACATAAGATCTGTAACATGATTAGCTATAAAAGGGGTATCTTAGAGATCAAATTCCAAAGGCTTTGCAAGTTTCATCATCTACAGGGCATAACATCAAAGAAATCTCTGTGCGTAAGGGAAGAGGGATGTCTTCAAACTGTTTTGAAAAGAAGAGATGCTACACCGTTGTAAACATGCCCGAGTCCCTTTTTTGAGACCTGTAGCAGGCATCGCATTTGAAATTAGCTCATTTTGTGCATACAGTTGTACACTTTCTTAGTTTAAAAATGTGTTGTGCTATCTTTTTGCATATAATAATATAAATATATATGCGAATAAAAATATTGGATCGTGTGATTTGAAATTCTTTTAGTTTTCGTTATGTCCAAATTTAAAAGGCATTGCCAGAATTTGAGTTGTTTATAGGCATCAATCCACTGCTTCATATAACCAGGAGTCCAGCGTTTCAAACATGGGTTTGTTTATGAATGCGTTCAGAGCAGCAGAGATGAAGTAGCAACTTGATGTGATAGTGAAATTGCTGTGTAGATGATTTTTGGACATTCCAGATCATAATGTTATTGTTTGCCTTCCAATTTGACTTGCAAATGAGCAAAACCTCTACTGCTGACCTCAATATGTCACGTAGACTATTTAAAACACTAAAATCTCATGTTCAATCGTTTGTGCATAACATAATAAATATTCATGAGCTAGGCCTCCACTAGCGATTGCCATTAGAACCAGCACGTCTGTTAAATACTACTAGTATGCACCACCCAGGAAAAACATTTTGATAATTTTTTACAATATTTCTTATTTTAATAGTTCATAAAGTGCATTGAGCTCACCAAGGCTGTATATAAAAGTATTTTTTACTGTATACAGTAAAAACAATAATAGTAAACAACAGCAATAATTATAAAATCATAATATGCTATGCTTTTTTTTCCAGAATTCACTGATGAATAGAAGGTTCAAAAGAACAGTGATTATGTAAAATACAAACCGATTATAAAAAATATTAATTTTTTTTATCTTATCCCAATCTTTTGAATGGTAGTGTTAATAACAAGAAGAAAAAGAAATGTTTTTATAAGCAGCAATCATCGTATTAGAATGATTTCTGAAGGATCATGTGACAGTAATGATGCTAAAAATTCATTTTTAAATTACAGAAATAAATTACATTTTAAAATATATTACAATAGAAAAAAGTTAATTTAAACTGTAATAATATTTTACAATATTACAGTTTTTTCTCAAATAAATGCAGCCTTGTTGATCATATTATTTTTCTTATAAATATTATTTATTATAAACTTTTACAGAGGTTTTAATTACAGAGGTACTACACTAAAGGTACTTTGGCATACTTAGTCGGTATAAAGACCCTCACAAGTAGAGTGTATATGTGTGTATGTGTGTGTGTGAGCCGTCTTATGAAACAGAAGTGAGAACAGAGAGATGTCTGAGCTGTCAGATCAGACACCTGAAATTTCATGCTCTCACATTCACTCTAACAAGACTGGCCCACCGAAGTCCTCCAGGGACCTGCAGCCAGTTCCTGCATTATCTATTCTCTCCATCCCTTTCTCTTTTTACCCTCTCTTTCTTTCATTTTTTATGTCAGGCTTTATTCCTCCATCTGCTTTTCTGCTTTGATCAAAGAACAGTCTGTCATTACATACCTTCACACTTTTGCAAGCACAAAAAAAAGTCTAGCTTTCAAACCATGAAAAAGCAAAAATAGCACATGCAGAAAGTGTTGTTTATGTGCACTATGCTCTATAACACCTTATTTACATAAAGAGAAATTCATTTCTGTCATCATTTCATACCCTCATTTTAAAGATTGTTGGTAACTAGACAGTTGCTGGTGGCCTTTGACTTCTATTGTATTTTTTCCACACTTTGGAAGTCGGTAGCAGTATGAGTAAAAAAATAAAAATACATATATATATATATATATTTTATTTTATTTTTTTTTTAGTGCAGTAGGTTTTCTGATTTATTTGTATAGCACTCTTCACTATGCACATTGCTTCAAAGTAGTTTTACTTACAGAAAATCATTTTGTTAGTTTTCATGTTTCATGCCTTACACTTGAATTTAGCAGAGCTGGTTTTTGCAATATAGTATTTGCACTTTCCATGAGTATAATGTATGTATGCAGATAAAGTTGGATATATTACGCACATCCAACTTTATAGATTCTGCAATAATATAGTTACATCATGCAATAAAAATAAAAGTCACGCACTTGAAAATTAGCTATATCGATATACATGAATGTACTGTGTATACCTAAGGCTACGTCTACACTAATCCAGATAAATTTGAAAACGGCATCTTTGTCTACAAAACGCTCCGAGTCCACACTAACGTTTTCAATTGTTTCTGAAGAGTTGATCATACACGCTGAAATGACTGAAAACGCTTACGTTCCTGTATTGTGCATGCGTGAAGCGTAAGACGATTCTATCTGCGTCACTTCCGTCTGCAGTTTATTTACATACATTACGTCCTCTTGGAGCATGTACAAACTGATATTAATCTTTAATATGGCTGTCAAAATTGAGAGCAAACAAAACAACTGCTGTACAATGCCGTTCGCCATCAGTTGAGTTGATCACATGACTGCATCATAGGACTAAAATGCGGCATAATTTTCGAAAGCCTGTGCAATAACACAGTCACCATTTTCCAATGATTTAAAAGCACCTGGTACAAAATACTGCATTGGCCCTCATAGCTTGATTCATCCAGCTCTTGTCTTTAACTACAAGGCCACTAAAAAGCGACTAAAAAGAAAGACACGCTTCTCTCATCTCTCTGCTAGTGTGCAGCCCTGAGCGCTCTGTTACTTATGTTCCTCATTAATGAGGCTTTTAACGAGGTGGATTAGTGATAATTACAGCTGAGTAAGAATGCTGACACGAGACAGGGGGTTCATTTTCACCTTTTACTTCCGGTGTATAAGCACACACAGTCATTGTGGTGAAAAGTTAATGGGTGTTGATGGTGTCAAACAAATTGTGTTTTTAAGCAGACGCTGTCAAATACAGCTCAGTCACAGACTGAGTTTTACAGATACTAGAAGCATGGCTTTCAAATGAAAGATTGCTATCAAACAGCACACCTAGGTTCCCAACTGATGAAGAAGAACTGACAGAGCAGCCATCAAGTGTTAGACAGCGTTCTAGATTATTGTTATTATTATGATTATTATTTTGTTACAATGGTGGAGGTTAACCAAATTATAACAGTGGGAGAGAAGAACATACAGTAGGTCTTTAATTTTAATGAAAAGCCTGCTAGGGGAAAGTAATCTGTTGTGAAAAATGTAACAAATTTATAAATACATGTTAAATTCTTTTCATTTAGAATAAATTTTGAATGTCTATGCTAATATTTAATTCATTGACCTCAGAGCTGTTCAAGGCTGTTGATGCACAGTATCTACTTAGTGGTGGGAGAAGAGACCTCAATATGTTTTGACACGATTGTGAACGCCCAGAAAGTGAGCAGCAGAGATAAAATGGTTATGTATGAGTGGCCAGAGAGGGCAGGCACTTTACAGCCCTTTTGAGTATTCAAATAACATGGAAATACTGAACGCAGAAACACCTTTAAAGTCAGCATTATTTTTTTTTCTCACTTTGAAAAGGGGGATAGTTTGTTGTGGCTGGGAAGTTTTTCACTGTTCTCTTCAAACTACAAACACTAACAATTAAAGAGACAGTCTCTCAATGTAAGGATCCATTAATTTCTTAATAGACCATAGAGTACCTCTTTATTTATTTTATTATACTCTTATTTGTCTTGGTCGATTTACTGTAGATTCATTGAAATTTAATGTTAATCTCTATTAGTTTACACATTTATGTATTTATTTACTCATTTATTTATTATTATTTTACTGACGATTTAGCTCCATGTTTATCTATGACCCTTGACCAGGTAAGAAATAGTGGTCATCTCTCATGACGACAGCCAAGCTGCCATGACCTCATTTTTTACTTTCTTCTGTGAGTATTGTGCCAAGATCTCCACCTTTGCAAATAAGATAAGAGCACAACTGCAAGAACTCTCCCAGCACTACGGTAATGTTTAACCAGATAATTATTCTCTTTGCAGCAGGAAAAGTAAATGGGCACAATTTTTTTTCAGCCCTGTCATTTCAATACTTCATATTCATGTGACAGGACAACAAAATGGAAGAGACATTAGAGAAAGAGATCCCGCCATCTGAAGTAAAAGATTCTAATGAAGGTATGACTTTTGATTTAAAACTTTATAATGAATAACGTTTAAAAAGAGCATGATTGCTTGATTTTTTTAAATTAAGAATTTATTAACCGTTCATCCAATAGTGACTTTTGAAGTTTATACATATATACATATTGAAATTGACATCCAGCTAACAGGGAACATTCTTAGAAGTTTGTCTAACATTGTGGCAAGGTTCTCTCAAAATTATGAACAAAAGTTATTTCAGCAACGTTGGCACAAAAACATTTATACAGCACTCGTGGAATGTCTTTTAAAAGCATTATTTAGACACCTGACTAATGTTTTTACATTTTAATACTTAAGAACATTAAAGTTTAGCATTCTCATAATGTTTGCAAAATAAATAAAAAGAAAAAAAAAACATAAAACCCAGACATTTTGAATGTTAGTAATAAAATATACTACAATAAATAATAATTTTACTATGCAATGAGAAAATAGCAAAATGGTTTTGTGTTAGCTGGCAACAACCATAACTGCCGTGATTCTTATCTAAGTCAATGCCTCTACATTTCTTCTGAAACATGTATTGAAGGGCTTTTCATGAATTATGAATACTTGTGGTTAGATTTACCTTAGCTACTGTTACAAAGTAAACTGCAATACCTGCAGCAGGAAAAGCAGCAAAGGAGTGATTTGTTTGTTTGGTAGGTGGAATTCGGCTGCGATTGAGAGACAGAGACCTGTTGAAGAAGCGAAAGGCCGAGGCAGAGGAAAAGGCAACCAACCAGTGGGTTTATGGGTAAAGCTAGTGTTGAATTGGGCCAATAAATGCACTGGAAAAGGCCTAGAGCACTTTACTTTTTTTTTCTCAATTCAAATGATATTGTGATATTATGATGCAAATGTGCAAATTTGGATTAGTCATTCAAATAATGTTTCTGAACACAGGGCAGAAAGCCTTAAAAGAGTGAAAAAGAAGACCAGCGGTACCTCAGGAAGAAAAGGTCGACCAAGAAAAGAAGCGCCTGTAGTTATTCCTGAAGATTTCGGTCTGGTTCAAGAAACAGATCCTTCTCCCATCACACCTCCTATTACAGAACCTGTGTTACCCACAATAGCAGAGACACTGCCTTTAGTACCAGCTGAGCCACAACCGGAGCCACAACTAGAGCTACAACCAGAGCTGGCGCCAATGGAAACAATGAGTGAAAAACCTCTGGAGTTTCTGATTGAGGATCTGGGCCCTGAAGAGGAAGAAGACATGCCTCAAAAAAGCCTTATCATTGATACAGGTATTTGCAGAAATGCCCTTTTTGTCTTCATTAACTAATGGGTGGTTCATTATTACTTTGCATTATTTGCATTTTACTTATTTGTCAGAAAAAATGAATAATGCCCATTTATTTTAGGTGATGACGAGCAGCTATGTGCTAAGCTGAACAGTCATGTCTCAATTCCAGTGTATCCTCCAGCATCTGCTCCTTCTCAACCAGAGAGTCTACCTGAGGATTTAATCATCTGAGTACCTCTTTCTACAGAAAAAAAATTATTTGATCTAATTTTCTATTACAAAGGATTTTCAATACCAAAACATGAACAAAATGTATATTTATTAATAAATTCTTCATGTATATACGCCACTTATCAGTACTCTGTCAAATAAAAAAAAGAGCATTCTAGACATATTGTTAATAAAGAACTGAAATTGTTAAGGTATACTTTTGTTGTTCTTTTATGATTTTTAAGCAACAAGAACTTTGCCTTAAGCCTAAATTACCAATACTCTTTGTTTAGTTTGAAGAACTGAGTATTTTAAAATAAATTGGTTTTATATTTTGTCTTTGTCTACAGTCATTTCATCACTCACTTATTGCTAACGGTGCACTATTGAAAGCCTACGGTTGAAATGGGTATTGCAGTCCAAATTCAAAATACAAGAGAGTTGTTTCTCCTCCATGGACTCGCTGCTCACGCGGGTTGCCAGATTGGTAAAATCTGAAAACTCTGACGCAGTTCATTCGCTGGCTTCCATACGCTGTTTTTGTTCTGCCAACTGGCCACCCAGGGTGTCAAATTAATACTGGTTAAACTGGAAGTGGGTGAAATCATAATAAAAGCAGAAATTCTGATAGAAATGCCATTTCTGCATAAATAGCTGCAGAATTGTTTTTTGGAGAAACAAGTATGTCAAAATATTTGATATGGCACCTTTAATAAACCCAGCACAGTACTGAAAACACGTAACAAATTAAGATGCAATAATTAATCATACACAAACTATGGAATTTAACACAGAACAATTAGAACTACGAAATTTTAGCAATACAGTTGCTTGCTAAGGATAGAATGTTAACATTTAGATCAATGCTGTGAACCAAAAAATCTACAAAATGATCTTAAAAAAAAAAAAAAGTAAATTATTTGAGGATTCTAGATCAGTCTGGTTAGACAAAGATGAAAAATTTTTGCCAAGTTTGCCACTATCTGTAATTGATAGTGTTGCTATTAGTAGTGCACATAAACAACAGATCAGTTAATCATTAATAAATAACACAAATTAGGGGATAGCTTCCCGTTGATCTTTGTTCTTGCTAATGCAGGAATTTGACAAATCTTAGACATCATTTGTGAGTTCTTCACTCTGCATAGGTTTAACTCTCACAACTTCAGCAAAACCATGTCCAAACCAGCAGGTGATGTCAGCTGTATCCAGGGTGAAGAAGAACAAGCGGTCCTGACAACGCGTGCGACGATATACTGATCTAGGGTCAGCTGACAGAATACCTTTGATAGCTGCCACTGCTTCTTCTGGTCCTTTCAAGAACTGAAACTTTGGTCTTGTGCTGTCTATAAATCAAAAATCAATTAGAAATATTGCAACAGCCTTCATTAGAAAAAACCTTACACTTCAGAAAGACCTAATACCTGTGCTGTTGCAGGGAACAAATTCTTTGAGCTCTTTCTCAGCATTCGCAGTAAACCGCACTTCTAGGTTACTGACAGGAGGTGCCCTGACCCAGGCAGCGATAGTACTGTAGTCCTCACATCCAAATTTAAGACTGGATGAACTTAAACGGTTGGTTATCATTGAAGTGCATTCAGGAGAATCTGTCTGGTTGTCTTCTGAATTTTCAATGAAAAGATGCTGTTGTTCGACATAGTTTTTAACCTCTGCTAACACATCAGTCACATCACTGGATCCAAACCTTTCTGGTTGAGAGAGATCTGAAGGTCCAGTTGAACAAACTCTGAGCTCTGAGGAGGGTTCAGATGATGTCCCTGAGTTGTTTGCTTCTTTGTCTAGATCCAGAAAATGGGGAATCTGAGAGTCTTTGAATGGTGATGCTTGTCTGTATTCACAGTTGGTATCCTCTCTTCTTGTTTTTGGAGAATCGTAGTCTGGAATATATGGCTTGATGTCTAGCACAGGTGTTCCAGCAATTACATCAACACCAGACAGGTGAAGTGTATCCTCTTGAAAATCAAATGATAAAGAATTAATATATTGCTATATCCATGTTAAAGAGTCTTTCAAATCACAATTAGTTCCTTCAAAATTATTTTATTATGGTAAAGAACACATTTTCATATGGTAAACTATCAAATTGATTATAACAAACTAGCTACACTAGTTGTTCTATGAAGCAGTTTGAGACTGAGGCAAGTAAATTAAAAGTAAAAAAATGAAATTTTTGTCATTAATTAATCACCCTTGTGTCATTCCAAATCTGTAAGACCTTTGTTCTTCTTTGGAGCATAAATTAAGACATTTGAGATGCATTCTAAGAGCTCTCTGACCTTCCCATAGAAAGCAAATATCTTCACACGATTAAGGATCAGAAAGGAAATCGTTCAAATAATTAATGTGACATCAATGGTTCAACTCTAATTTTTACGAAGTTACAAGAATACTTTTTGTGCGGCAAGAAAACAAAAATAATGCCTATATTCAACAATTTGTCTCCTCTGTGTAACTCTGGCTCAATTTTGGAGAGTATTACATATTTAAACAATGCATACTATTCTTAATTTGTGTGTCAAAGATAAACAAAAGTCTTGCGTGTTTGAAGCGACACGAGAGCGAGTAATTAATGAACTTCAAAAAAGTTAAAAACAGTTCATTTAAAACAGCTCCAACAAACAAAAACAATAACAATGCTAAAAGAATATTTAGATAAATTATAAAATTTATATCACTTAATACATATGTAATATACTGTAAATTGCTTACAAAATCACAATGACAATACAAGCTAATTCACAATATAAGAATAATATACATTACATAAATAATAAATACTAATGTCACATATACTTCTTGTTAAAATTATACTGCAAATGACACATAATAATCAACTACTGTAGTAGAGCAGTGGTTCTCAACCTTTTGGACTCCAAAGCAGTTCACAAGAATATTTAAAGATCCAATGATTTTCCAGCTGTTGGTGATTTACTACATAAAGATAAAGGTTAACAACTTTTAAAAATGTTTTTACTCACTGTTTTTTCTACATGATAAAATAATTTAATTGAGCTAAGCATAAAAGAAAAATTACTTTTTAAATTAGGCTACCTTGGATCATATATTCAGTTTTGTCAACAAACTAGCAGCCTTTATTCCTCAAATAAATAAACACCATTTAATTAATTCAAATAATATAATTTGTTTTGGCTTAAGTTTTCTGAAACCTGCTAGTGGATTCCAGACACCTGGTTGAAAACCACTGTCCTAGAAGTCACTCAGTCTTGTAAATATGTGGTACCTGTGATTCTTTCTAGCTTAGCCAAGGTCAGTCCCAAAGCATTAGGCCTGTGGGGGCTACGAGTGGAGTACACCCCCACCCTCTGGCCATTTAGACGGGGTGGCTTTACTTTGGCTTTGTAGCTCATCTGCCCATTCTTATGGAAGAGGAAAATGATCCTGAGAATGGGAAAGAAAAGACAAAAGAGTTCACTTCACACAAATGTACAAGCAACTTTCAAGTGTCATCAATTAGACCTGTTTACTTGTCAGAGCTGTCTAGAAACATTACCACAACGTATCCATTACATGAACTTCTTGTAATGACTAAACCCATTGACATAAACACATTGTTATTTATCTCAATTAAACAATTCTCTCCATTGTCTTAATGTTTTCCAGGACATGCAAACATTGTGCTTTTGGTACTAGGGTTGTAATGGTTATTACTGTTATTACTAATGGATATTGTTATTATTAACGTTTGTTATTTTTATTATTCTGAGAAATACATACAGAGATACATACAATTACATACAGTTAAAATGACTTTTGAAGATCTTTTTATATTATGTGGAGGAATGTAGAAGCGTACATTTCCTATTTAAAAAAAAAACCATTGTGACACACAATGTGACATGTGACCAGGTATGGTTTCCCATACCAGGAATTTGTGCTCTGCATTTAACCCATCCAAGTACACACACACACCTACAGCAGAGAGAAGTGAACAACCGCCTACACACACACACACTCTGAACACACTCGGAGCAGTGGGCAGCCAATACAGCAGTGCCCGAGGACCATTTGGGGAAACGGTGCCTTGCTCAAGGGTCTCACCTCAGTCGTGGTATTGAAGGTGGAGTAAGCGCTGGTTATTCACTCCCCCCACCCACAATCCCTGCTGGACCTGGGACTCGAACCAGCAACCTTTAGGTTTCAAGTCCAACTCCCTATCCATTAGGCCATGACTGACCCCCTAACTACATATATCCCTCATCTAAAAAAAATTATTAGGAGTAAAAAAAAAAAACCTGGTCAAATGTGTCAGTGTATCACATTTTCAGTGAGGAATTTTGCGAGAAGGAGAATGTTGGTCATGTAAATTCACCTCAGTGACCAACAGGAAGCTTGGTTCAAAAGTGACTTCTGTTTGAACTGTTACATTTCAAACAATGTATCAACATTTTGCAATTGTGACTGTGTCTGTAATTTGCTGTTAAACAACCAAAATTCTTAACTTTTTTATATATAGGTTATTATTTTATTCCTGTGACCAAATTATTATATCAGCATGAATGTGGTGAAAATTGACACATCTGACAGGCAGTCAAGTAGGAAAGGAGATGTGCACACGAAAATGAGTCTCTCCATCCATTCGTTACATACCAGATATGGGAGTATTGTTCCAGACCAACTAAAGAATGCTCAGGATTATTGAAGACTGAGGGTTCAATCTTTAAGCTGGCCCGAGAAGAACTGCATATGGTGGGTTGCCGTGGAGTACCATTTTTGACTGCAAAACATGAGCTGATGTATCCAATTGGTACCGTCTGAATACGTCCTGAGACCGTAAAGACAGACAGATACAGTTTATTTGACATGAAAACTAAGCTGTGACCAAGGGGTCCTGGTTAAGAGTAATTAAGCCCCAAAAAAGGGGCTCTTTCTTTACCGATAGCCATTTACTCTGCTGAAAAAAAAACAACAGAACCCTGCCCAAAACACAATAGAAAATGTAATGGCTTTAATGCTTAAAATAGGAATCGTATTGGTTTTAATGGAAAGTATAATGTATATAAAGTACACTGGTGTGTGATGGATTCTATTGGAGGGATGTTAAAACCTATTGAAAAAGTGCCCGAAACATACTACAAAAAAGGAATTTTGAAATGATTTAACTGAAAAAAAGTTAATGGTTCATGATGGAAACAATTAGAATTTCTGCGATGATTTCTATTGGTATTCTACTGGATTTTCAAAAAGAGCATTATCATATGATGACGAAGTACACAACATTAGTAGCGACCTCTACGATCTACTAAAGTAAATTAGACTGAAGAATCAAAAGTAAAAGTGGAGAATATGTGTTACTGAATCCATTTTACCTTGCTCTAATAACTGACTGATTTCACACGGGCTTTGAGTTGGCCTTTTGCTCAATGATCTCAATTTGTCTTCGTGTTTACAGTCTGTCAGCGTGGACTGAAGTGATGACATCTGCTTCTTATGTGCTCGTATGGCTCCATCCATCTGCTGTCTGTGTTTGATCAACAATTAAAGCAATGAATGGAGGAAACTTCTTTTCTGGATGATAATAATAACTCATATACCACAATCATGATGATTGAAGAACCTACCTGAGATTTCTTATCTCTCTTCTCATTACTGACGCCTGCTGTGTGAGTTTCCTGACTTGTTCAGCACAACTAACGTTACATACTGGAGGCGACATTTTTGTGATAGCTGAAAACCTTATATACTTTCGAAAATATTTAATGCTATGTTAAACTGTTTTGTTCCGTCAGCTGCCCTGCGCCCACTGCAGTACGAGCACGTGTTTTGGTTTTAGGAGGAACACGTTGGACGACCAACTACTTTCACGGACACTTCTTCTTTAGGATACTGGAAAATAGAGCAGCGCAGTGACATACCACCATCTACTGTTCACTGTACAAACAGCACGGGCCTATTTAAAAAGCTGCATCTATTTAAAAATCGTATACAATATTTATTTTATTATTATTATTATTATTATTTAACACATAGTTTCTTTAAAAAAAGAAAGGTTTTAGTAATGACAGTTGAAATAATGTAAATGTAGGTCAATTTTAATAATGATTAAGTACTTTATACTTTTTAAATATACAATTTTATATGACAACACTGTTGTCATAGGCTATTAGAACCTACATTGTAGCTCTACTAAAATAAACCTGCACATTTTTGTTTATCACTCTATGACACTCTAATTGGCTGTTCAACTGGTCATGAACTCACATTATCTACGAACATGCTGAATCTTCTTGATTTACTGGACTGGATAAATCAATATTCAAGTATCAAAATAATAATACAGGAATTCTGTAAATATATTAAAGTATTATTAAATGAGTTAATACAATTATATTTTGAGCTTGTTGTGTCAGTGTTGTAATTTTACAACACTCCCTGTGTATATAGGTATGTTTTTTTATTTGTTTATTACATTTTCAAAACAAGATGACAGATAAACATATAAACATTAATGATTAAATAAAATAGAGATTCAACAGAGACTGCAAACAGCTGCAAAGTTCTAACATGTTTAAGGAAGGGTAATCAAATTGTTGAGAATTTGATCATGGAGCCACAAAGACTGTGTTTAATTTTTAATTTTTAAATTTTTTTTAAAGCATCTTTCATCCACAGAGTGCGAGAGGGAGCGTGAGGACCTTTCCAAAGCATCAGAATACGTCTTGCTAGTAAAGTGAGAAAAGCTACCAGCTCAGTGAAATGAGAGGGTAATGAGTAATCAGACTCCAAACAACCCAAATAGAGGAGAGGAAAAGATATGGCTAAAAAGTGTGTCAAAAACAGACTCTCAAAAGAGAGAGAGTGGTTTGGTATGTTTTGTAGCTGGGATGCTAGTTTGAGCTAGTTAAAGATGGTCCTTTGCTGGTTTATGGTCTTCTGGTACTTAGCATACCCAACCGGCATATGCAAGTTTTTTTCAACAGGTTGAAGGGGAGGCAAAATATGCTTGTGAACCATCAGAAAATGGATGAATAGAAACATAATGTTTTTGTCTGTTTAAAAGTTTAAATGTTTTTAATGTCACTGTAGACACTGTAGTAAAGGCTGCACCAACATGCTTTGCATAAAGTGCAATGTCTACCTCTGCTTCTTGGAGGACATGCCTTTGGGACTGATCATATCTGAACATGGTTATGATCAGAGCTATATATAGAAAATGCCAACATTTTTATTCAGTTCATCAGATTTTATGGCCTGGTTTAACAGACAGGGCTTAGTCTAAGCCAGGATTAGGCCATAGTTCAATTACATTTATACCTTAGAAAAAGCATTAATGGTGTAGGCTACATCTTAAGACAATACAAACACAGATGTTTTAAGATCACTCAGTGCCATTGTGTCATTTAGTTAGGGCGTATAAGTAATACATTTAAGTAATATAATAATAATAATAATAATAATAATTATTATTATTATAAATGTTTTTTTTTCTTCCCTTTAATATGACTTGTTTGATTAGTGTGTATATAGCTAGGCTACTGTTATGGGGCTACATAAACAATACACGCTGCAAAGTAACCTTTTTTGAGTTCTTAAAATCCTAGATGTTCTCTACATTTGTTCAAAAATTTACATTTTTTTCAGCGCGCGTCTTGTAAACAATAATTATATAATGTAAATATCGTTCCGTTAAAAAAAAAGCTTGGGGGAAAACATTAAATTCACAACAGTTCACTAGGTGGCGCCATGTACATGAAATACAAATCACCAATAAACCAGAGAAGAAGAAGAAATGTGTTTCCGTATGTCACGCGGTGGTTTTATCCAATCAGTTGATCGTGTGTTTTATTTTGAACTTGCTAGTGGCGGTTAAGTTGATATCGATTGTTTTTACAGTAACGTTATCGAGCACGGATTAAAATAAGAAGTAACGTTCATTTAAGCGTTTAAGAGAGGCAAAGGTAAGCATTCAAGAAGGATCCCACTTTGATTTAAATGAAATGATTAATAATGCTTTGGATTTGGCGATGCCGCTGGTCAGTTTACACTATTAAACTCTATAAATAACGACGGTGTTTTGGAACTTATAACGTTGCCTACCAGTCTGTATTTAAAACCTATATTTTAGCAACATTCGCTATGTGTCTGTGATGTCTTGAAGACAGGCAGCTGGCTAGGCGTTGAGACGCCAACAAAGTTGACATTTTTGAGAGGATGTAAGTAATGACGTTTAACGTTAGCCTATGTCTTAACGTTACTGTTATTTTAGAGATATTAAGTAGCAAAACTATGTAAACTTTTACTCTATGTGGCGAAGTAACGTTTGACTTAATCTCTACAGCTTGTAAGAAGATGTGGGAGACATGTCAGAAATAGATATCGAACTTTTCTTCAAAACTAGTTTATTATTACAGTTAGTGTTGTTTACGTAATATAGAGCCTAGTAATATATTTATCAAAATCTTTTTGAAAATTAAAGTAACATTACAGTTGCTGCGATGCTGACTTATACTAATGTAAAATTATTGCATGCTACTTAATTTTGATGTCTTTTGAAAAGAGTACTAGTTAAAGTTACATAATATTACATTCATTTTAATATATTTACCATTTACTTTGATTTGTGTGGTTGCAGATATTAATAATAAAACATGTCATCTCTCCATGGACTGTCAAGCGTAAGTACTCCACATCCATGCATATTATAACCAGAAAAAATCAGTGTTGTTCCCACTTTTGGACAGTTTGAGGTCTAATCGTAGAGGTTTATGCATTTCTCAGCCCAGATCATATAGAGTTCCACTCAGAGATGTGCAGAATGAGCTGCTAAATTTGCAGGACAGTCCAACTCTAATGCTTAAGCATGAATCAATGCATGAGAAGGATCCTAAAACAAAGGTATGGAGACTTTCTATCACAGCTTTCAGATCACTTTGTCTTTTTAACTTTCTGTGATTTCAAGTTCATATGGAAAGAAAATAAGGAATTTGCTTTGATCTCAGCTGAGATGTCTTGTTTTCCACCAGCATGAAGTTGTCCCTGGTGAAAGCCCATCAAGCCTAACTATCACAACAGACATCCATGGTAATGGGAAAGCTGTGAATGCAACTGATAAATATCAAGATATCATATTAAAATCCTTTGTGTGTCTTGAAGAAGAGGTCGTAGTTGAGGATGAACCTGTAATGTCAGAAGAGTCTGTTCTCATCAGGCGTCTGGTTCTTGAGGATAATGACCCACTTCAGAGTGACCCAAATGAAACCACTGAACCTGATTGCACAGAAGATAATCAGACTCCTGAAGAGCATGTTGATCATCCATACTATTATAAGAGCAAATCTACTGGTCTCGATGCTTCATCTTTTTTGTGTCAGGAGGAAGAGGTTTCCACCTGTGAGCTGGGAAATGTTACATTCAAATCGCTCGTGTGCTTAGGTGGAGAAGTTCAGGTTTCAGATAATTCCTCCATCACTGATGAATCCATTCTCATAAAGGATCTAGCAGCAGGAAATCACTCACAATTTCAAAATACTCCTATTTCTAAAGTAGGAACAGAGGCTGTGTCAGTAAGCAGTCAACCTTTAGGGCATTCTTACTGTAATTGGAGGTCTTTATGTGAAGATAGTAGCACCATCAGTACAGTTGATGCAGATAACGCCTCTCAGACAAATGTTGCACAAATTGTAGGGATTCAGTGTGCCCCTAAAACTACAGTGAACCTAAACAATCCTGATCACGCTGATCTCTCTGAAGTATGTCATGAAATATCTAGTGAAGAAGGCAAAACCACTTTTAAAGGCTTGTGTTGTTCTAGAGTTGAAATAGAAATTGATGATCTATCCGATGTGCCAAAAATGTCTGTGCTTATGGACAATCTTGCCGGGGAGCAAAGTCTGTACAAAGTCAATACAGAGAAAATCTATGAATCTGTCTCATGCTGTGAAACCAGCATTCTCAAAGATAAGACACTGGGTTTAAAGGATAAGGAGATCCACCCAGAGATTGAAGTTATGCGGTTCTGTGATGGATCTGGTGAAGCTGTCTCTGTTAATCAGGATCTTCCAAGTGTTATTGCTCTGACAGGTTCATTCACTCCGAAGACACCCACCCTAAGCAGAAGTGTTTTACACAACCACACTGCTGAGAACCCAATGAGCCATTTGTGGCCTGAGCTCCCAGAGAGTCCATTGCCTCCTCCACTGTTGAACTCCACATCCTTGGTTAATGCTTTTAGCTATACACCTGTTCCTCAAGACCCACCCAAAAAAAAGGATGTGGAACCTAAAATGACTCCTGCAGACAATCAGAAGTTGTTGAATGCCCCTCCAGTTTTGGGTAATGGACCGCTGCAGGAACAGCTCAGACAGATGGCTGAAATGTTGATGGTTGCTTCAGGGAAAATGGTTGTTCCTACTCCAGCACCAGTGAATCACCACTGTGCTTTGGTGGGCACTTCTCCAGTAGCAATGCGTAGCGCTTGTGTCTGGAGCACCCCGGTTCAGCGGATGGAGCGAAGCGTTAATACCTCAGCAGTGGCAGAAATTTTAAAGGAGGTTGATGTTTCTGATGCAAGCACTTCAACTGACTCTCTGCTATGGAAGTAAGTAAGATAAGAATGAAGTGTTGTCTCTCCGTTGATGTGATCTGCATTGTCTCTGTATGAATCCTCTTTTGAAGCCTGATGCCTGGAAATATGGAGCATTTGTCTAGATCAGAGTTGGAACAGAGATTGACTTCTACACTCATCATGGTGGAGGTTCTTTCCCAGCAGCTCAGTTCTGCGCGGACTCATAATTCAAGCAAGAACACTTCTCCATCAGATCTCAGAGAGAAACTGATCCAGACAGACCACACTGAGCTCAGACAGGTGACAACCCAGATTATTTGTTTCTAAGATTTTAGAACAATATATCTTTTAATATTGATTTTCTTTATCTTGTCTTTATTTCACAGAATGGTACATATAAAGATTTGTATGACACTGCTCTGGAGAGAATTAAGAGTCTTGAGCATGATCAGGAGGTTCTTCACAGTTTATATAACAGCATTAAAGCAATGAGGATTGGGATGGTGAGGGATGCCCTAAAAGTTTTAGTTCCACTTGTTTTCTTTTAATATTTTTTGTATCAGGCCTAAAATGTTTGTCTTCTTCTATAGGATTCTTTTAAGTCTAGCACAGAGGATGTCATCTTCAAGATGAAGCAGATTGGAAATACTGTTAATGTTGATCAGGAAACTTTATCCAGACAGGTAAGTCATTAATTAATTTCCAATGTGTTTCATAAGCTTCATAGAAGATATTTGTCAAGAAATCTCAAAAAAAAATCTGTGCTGTGTAGGCCAGTCAGATGAAGTCTCTTTTTGGGAGGCACAAGGAAACGCTTCAGAGGATGGAGCAGAAAATGACAGAAATGAGGCATCGCATGGACAAGGCTCTAGAGGAGAAGGAAGCGGTTAGAATACATTTTTATAGTTTTTTTCTGAAGCTTAAGAACACAAGATGTTTTTGAATTATTATTCTATTAATCTTTGCCCTATCCTGTTCATTTGTCTTTGTGTGCAGGCCTTCAGTGTTACACAGCAGTTGAGAGACTATCATACTGCTCAGGTGGCTGAACTAGAGCATACTGTTGGATCTCAACAGGAACTGATGTCAGCCCTCAAACTGGCTTACCCATCACTGGTCTGCTTATATTGCTTGCATTTATACCTCAATTTGTAATGGAAATATGATCTTCCCATTAGCTTAATAGTGACAGCTGACATTCTAAAAGTCAAGGCTTGCTTGACTGTGTGTAACGTCCTTGTATTCTGAGTGAGTTTTGTGATCTCTCCAAGGTTGAACTGAACAAGTCATACATGGAATCCATCAGTGCAGCAAATGATCATTTGAGAAGGAAGCAAGAAGATCACATGAGCTTGTTAGCAGAGGTAAAACCATCAATGTGCAGTGTGTTTAGATATTAAAATGAAAATGGCATGCAAATTTTTGCTCTCGAAAATAACAATTTCCCCTTTTTCCTCAATGAGAAGCTGAGAAAATCTCAAGAGCTGATTCAGAGGATGAACCCAGTGCTTCACCAGCTCCATCAGAGGACTACAACTGCCGTGGAGAGCAGCAAGCAGCATCTGGAAATGAGAGACAGAGCCGTGGAAGAGAGAGACCTGGTTAGACATTTACAACTAAAAATTCAATTCTCTCATTGTTTTTAAATCTCAGTTTCATGTCTGTCAAACTTTAAATAAATCCAGAAAATAATTATTCTGAAGCCTTCTTCTAATAGTCTGAAGAACAGATCCAGCGATGTTATTTTTGATTTTAAAATCAGTCTTATTTCAAGTTCAGTCACATTTGCCATTCTTGTCAAATATCCCAGTCTCCCGAGAGCCATGTTTTGCTTGCAGGAGTAAAAGTGAGCAAAGTTTCCTTTGTTTAGCAAAGGAAAACCAGTCTCCTCTTGGATTGAATTAAAATCCTCTGACAAAACCCTGTTACTTTAAAAAGACTTGTTTTGTACTTCTAATTTGTGAACTTTGTTTTGTTTTTGTGCTTCCGCATTCCTCACTTCTCAACGGAGCTTTTGCTATGCATACGTCCTACGATATTCGCTGGAATTCCACTCTCTAATGAACATGTTTATGACCGTTTTTGGGACTACAAATCGTTTAAACATGGATATGTTTCCTACAAGAATTCAGCAGTTCAAATTTTTGAAAAAAAAAGAAGCTTTTATTAACCCTCCCACAGCCATGTGAGGTACTTTAAAATTTGTAAAAACTCTGACTGTTCGTCTGAAAGAAAAAAAAAACATATACACCTAGGACGGCTTGGAGGTGATATGGCGTAATTTTTATTTTTGGGTGAACTAATCCTTTTTAAGACAAATATTTAAATGCCTTGAGTTGGGTTTGCAGGAATCTATTGTATTTATTTATTTATTTTAAAGTTCAGTCTTGCAGACAGTTAAACTCATAATACTGGATTTTTTTTTCTCTGTCTAAAGTTGTGAGTTTATCTGTATCACCAATGAAACCATTTTATTTAAAAAAGAAACAGGAAAATATGATATGACTTCTTTAATCTCTTTATTTTACTTTAGATGCATTCCATCTTTTTAATTTCTGTTTCTATTAATCCACAGATGGAAAATGAACTACAGCACATGAGATCTAGCTTGCAAGATGCCAGTCAACAGATTTCAGACATGAACATGCAACAGACCATAATGACTTCAGGTAGGACAATGATTTACTTTAAATTGACTTATTCTCTGTGTAGTCAGGGGTGAGCTTTTACTTGATTCTGCTGTGTGTGTTTGTTCAGAGATGTCAGTGCTGAGGGAGCAGCTGAATCAGGCAGAACAGGAGCGCTTTCAGCTGCAGAGGAGGAGCACTGAGCTCTCAGCCACTGTCACGTCTACATTGGCCTCTTACGCCTTCCTAGAACAGACACTCGCCTCTGAGACCAGCAAGTAGGCAGAAATCCACTTGTGGAATTTAATTTTTGAAAATCAATTCATTTTCATTCAATTCATCAATTGCTTTTTGGATGACTGATTAACATCCATTAAAGGGTTATTCCACATAGGGCTGGGTAATATATTGGAGGGCATATTCATGCACAATGCACATCTTGTCAGTAAAGCCGGTTCCTTGAATAGCAGTAAATCTCCATCACCTGTTTTCAAATGGAGCTGCCGTTAATACAGAGAGCTGTAGATCACTGACAAGCTACGCAATATTGCGTTCAGTATCACAGGTGATTTATTTGCAAAACTGAACGCCCCATTGTCATTGATCTAAGGTTCTGTGTATAAGCAGCTCCGTTTGAAAACTGTTTACTGACGAGATGTGCATGAATATATCGTGTGATATATTGCCCGGCCCTAACTCCACCCCAAAAGGAACATTTTGTCATTAATCACTTACCCCCATGTGGCTCCAAACCCATAAGTGCTTTGTTCATCTTCAGAACACAATTTAAAATAATTCGAAAGAAAAAATGTGACTGCCCCATTGACTTCCAAACAATTGCCACTGTCAAGGTGCAGACAATTCTCAACAATTTTTTCACTATTAGTATTTGTATGCCAAGAGTATTGTAATTAGCAGTACATATAATTTTAAAGCAGATTTGTTAAACAAGATTCAAATTTCTTAATTTATAAGAGACTTCTTAAGACAGAACAGACTGTCGAAATTAATTGTACAAAAAGCATTTTGAGATTTGAGTTAGCATTAATGAACATTTGAAATTCAGCTCGTTTTAGCCTGTCATGCAACTCATAAGTTATAATTCAAATGTGTTTTGTTTTACTGAACACAACGTTAAAGTTAATACTTGTTAAGAGAGAGGCACTTTTCATTTTAAAAAGGGGTCAGGCATTGAATCCCCAAAGCACCCCCGCTTGCACTTTCCTGCTATATTATGCCGCTTAATGCTAAAAATGAGATTATATCTATATTATATCTTTTCTCTAGATTATATCTAGAGAAAAGCATTGGTTCTGGTGGGTGTCGGAAGAATGGTTTATTTTTTTTAACAGAGCATTCCAGTGGTGTTAGAGCTTATATGTTCATCTCTAGTATACCAGATGGATTGCTTAATATATTTCAAACCAGCCAAATGAATGGAGACCTAATTATGAGCTATTTACTTGTGGGGGAAGAAATGAGAAGATTGTTGAAAACAATTGTTGATATGATGGTTGGTATGAAAAAAAGATAAACATAAATTAATCAGTAAAGAATTATGTGAATTATGAGTCTGTGTGAACATGTATTGATATACACAATTTTATAAATGATGACAACTACATGGAAACCTTCTAAAATGGATAGTGCTTAAAAGGGATAGTTCACCCAAAAATGACATAACAATATTGGACCACAATTACCTACATGTACACTGTATGAACAAGAAAAAACTTAGGATTGTTGAAATTCTTCTTATTTTATTTTTCTACTTTAGGTCGCAGCAGTCAATGTGTGATGCACAGCAAGCCACAGAGAGAGCGAACCGGTATATCTTCACATTTTAATGTCTTGCGAATTGCCTATAATTTCAACCTGTTGACTATTCCGTTTGCACAACAGCATGTGAAATTGATTGTCAGCCAGTGTTGCTTCCTTAGTGGGCAGTTTGTTTTCACATAAGTGTGATTGACGTGGAGTTACCTTGTTTTTTTTAAGTGTTCCCTTTATTTTTTTGAGCAGTGTATATATGCTTTTGGCAGGCTTGAGGATGCTCTGGAGACTTCCAGGAAGCAGCTAGAGGAATATGAAGACACACTGTCTCAGAGAGAAAGCCTGATTAAAGAACTCCACACTGAAGCTGAGATTCATCGCCACCAGCTCTGTCAGCTGGCTCAACTCAAGACTGAACTATCCAGTGCCAAAGAAATGAGTGAGGTGATGAGATATTAAAATGTACACCAAAATGTTACTTAACATTCACAATACTTTAGATATTCAAGTTACTCCTGTTGTAACAGAAACGTGTCTCGTTCTATCAGTTCTTGCAGGCAGAAAATGAATTGGCACGGGAACAGATGGAGGAAAGTGAGCGATTGCTGCGGTCCCACTTACAGGGCCTGAGAGAGAGAAACTTGGAGTGTGAAGATCTCAAACTAGCATTGGAACAATTGCGGTACAGAATATCGCTGTCTACTCACTGTTACTTTTTAGAATAAATGTCAGAACTAATTAAAATGAATGTAATTGTTGATGCTATCTTTTCTTTAAGGCTTGAGAAAGAGTCCCTTCAGGAAGAGCTGGACAGTACACGAGACAAAGCCCGCAGCATGCTGCTGAAACAAGGAGAGCAGATGGCTCAGGCATCGAATGATGTTATCCTTCTAAACCACAGAGTTTGCTGCCTCATGAGCATCATAAAGGAGTCCCTAAACTCCAAGGTCCCTATGCTTATACTACACTTCATATTTTATGTTCTGTGAATTACTGAGGGTTTAATTTTTGTTTTTATTAAAAAAATCAATAAATTAGACTTACATATACACACATACAGTGGGTACAGAAAGTATTCCGACCCCCTTAAATTTTTCTCTCTTTGTTATATTGCAGCCATTTGCTAAAATCAATTAAGTTCATTTTCATTTTCTTTCCTCAATGTACACACAGCACCCCATATTGACAGAACACAGAATTGTTGACATTTTTGCAGATTTATAAAAAAAAACAAAAAACTGAAATTTCACATGGTCCTAAGTATTCAGACCCCCATTGCTCAGTATTTAGTAGAAGCACCCTTTTGATCTAATACAGCCATGAGTCTTTTTGGGAAAGATGTAAAAAGTTTTTCCACACCTAGATTTGGGGATGCCATTCCTCCCTGCAGATCCTCTTCAGTTCTGTCAGGATGTATGGTAAATGTTGGTGGACAGCCATTTTTAGGTCTCTCCAGAGATGCTCAATTGGGTTTAAATCAGGGCTCTGGAGTTGTTGTGAAGCCTCTCCTTCATTATTTTAGCTGTGTGCTTAAGGTCATTGTCTTGTTGGAAGGTAAACCTTTGGCCCAGTCTGAGGTCCTGAGCACTCTGGAGAAGGTTTTTGTCCAGGATATCCCTGTACTTGGCCGCATTCTTCTTTCCCTCGATTGCAAACAGTCGTCCTGTCCCCAGCTGGAAAACACCCCCACAGCATGATGCTGCTACCACCATGCTTCACTGTTGGGACTGTATTGGACAGTTGATGAGCAGTGCCAGGTACCACTTAGAATTAAGGCCAAAAATTTTGGTCTCATCAGACCAAAGAATCTTATTTCTCACCATCTTGGAGTCTTTCAAGTGTTTTTAAGTAAATTCCATGCAGGATTTCATCTGTCTTGCACTGAGGAGAGGCTTCCGTCTGGCCACTCTGCAATAAAGCTCAAACTGGTGGAGAGCAGCAGTGATGGTTGACTTTCTACTATGTGCAACTTTCTCCCATCTCCCGACTGCATCTCTGGAGCTCAGGCACAGTGATCCTTGGGTTCTTCTTTACCTTTCTCACCAAGGGTCTTCTCCCCCGATAGCTCAGTTTGGCTGGACGGCCAGCTCTTGGAGGAGTTCTGGTCTTCCCAAACATTCAATTTAAGGATTATGGCCACTGTGCTCTTAGGAACCTTAAGTGCAGCAGAATTTTTTTGTAACCTTGGGCAGATCTGTGCCTTGCGACAATTCTGTCTTCAGGCAGTTCCTTTTGACCTCATGATTGCTCTGACATGCATTGTGAGCTGTAAGGTCTTAAATAGACATTTGTGTGGCTTTCCTAATCAAGTCCAATCAGTATAATCAAACACAGCTGGACTCAAATGAGGGTGTAGAACCATCTTAAGGATGATTAGATGAAATGGACAGCACCTGAGTTAAATACATAAGTGTCAAAGCAACCATGTGATATTTCATTTTTTCTTTTTTAATAAGTTTGCAAAAATGTCAACAATTATGTGTTTTTCTTTCAATACGGGGTACTGTGTGTATATTGAGGGGAAAAAAAATACTTATAATGATTTTTTAAAAATTCAAATTATAATGATTTTAGCAAATGGCTGCAATGTAACAAAGAGGGAAAAATGTAAGGGGGTCTGAATACTTTCCATACCCACTGTATATGTGTGTGTGTATATATATAAAATATTAGTGGTGGGCTGTTATCGGCGTTAACATGCTGCGTTAATGCGAGACTCTTATCGCGTGATAAAAAACAAAATATCGCTGTTAATATACTCACAAAGTTGGGTTGGGAGCTGAGTCTATACTACGCAAGCTATGTTGACTTTTGCCGGTTTTACACTGCACGCGTAAGCCTACTACAGTACAAGCCGCGGTTCAGCTGCGCGTGACAAACGCTGCCAGTATGAAAGCACAATTGGCGCACACTGCTCCTGCTCTGCATATGCACTGCTGACGAGTGCAGTGTAAAACCGGCGTCACACCTTAACATTTTAGCGCGGATGTATACCTAGCCGAATTACACTGTAGCCCTATTTGGACGGCACTATTTTTCTTAACTACTGTACGTGTGAGCTTCCTTTCTTATCAGCTGCTTCCGTGTTCTACTTTAAACCAATAGAGTCTCTGCAACAAAGCGATGTCATGCCGCACGCGTTGCTCTTCCTTTGGAGTCAAGAGGTCTAATTCTGTGCCACCGCATAACTTTAGATGTGTTAAAAAATTATGAGAATATATATACATATAAATTTGAGTCCTGATCGGGAGGTAACGTCCGATTCCGATCGAGTCTGAAATCACGTGATCGGGCCCGATTTCCGATCTTGTGATTGAATCGGGACATCCCTAGCCCAAGGTTTATGGCCTGTTGCTGGTATAACAATACATGTTGGTTTTGTGTAAACAATGAGACATATGCAACTAAGATTGTTCAATAAACTTTACTTGTTACTTTTTACCATCATCAATTTGTCTCCTGTTTCTGCTATTTTCTGGCTTTTCTCTGTCAATTTCGTAAGTATGTTATACTTGGGTAATTTTTTTATTAGTTTACAAAAACTAAAAAATAAATAATAAATAAAAATAAATAATAATAAAACAAGTTATCCGTTTTTGAACTCAAACTTCATATATGAGTACTTAAAACTGTTCCCTGTTAGCCAAGATTAAAGGTTGAATAATAAACTTAATGTTAAATGAATGAATGAATAAACAAAATATGCAAAAAAAAAAAATAAAAAAAAATAAATAAATCCATTTTCTTTTTAATCCAAACTTTAAGTCATCTGCCTGTACCATTCAAATAAAGCCTTCAATTGTATTGTTCATGTGTGTTTGATTGAGCTTGGAAGTAAACTTCGCAGGCGGGGACCCTCATGACCAGGGTAAAATATTGCAGATCTGGAGAGCAGAAACGCTCACGGTCTGTCACGACAGTGAATCACGCGAAGGTCTGTGTAACGTGTCATGTCTGTCTGGTTCTGTTCTCCCCTGTCTTTGTATTTTTGGTTTAGTCCTATGTACTGATTAGTTCATTCGCGTCAGCTGTTTGTTGTCTGCTACCCTCACTTTAGTTCATTAGTTCTGTCTATTTAAAGGCTATGTTTTGTTCAGTTCGGTCTCTGGTGTTAATGTCACATGTCTGTGCTCTGCTTTGATTTGGTTTGTAGTCGCTGCCTCGTCAGCTTTATTTTTGTTATTTCGTGTCTTGAGTAAATAAACGTTGCATATTTAAGCTCTTCGCTTTTGCAACGGTTGCACGCTACAGCACGACACAGCGATCGTGACAGTCTGGGTCAGGACCTGAAATGGGGCCTGTGCCAACAGAGAGATTGTATTAAGCTGTTTGGGCTACAGTTAACTAAGTCCATAGTGGATTAACCAGCTGAGATCCACTTAGAGGAATTTCACTAATATGCTTTCTCTGAGTAGACTGTACTCTCTGACCCAGGGACATTTTGATATTTTTGTGAGATTGTTCTCATTGAAGGTCAGGCCATGTAAGCAGTGATGGATACTTACAAATTGTAGTCCATTACTAATTTCAAAGCTCAAAAGTGCAATTAGCAACCTAATCTACTGTATTATAGTACAAGATGAACAGCCTGTACGAGTTTAAACACAGTTTTCATTAAATTGCCTATTGTCTATTTTTTTTGTCTCTTTCTCTTGTTCCTTCTTTTGGCATTGTGAAGCAGTACAACCTGGTTACAATCCACCAGCGTGAAATATGATTACCTGTAATGTTTTCCCTGTTCTTAAGATTTTGTTCAGGAGTGTAATTTTAAGGAAGGAGGGATCATTTTACAGTTTTTCTCGATTGCTAAAACACTATAAACAAGCTTTTAAACTAAAATTTCAAAACCATAACGCTTTTTTTCTAAAAGCACACCCATTTTCCTAAACTATAAACACTATTCCCTGCTTTGACACATGAGTCAAATTTGGTAAACTGTTAGTGCAAAACTACACACAAATCTCTACATTTTTCAATGCTTACACCATGTGCTCATTTAGAAAACACTAGCATTCAACATTGTTCACTCAGTTCTGCACAGCTTGAGCTCAGTTAGCACACAATTACCCAGGTGGAAACACTAGGAGTCACATTGATCACACACCAATCAGAACCTTCGATGGAGATAAAATGA